>JARFXV010000191.1:0-362833 GCA_031761425.1 Cosmopolites sordidus | reverse complement strand
TATATATAATATATATATATATATTATATATATATATATATATATATATATATATATATATTATATATATATATATATATATATATATATATATATATATATATATATAATATATATATATATATATATCTTATATATATATATATATATATATATATATATATATATATATATATATATATATATATATATATATATATATATATATATATAATATATATATATATATATATATATATATATATATATATATATATATTATATATATATATATATATATATATATATATATATATATATATATATAGATATATATATATATATATACATGTATATACGAAAATGCCAGTCTGCATCACGAAGATACGAACAATTCCTAATAGAAAAAGATGTCAATCAAAAAGACAGTGTTTCTCTAAAAGTATTCACAAAGTTGCTTTAAAATATCTACAAGCAAATAAATTGAAACGATTTTTGCTTAAATATTAATGGTGAATATCTATTAAAATTCTATTAAAAATTCTATGGGATTCTATTAAAAAACAACCACGATTTTCTAAAGGCTAAACTCAGCTTTCGGATAAGTTGACGAATAGATAAATATTTCCTACAAATACTTGGGCCATGACATAAATTAATCGAGATACCATACCTGCGAATTCGATAGAAGAATAGGACTCACATGGGTTGCTTTTGAAAAATCAAAATCTTTAATAAATGATGTATTCTGTCCGTTCTAATATATGTTTCAGAAACCTTAACATTTACTAAAAAGATAGTAAAAATAATAAAATTAACATAACGAGCTATAGAAAGATCGATGTTAAGGTTGTCATTAGAGGATACAGTACCCAATACAGAGAGAGAGAGACGAAAAGAACCAAGATGATAAGTTATTAGATGCATCGGGCATGCCGGATTACCAGAATACCTGATGACAGATGGATTTTACATATTACACAGGTCGACATGATTTTTGCAACATTAATGAGAACGCTCTTTTTGGGTTTCCTTTAGCTAGTTATTAAAAAAACTTAATAAAACTTTAGCTAGTTATTAAAAAAAAAATGGCCTAGCAAGTCCCATTCTCCTGCTTCTCCTTTATATCATACCTGCTTCTCCTGCTTCTCTGAGTACCTCTTTTTCCTTTATATCATAGGATCATTTAAATTAATTGTACCTAACTTTGCACTGGGGTATTGTACCCCATAGAGGAGTATTTCCACAGAGTTCTACGAACCTTTAAGGGCTGTTTTATTGTTTTCTATAGCTTAGTTTGTTTCTGTCTCCTTTACACTACAGTCCAGTAAACCAATTTTATATAATATTTATTATAATAAAGTTCTGGTCGTCGATTTTGCAAAAATCAAACTGATATTTTTTTTATGATGATTTATTTTAAAGTCGCAAGCTAGATCTATATCCGAGGAAGTCAAAAAAGCCTATCTTTTATATTTTAAGTGCCAAATTAAAGATCAAGATAAAATTTGGGCCGTTCATGTTTATTATGGCTGTTGGCACGTGAATTTATTTTACGTATGTTGGCATGTAAATATATAATTAAAATATAAAAATTCTATGCCGTTTGCTGTTCCTATGGTGTGGAAAGAACTTATTGACCACATGGACCACAAAAACAGAAGAACACAACCACAACCTGGACAACTTGTTTCCCGCTGATTTTAGTTCTTCATCAGCATCTGATCCACAACTTCCTGAGAACACCAGTTGTGACCCAACATTTTTAACAACTACCAGTGAACCTCACTTAATAACTCCGAATAAATTGAATGATTTGGTAAGTAACCTGGGATTGTCAAAACAAAAATCGGAGCTTCTTGGTTCCAGACTTCAACAGTGGAACCTGTTAGAAAAAAATGCAAGTGTTTCACTTAACCGAAAATGGAATGTAATATTTTCAAGGATCGCTATGTGTTTGTTGTGATAATAATGATTTAATGAATGAGTTTAATATGGAACATGTACCTTCCCAGTGGCGTATTTTCATAAATTCGTCGAAATACAACCTAAAAGCAGTTTTGCTTCATAATGAAAACAAAAACCCATGTATTCGTTTAGCCCATTCAGTGACAATGAAAGAAATATATGACAACTTTGCAACTATACTAAATGGCGTTAAATATAAACAGTATCAGTGGGATTTTGTGGGGTTTTAAAAGTGATAGGTCTTTTGCTGGAATTTCAAAACAGTTTTAGAAAGTATTGCTGGTTTTTTGTATCTGTAGAACAGTAAGGCAACAAAAGAATATTAGAGTAAGAAAGATTGACCTCATAGAAATGTTTTTGAACCTGGTACTTCAAATATAAAATATGCCCCCTTGTTAACCCAAAAAAGGTGCTTTTTCCGCTTCTCCATATTAAGCTTAGACTAATGAAAAACTGTGTCAAAGCCGATGAACAAAAAAAGTAATGGTTTCAAGTACCTAAAAGAAATATTTCCTCAATTAAGTGATGCAAAAATTTGCATTACTTAATTTTGAATTAAGGAAAATTTGAGTGTAGTAAGCGACGAACAAGGAGAGAGGTTTCACCAGAACATCAGGACGATGAAAGCAAGATACCAGGATCGCTGAAACCCATCTATGTTGAGCGAGTGCTGTTGGTTTTTAAAAAGAGATGATGCTACAGAACACAAGAGGAATAAGTGGAAGATTTTTTCGCTGTATATATCCCATGTAAAACATTTTTTATTCACATAATCCTCAGTAATGTCTTTGCATAGATTTAACACGTTTTATATGGTACAACCATATAAAACGTGTTTTATATGGTTGTAATAAATAAATATTAGATTATAAAAATATGTAATCTCCTTTTTTCCCCACCACCGACCCCTTTAACAAAAAAAAACTGTACGTGTTACAGTAATTAGCTTATCATTTTCGGATAGGAGGACTACAAAATACTTCATATACACCTATTTTCATCAATTTTACCTCAAAAAGTTTAAATTTGTTGATCTGTGTTATTGAATGCTGCCCGAAATAGAGGACGCCCTCCAACAAGATGGCACAAAGAAAAGAACAATGAAAACACTCAAAGTGGGCTTACGTCCAACAATGGGTTTATGAGCTGAGTGATGATAATGATCTTTAGAACTACATAAGAAATTATTGTTAATATTTGATTTAATTCAAATGTTTCTGCAAACTGTACCTTTATTGAGAAACCTTTACACTTATCAGTGCTTTAACCACTTACCAATGCTATAAACTATCAAGAATACATAAAAACAATTGTTGAGGATATTGCTTACGATCAGCATAAACATAAATTCAAAAACTCAACTCAAAAATTCAATCAATTATACTGTGCCATATCAATCACTAAGATTTTTTTATTTAACCCTAATGTAAATTGCTTTAGATTAATTATTTTAGATGTTAAAATTTTTATGAAACAATTTTCGTTAGAATTAAATATCACGCTACCATTATTCCTTCAAATTAATCACCTACCATAAAATAAAAACACCTCCATTTAATGAAGCAATATTTCCAGAATTTCGTAAATTATACACAAAAAAAAATTGTTGGGTCCATCAATTGCATCGTAAATTTTAGTAACTCCAAATATATTTTTTAAATACCATAAAATGATTGCTTGTCCTCACCAAATTTTACGTATCTTTCCCGCTGTTTTATTCTCTCTCTTCATCATCATTAATTAAAAATTAATCTTATAAATTGCCGGTATAGGAAAATAATGTTTTCGACCTCGTTCCATATCTGTGGCGAGCAAAAATTTGGCCAGGAAGACCGTACTCAAAAATGGCACTTTTTCATTTTTGTATAATGGAATCAAGTAATTTTCTAAGGAATGACTTTTTGGTCCGCATTTATTCTTAATTTTTAATTTTTAACTTTTCAAAAGTAGAAGAATTTGTCATGTAAAACAGGTTCTTCGGATAAGATGTTTTGTTTATTAATAAAATAAAGAAAACACCTATTCTCTTCACAAAACGCTCCTAGAACTCTTTATGTGATTCGCAGTTCAATATTTTGTTGCAAAATAAAGCAAATTTTGTGAATAGAATTCTACCTCAGCCTTGTAGTCTTACGTTTAATAAACTTTCATTATCAGACATTATTATATGTATAGACTCATATTGACCTAAATAACCCTAAAAGTCCATAAAATTCAATAGGTGTTATATATATATATATATATATATATATATATATATATATATATATAGAGAGAGAGAGAGAGAGAGAGAGAGAGAGAGAGAGAGAGAGAGAGAGAGAGAGAGAGATATATCACCGAAAAAATACTATTATTTAATGTATCATTACTGCACGAATCCAAATATCTTATATTTTTATTAGTACAATACCTTGTCAATCAGTTGAATATAATATCGGAGACTTATTTGTTTATTTTATTTTATCAGGTTAATATTTCTGGGCGATAATAAAAACTTTAGGTGACAAAAAAAATAAGAGTTGCTTTAAAATGTTTTGCTATTCGTTCATTGTTAACGAAAAGATTTTAAAATATTTGGTATACATTGTCCTTGCATCCATACAGTTTTAAATGTTACTATGGGTCGCGCAAAGCATTATACTCCCAAAGAGAAGCGTCTAATATTGCAGTTACGGAGTCAAAAAAAAACTTATAAATTTATTTCTCATCTTCTAAAGCGATCTGAATGCGTTATCGTTAAAGTTTTAAAGGAGCAAAAGCTAATAAAGATATCATCAGAAACCAGAGGTAGCCAAAGAAAAACAAGCAAAAGATTGGATAAATACATAATACGAGAGGCGCAAAAACACCCATTTTCCACTTTTTAAACAAAAAATGGGTCTACAAATCAGTACAAGGACAATTCGTAGACGATTGGTAGAGATGGATCTTCGTGAAAAAGGTGCAAAAAAGGTACCACATTTGAGTAAAAAAAATATTCAGCGTAGATTAAATTTTGCCAGATTTAACTTAAACGAAAACTACACCCGCAATTGGAAAAATATTTTATTGAGTGATGAAACAAAAATAAATCTCTTTGGATCAGATGGGAAAGGGTACGTTAGGCGATATAAGAATGAAGAACTAAATCCGCGAAATACATTAGGAGCAGTAAAGTATGGAGGAGGGAGATATTAAACTGTGGGGTTGCTTTTCCTATAATGATGTAGGTCCACAGGCGTAGCCAGGATTTAGTTTGGGGGGGGGGGGGTTAGTTTGAAGTAAATAAAACAACAAAAATATACTATTCAATATACTATACTATTCAAAATATAAAATTAATCAAGAAATATATATATTCAATTCAAATGTAATAATTTAACTCTCCTCACTACTCGTATTTTTTCGGTATAATATTAGGTAATATTTGGCTTATTTCGGGGGGGTTTGAACCCCCAAACCCCCCCCCCCCTCTTGGCTACGCCCGTGTGTAGGTCCACTATATTGTATCAAAGATACCATGACCAAAGAAACCTACATGAAAATATTAGAAAAATTATGTTCCTTATGCCGAAATGAATATGCTGCTAAAGTGGATCCACCAGCAGGATAATGATCTGAAACATACCGCGAAAGTAGTGAAATGATGGTTTCTCGCAAATAAGATTGAAGTGTTGTCCTGGCCGTCGCAATCTCTGGATTTAAATCCAAGAGAAAGTATTTGGCAACATTTAAAAAAAGGCATTGGTAATAAGAAAACATTAAACAAAAATATGTTGTGGGAAGAAGTCAAGAAAACTTGGTATTCTATACTGGTTGAAACTTGTCAGAAGTTAATAAACTCTATTCCAAGGAGATGCTCAGCTGTGGTTAAACAAAAAGGATATTCTACTAAATACTAATATTTTATATTTATTAAGTTTGTTAATAAGCATTAGTTTTCACAATTTAAAGCTATAAGTGATATACACTTATTTTTTTTGACCAGAAAAAAACTACATATTGTTTAATAGTTATAGTAACTTTTGTAACACTAGGATAATGTTTTGTTTTATCAATATTTTTTGTATCAGGACACATTACGCTACGTTACGTTTTGCAGAAGTCGTATTTTTTGAAACAAAAGCATAAAAAAGTTGAAAAGTCGTTGGGCGAAGTGTATCCAGCAAACGTTAAAAATTAAATCGATTTTCGACCAAAACCTTCTATTCTACATGTTAAAACAGTGCAAATCAATTAGAGACAGAATACTGAATATTAAAAATGACTAGAATAAATAAGAAAATCACTGTAAATTATATTTCATTGATGAAACAAACCAAAATCATTAATGTAAAAGGTGCAGCATTTTGAGAAACATCTAGTTATAAAGTTTTTTTTGTATTTTGAGTATTTCCTCTGCGTAGTTTATATTATTCATTTTACAACTCTCCCTATAAAAACCACGACTAATGCTGTATTTTAAAATAGAAATGTATATACTTTAATTTGAAAATAATTAAATATGCTTTACATTATGACAATTCTGTCATTCTTCCGTATTTGTAAAGGATATAAAACTTTTAAAACTAAATGGTGATTGCAGACAACTTTTTAAATAATTCTACCACGATAAGTCATTCTAAACCACTTACCTTCCTCTTATTGAAATCAAAACCCCAATTAGAGTTGTTAGATTTTCTAAAACTTTTTTTCCATTTATCTTCCACTCCAACCATCCCAAACTTTCCAACGAAATCAATTTAAAACCAGTCAAAACGTTTTCTAAGACAGCAACAATTTAGAAAACTTTGGAGCTTGATAGGTTTTTTAAACTTGTCATTTAATTGTAGGTATATATTTTAATGTGTACCTTTTTAATAGAATCTTTAAGTGTCGATGTTGGTGAAATATCTAATCGATATAGAGTACTCAATTAAATATAATATTACTGTCGGACTACCAGATTATATAAAAAGGATGATTTTTTGAATGTGTCAGAACTTTCGATAGAGGTATTTGTGAAGCGAATTGAGCTTGCACAAATCTGTAAATGTGTGTCTTAATAGTCTGGCAAATTATCATGGAACGTTTAACATCAGAGAAACTCTTGCAAATTGTCGAAATTTATTGTCAAAATCATTGTTCTGTGCACCACACTTATTGACATTGAATTATCGACAAATTCCGAATGCATTTCACGTTGCTCGATATTAAAACAAAAACACAAGAAACACATGCATTCAGAAGAAAATATGGCCGCTATTGCTGGCAGTGTTGATGAAGATCCAAATTTATCAATTCGTCGTCGTTATTCGATTACGTGGATTATTTAATTCCGAATTTGAATGGTATTGATCCGGAGGAGATGTGGTTTCCATAGGATGGCTTCACATGTCATACAGCCAATGCAACAATCGGTAAATCTAAGAATTCGAAATATTAAAAAAAAACTACGTATACCGATACAACTATTCACGCAAATTCAAATCAGTCTTGGAATGTCAATGTCAGTCAAAGAATAATGGATAGCCCAGCATTATAGATAAAATGATAAAAAACAAGATTAAGAAAAACAACAACAAACATTTTTATGTCGTACACACACCAAAAAACCCGAAACACCCGAAAGAGATTCTAACAATTGACATGCTATAAACTATATTCACAAATTAAGTTCCAAAATTACAAATAATTTAAAGCAAGAAAATATTAATGTTATGGCTGTTAATAAGAATAATCTTGCATCGATGACAAATCTGGAGTATACGAAATAAAAAGTAATATGTGTGACGCTATATATAAATATATAAGATTATCCCAATCAGAGGTTAAAAGAGAGATTAAAACTTAATAGCAATAAAAAAGTGAAATGTTTGAATATTCCAAATTTTTGGACATATATATATATATATATATATATATATATATATATATATATATATATATATATATATATATATATATAGATATATATATATATATATATATATATATATATATATATATATATATATATATATATATATATATAGATATATATATATAGGATATATAGATATATATATATATATATATATATATATATATATATATATATATATATATATAAATATATATATATATATATATATATATATATATATATATATATATATATATATATATATATCTATATAGATATATATAGATATATATATATAGATATATATATATATATATATATATATATATATATATATATATATATATATATATATATATATATATATATATATATATATATATATATATATATTTATATATATATATATATATATATATATATATATATATATATATATATATATATATATATATATATCTATATATATATATATATATATATATATATATATATATATATATATATATATATATATATATAATCATCATCATCAGCCTGTATCGATCCACTGCACGATGAAGGCCTCTTCAGCATGCTTCCAACTTTCACGATCCTGGGCTTTCCTTTGCCACTCGGATCCAATATACTTAAAGATGTCATCAATCCATCGTGCTTTCGGTCTTCTTCGCGGACGTTTGCGATCAAGCGGTATCCCCTCCAGGATTGCCTTCGTCCATCTGTCGTCCCATCGTCCTATATGGCCTGCCCATCTCCATTTCAATTGCTTTACTCTTCCAATGATGTCACAGACTTTTGTTTGTTCCCTGATTCATGCGCAGGACTTTCTATCTCGACTTGTAATGCCAAGCATACATCTTTCCATTCCCCTCTGTGCCACCCGAAGTTTTTGAATTGATTGCGATGTGAGTGTCCAGGTTTCACTTCCGTATGTCATAACGGGTAGAACGCACTGATCGAATACTTTTCTTTTCAGGCAAAGTGGGAGTCTGCTCTTAAACACTATGTTTAATGCCTACCAAATGCCTGCCAGCCACATTTAACACGCCGTTCCATCTCCCGAGCGGTATTCCCCTCGATTGAAATCCTCTGCTCAAGATATATAAAGCTGCCCACAATCTCCAAATCCCTTCCTAAAACTGAAATTCTTCTGTCCTGAGCGAAGTTATTGAACATAACCTGACTCTTTTTCAGGTTTATTTTCAAGCCAAATGGTTCGCCAGCCCCTTGCAGTTCTTGTATGCGTTTTTACAGCTCCTCTGGGTCTTGTGAAATGAGAATAATATAATCTGCAAATCTAAGATGGTTTAAGTTTGCATCGTTGATCTTTTCACCATCTTGTTCCCAATCCAGTTTACGGAATACTTCTTCAAGGCCAGCCGAGAAAAGAATAGGCGATATTGCGTCACCCTGCCGTACACCTCGTTCTACATTAATTCCCACTTCAAGATCATCAAGGTGAATTGTGGCTGTAACTCCATCATATATCGATTCTAATAGGGTTACATAGGCTCTCTCTACACCTTGGCTAAGCAGTGCATCCATTATCGCATGCTATTAGATGGAATCAAATGCTTATGGACGATATAGGCTTATTGGACGGTAGTTCTTTAAATCTTCCTGTGCTCCTTTTTTATGTAAAAGGATCACTTCTGCATTTTTTCATAAGTCAGATACTTTTTGATCTTTGAGGCATTTTGAGTATAATTTTGCCAGTGTTTTATGTAACGTCCGACCACCAGCTTTTAGCATTTCGACAGTTACACTGAAACCTTACCGTTTTTCATCGATTCTATAGCATTTATTACTTCCTCCACTAGGATATCTGGCATTTGTTCTTCCGTGGGTATTGTTGTCTTTGATTGGTTCTGATCTTCATATAACTGGGAATAAAATTTTCTGACAATCTCTAACATTTGGGTACGTGCCCTGCACACTGTGCCATCCTCACGCTTTAAAGCATATATTTGCGTTCTTTTGTTTCTCAGCTTCTGTTTAGCTTTGTTAATTCCTTTGTTTTCTTCCAGGGTTTTTTGCACTAGCTGCATATTGAATCGGCACGTATCCTCTCTGGTACGTTTTCTTATAGTTTTGCAGAGCTCAGTATACTCGAACCTGCCAAAAGCACTACCTGCATTTCTCATTGCTCGCCGTTTCTTCATTAAATCAATGGTCTCACTGGAGATTTTTGTTTGTTTGAAACATTTTTCTTCTGGTGCTATTGAAGCAGCCGTTTGAAGTACATTGTTGGCGATTTCTTCGTATTGAACTGATATTTCCACCTCCTCTGCACCCTGTAACGCAGCAAACCGGTTTGACAAAGCAATCTCAAAATCGCTACCTCTCTCCAGCAGTTTTCCAGAATCCACCTTGCCCTTCTTTGATCTTACCATTCTTTCGCGCTCTTTTCGACAGTCAATCCGAACTCTTGCCCGTACCATTCGGTGGTCACTTCCAACATTAAAATTATTAAGGACAGTGCAATTGGTAAATATTGTTTTATCGTTGGTCATGATGTAGTCAATTTCGCTTGTAAGCCTAGATGGACTTTTCCATGTCCATTTTCTGCTGATATTTTTCTCTTATAGAAATATATATATATATATATATATATATATATATATATATATATATATATATATATATATGAACATCCGTTAATTGCTTGACTGGGAGGTAGCCCCACCGACATATGCTCTCTCGTCAAGAACAGGGAGTCCCTCTCCAGAATCAAACAACCCACACTTTTGTATAACTCCCGACTGTTGTCTCATTGGACGCAATCCAAAGAAATCAAAAAACTGCAATTATAACCAACCGACCAGAAGTTGACAAAAGTGTGGGTTGTTTGATTGTGGAGAGGGACTCCCTATTCTTGACGAGAGAGAATAAGTCGGTACCCTGATGAGTCTAACCACCAACAGACGAAACATATGTCCTGCAATGTGAGGGATGGGTGGGGCTTCCTGCCAGTCAAGCAACTAACGAATGTTTATTTTGGCGGAGACGCAGGTTGTTCAGCATTCCACATGAGATTGTGGAACCCAATCGTCGGGGATGAATAACTCCTGACTACTGTTGTCTCATTGGACGCAATCCAAAGAAATCAAAAAACTACGTATATATATATATATATATATATATATATATATATATATATATATATATATATATATATATATATATATATATAGATAGATATATTTTCTCGGCTGGCCTTGAAGAAGTATTCCGTAAACTGGATTGGGAACAGGATGGGGTAAAGATCAATGGTGCAAACTTAAACCATCTTAGATTTGCAGATTATATTATTCTCATTTCACAAGACCCAGAGGAGCTGCAAAGAAGCATACAAGAACTGCAAAGGGCTGGCGAACCATTTGGCTTGAAAATAAACCTGAAAAAGAGTCAGGTTATGTTCAATAACTTCGCTCAGGATAGAAAAATTTCAGTTTTAGGAAGGGATTTAGAGATTGTGGACAGCTTTGTATATCTTGGACAGAGGATTTCCATGGAGGGGAATACCGCCCGGGAGGTGGAACGGCGTGTTAAATGTGGCTGGCAGGCATTTGGTAGGCTCAACATAGTGTTTAAGAGCAGACTACCACTTTGCCTGAAAAGAAAAGTATTCGATCAGTGCGTTCTACCCGTTATGACATACGGAAGTGAAACCTGGACACTCACATCGCAATCAATTCAAAAACTTCGGGTGGCACAGAGGGGAATGGAAAGATGTATGCTTGGCATTACAAGACGAGACAGAAAGTCCTGCGCATGGATCAGGGAACAAACAAAAGTCTGTGACATCATTGGAAGAGTAAAACAGTTGAAATGGAGATGGGCAGGCCATATAGCGAGGCGATGGGACGACAGATGGACCAAGGCAATCCTGGAGTGGATACCGCTTGATCGCAAACGTCCGCGAAGAAGACCGAAAGCACGATGGACTGATGAGATCGTTAAGTATGTTGGACCCGAGTGGCAGAGGAAAGCCCAGGACCGTGAAGGTTGGAAGCATGCTGAAGAGGCCTTCATCCTGCAGTGGATCGATACGGGCTGATGATGATGATGATGATATATATATATATTTATATATATATATATATATATATATATATATATATATATATATATATATATATATATATATATATATATATATTATATACATATATATACATATACATAAAATTTATTTATTAACATTAAAATTCATTTGTAGGGTTGTTAATGATAAATATACTGGCGTTTTTAAGATTTAAGTTAAGTAAGAAATAAAAAAACAAACCATACGTGGTAATAAACTAACTTCATTTTATATAAACAAAACAAATCAATTAATACATAAAACCGCAATTATTTATTTACCTATCGATCAAATAATTTGATTGCTTTCGCTGAAAACTACGAAAATATAAAATATTTATAAAAGTATATAATGTATGCTCTAATATTGCTCTAAAGTAATTCTAAAATATTCTAAAAATTTTCATATGTTTGCTGAAAAAATAAATCACATAATATTTTATACAGAGATGTATTGCAATAAATGATATTTCTTTGCAAATTTTACTAATTGTTTCATATTTATTTTATTTTTTTGTTTTTGTACCATAATAAATCAACCAAATTTGAAATTTGGGATTGTATCGTAGTGAATCCCTCGCAATGTTGTCTTCCTGAAATTTATACAAAAAAATTGTCAAATAGCAGGAGAAAGCAATGGAATTTTAAAAGTAATTTTAATCATAAAAAAACAATTATTAGTAAAGTTTGATTTACGCCCCGCAAACCTGTCGGGTACATCTAGTTGGTATATAAATCCAATAATAAATTGCAACTCTTATTGAATAAATCTAAAGGTAATATTTAAAAAAATAAAAAGTGGAGATTTATGAAGTCAAATACAATGATTGTAATCGTAAATGTATTAGTCAAACAAGATGTAAAGAACATATGTCCTAACTAAGATATAATAGTGTGCCTAGCATTCCTGCACTGAAAACAATTGCTGTTGCGAAACCTGATGAGAGATGTGTAGATAGAATAGTAAGACTGATTTTTTTTAATAGTATCCTTTGAGGTGAGTTTTCAATATGGGGAAAATGAAGTATGTGGTGAGTAAGGGGACTACGCAGCCCTGTTATGAGTATGCCGTCTCCCTTTGATTATTAATATCTTTTGATTAAATTGACTATATCTATAGAAGATTCCAAAAAATAATAGTATTCCTAATACCATCAAAAAAATCAGCAAAAATATAAAAAAAATGTTACAATGACGTGTTCTATTCAAACTATCATATCTAGGCGAAATTAATAGATAAAAACTGTCTTCCAACGGCATTTAAAAGGGAACTTAATGTACTTTCAGATACTTACGACATAATTTATAATTTAGCTTTAGTTGACCACCAAGTGACTCTAGGGAGTTCAAACTAATACACTGAAGACGCACCGGGTGTCATTGCTTTATTTGCATCTCATTGCTTTGTTTGCACACCTCGTACATAGCCTAAAATTAAAATGATTAATATATCGTTCTAGTTGTAGACGAACGTTGAAGGATGTCAAGGTTGACTAACCGGTTGTAGCACGGCAGAAAAAAAGAATATATAATATACCAGATAGATCTGCGGTTACCCAACATATTTATGAAACTAACCACAATGTAGATTTAAGCAACCCAAAATTGCTTAGAGATGCCAACGATTGGATATTAGTAGATGCGTATGAAAGTATCAAAATGGATAAATGTTAAATTAATTTATATAAAGACGAGGGGCCAATCCCGTACAGTTCTTTGTTTACTTTTTTTCACAAGTGATCATTTTATACCATTTAATAATTTTCATACTCTTCACTGCTCTAGATGCAAATTAAAAACAAAATTGTTATTTTGAATTAACACTAAAGATTCTAAATTAAGAATTATGAAATAGTTCATTGCATTATCAAAACAGAAAGAACTTATTTGCCAACCTTTTAAATAAGTTTAAAAAACTCTCACTGTAAGAATAGGAAAAAAATACATTGCACAGATAGGGTGGAAAATAAGTTTTTAATTTTCAATAACATATAATACTTCTCGTACAAAATCCACCAATACAAACACGCAAAAAACGGTCTAATCTGGAATCCCCTCGAAATCTATCAGTGACTTTGATGTATACGCAAGCACCGCCACTTCTTGCCAAACTCCCTACGGGTTTTTATAATTTCCCGAAAAATACTTTTTGCTTCGATGGAGAAAATTTGATAACGCTACCTGTATTGTATAATAGAGCGACACGTTTTCCTTCGAAACGAGAAATCGAAGAACGTTATCGGCAAAATGGGAAGATTAACTTTTCTTGTTATCGAACGGGACAATTTCGGGTTCTTGAAATGTAACAGAAGTGGAATATTTTCCTTTTTTACTGCTGTTACTATATAGTCATTTGCCGGTAAAACCACATACATACTACTATGGTCAAAAAGTAAGGTGACTTTTGTTTTCAAAATTCGCGCGCTTTACATATCTATACACAGTATGTCGGAAAACTAGCGGAACTTTTAAAATGTAAAGTAAACTACTAGTGCCATCTATTGAAACAACATATCATCTCAAAATTGTATATCTCGTCTATAAAATGAGATCGCCATCATTAGAATCGATCAACGATTGTCAAGTTATAGCGCTTAAAATGGTACAAAGTACCACTGAGGTGATGAGTGGTGATGGTGAGGTGATGAGGTAACAAGGTACTTTGTTACCTCATTACAAACACGATGGAACAAAGAGCTAATATAAAATTTTGTTTCAAGTTCGGTAAAATTTTTACAGAAACATTTGAACTGATGAATAAAGTTTGTCGTGATGATTGCTTATCCCATACACTTGGATTCAAATGGTATAAGCAATTCCAGGACGATCGTGATGCCCAAAGCCAGGCCGGCCAAAAAACAAAAATCGTGATGAGTTGGTGGAAAAAGTGCGTAAAATGATCGCCTACGATGCGAATTCGACTGTGAGATTATGAGCGGGCGGGAGGAATTATATACAACCATGATTCACGAAATTTTGGCAAAGAATTGAAACAAACGGAAAGTCTGTACTCGATTTGTTCCTCACATCTTAAATGAGGGCCAAGAAATTCGTGGCTGTACGTGAATTTTTCGCGAAAAATTAAGTTTGTGTCTTCAACATTATGCTTATTCGCCTGATTTATCTCAGTCTGACTATTTCCTGTTCCCGAAACTCAAACTGGCCAGGAAAGGAACGTTTCATGACAGTGTTACACGTTAAGTGCAAAAAGAAATAATTTTGGCAAATAACCAGTTGTTTTTTTTTATTTAAAAAGTTCCATTTTTTTTTTAATACTATATAGGGTCATTGCAGAGAAATATAAGACACTGTTATAAACTTTTCAATATGAGGCTCCAGTTTTTGCATTTAAAAACACGGTAATTCTATATATGAAAAGCATATGTGTTGCCAAATATGTCATGACTATATAAAAAACGTGCTTTACCTCCTGATATCTAAAAAAAATTAAAAATATGTCTCATTTTTGCCATTTGCAAAAAAAAAGACATGAAGGTAAAAGTAAGATACCGTGTTATTTCGTTATTTTAGATATTTTCAAATGTTTGGAACAAAAATGAGACCGAGCATTAAAAATAAGAGACACTTTGTTAATGAAATTTTGTATACATTTATTTGGAAAGATGGTTAAACACTGCAAATAGTGAACGGCATATAGTCGTCTAGATATATACCACATAAATAATTAAACTAAACCTAATAATACTGTGATAAAAACTAACCAATGTAGGTAAATATAAAATAACTCCTAAATGAACAACGACACGAAACACAACTTACTATAATCTTAGTTGTTACAGATGTAGGTTGATATTCTTAAAATAATGGGATTTAGTAGTATTCATTGGCATTTAATGAATTATTGAAAATGTACTTAACTCTTTCACCCGATATCCCTATACCTGGTAATTTACCGACAACAGCACAAAAGCTAATAACCGAAATATCATCCTCTTTGCTTTTAAACACAGTGTGGAATGTATCAATGACGTTCATCACTATTACTGATATATCTGTTTCACCCAAAATACTTTGAACGATGCACACATATTTATACCTTGATTTATTTCTCTTACCGTCTTTGAATTCTGCAAGTATAAAGTCTCCTTCATTTATTTCTTCAATCTTCCCCACTTTATATAATTCTGTCATAGCACATTTAGAAGGACTAATATAATCATCTCCACCGTCACTTTATCCGCGAAGTATCCGACTCTTCAGAGTAACAGTCGTTAGTGGGTTTCTTAGTAAATTTATTTTTTGCTTTTCCTGTCGTTTCTATCTTTAGCTTTTTCATTCTTTTCTCTCGCCTCTTTCAGATTATTTATTTATTTGATGCTTTCTAAAAATTCTTCGGATGTTACAACTTTAGCTGTGAAATATATCTTTCTGCGGGAAGTAGAAGGTGTTCTGGTATGGTAAATAACAGTCAGCCACTTACGAACACAAATTTGTAACTCACAACACTTTCTTCAAATTTATTCAATAAAAATAGCAAACACGTGTGCTTCACTTTTACCTTACGCGATGTCTCATATTTGCCTTTAGAGGTGTCTTAAATTTGCCCTCTGCATTCATTTACTTTACAGGTTTATACTTACAAATTATAGTAAATGCAGTCAGAGCCCAATAGAGGTCGCCCCAGTTACCGGCTGGATAGTAATAAACGTATTGTATCTTTACGGCAGATCGCCTCAGACGTGAAATTTTAAGAACCGGAATAAAATGTGTTTGTAGCTTTTTATGAACGTTCGGCAAATGATGCAATATTATTTACACAATATAATTGAATGATTGTAAATATAAGCACATGTGATGCAGGGGCTTTTAAACAAACTATTCACAAATATAAACTAAAGAAAAAGTTAGAATTGAATTTAATGAGAGGCTATCTTATTTTTGCCCAACTTTTTCAGTGTCTCATTATTACCTCCATTGACCCTACAGCCATGGCAGTAAGTTAGTATGTCTGGCCTTGACATCTGACAGAAGTTTCAGATCATTTCGGTTGTTAAATTAGAAATCAGAGCAACTTTTGTAATTGTTAAACAATTTTGGCGACAATTTTTAGAGAAAAAAAAAGGGTTTACATTAAATTTTGTCTAAAAAACGACATATCTTGTGCTGATGCATTGAAAATATTAGAAAAACGTTATAGAGATGAAGGTATGTCAAATAGAATATTTGGAAGTGGTACAATGACTTTTGTGAAGGTAAAGAAGCAGTTGAAAATGAACCTCGCTCAGGAAGACCTTCCACGTCAACCAATGAAGATCAACCAATTTAGATCAAGTCAATCAGTTTTGAAGAACAATTTAGGCTTATCTCGTGTATTTTCTCGTTTCCTTCAAATACACTGAATTTTTCACAACCATCGTCATGTTAAAGTTGCTGAACAGTTGTTTTCTATGAATGATGACATTCTAAAATACTAATATTTGTGCATTATGATTACATAAGTCATGGAGCTATGATTATGACCTAAAAACAACCCAACAATCATATGTTGTGCTAAAAATGTAGTAATGCCAAAAAAAATATGTCAGAGGCGATTAAAAGTCAAGGTTGTTAACTGTCTTCTTAGATTACCGTGATACTATCTACAAAAAGTTCTTTCCAACCGAACAAACAGTTAAAAAAAGATTATTATTTAAGTGTTATACGTAATTTGCGTGAGTCCATTAAAGAAAAAATTGACAAATTTGTGGCATTCAATTCATTGTTTTTGCCTCACCTTAACGCAGCATCGCATCGCTGCAATAATTAATTTTTCATCAATTTTTCGTAAAAAATCAAACACCATTTCCCAAGCTCCGGTATTTACCAGATTTGACACCGTGTAACTTTTTCCTGTTTCCGTTTCTGTTCTGATTGAAGAAACCACTTCGTGGACGCCGCTTTAAATCCATTCAAGACAATTCACTAGTCACTTGAAGGAAATACTAGGAATCGTGTAAAAAAGTTTCATAGACTAGAAAAATACATTGAAATGAATGTATTGCAGTAAAAGGAGGTATTTTTGAAGGAGGCAAATTAAATTTGTATGAACAAATAAACACTTAGAGTTTTATTTAAAAAGTCAACTTGCTTTTTGATCCTGGTAGTATATTCACATTATACCAATTATTCTCAGTGTAAGCTCAAAATTCAGTTTGTTCGACTCTTGGACTATAGCAATACTATATTACTATGCCTTCGGTAGATTTAAATTCAATATGGTTCCCGATTCTAAAGAATACAATTAAACACATTTAAATATTTGAATACACAATCAGTACAATAAACAATCACACAGTAAACATTAGCTATATATATTTTTTGGTAGTATGTCACTGTCATGAAAATCTATTGTTTACATTGACAACAATAGAGTATCGTTGACATAACACATGGGCTGAAAAGTCCCGGGCCTAACAAAGAAAACACAGTTTTTTTGGTTCAAAATTAGCTTTATTCATCAACGTAATCTCCATCAAGAGCAACGCAATCATTCCAGCGCCGCTCTAACATTTCAATACCACTTTTGTAGAATGATTTATCTTTTGCCTCAAAATAGGCCTCAGTTTCAGCGATAACCTCTTCATTCGTGCGAAATTTCTTACCGGCGAGCATTTTTTCAGGTCTGCGAACAGCCAGTAGTCGCTGGGAGTCAAATCAGGCGAATACGGTGGATGTGGGAGCAATTCGAAGTTCAATTCATGTAGTTTTGCCATTGTTTTGATTGACTTGTGACACGGTGCGTTGTCTTGATGAAACAAAATTTTTTTCTTTGCCATATGCGGTCGTTTCTTTGCAATTTCGGCCTTCAAACGCTTCAATAACGCTATATAATATTCACTGCTAATGGTATTTCCTTTCTCAAGATAGTCGATGAATATTACACCACGCACATCCCAAAATACCGAGGCCATAACCTTTCCAGCCGATTGTTGTGCTTTCGGGCGCTTTGGACGAGGTTCACCAGTTGCTGTCCACTCAGATGACGATCGTTTTGATTCTGGAGTGAAGTGATGGATCCATGTTTCATCCATTGTCACATATCGACGCAAAAATTCCGGTTTGTTACGTTTAAACATGGCCAAACACTGCTCAGAATCATCAACACGTTCTCGTTTTTGGTCAACAGTGAGCAAACGCGGCACCTACTTTGAACAGAGCTTTCTCATAGTCAAATGCTTATGCAATATAAAGCCAACACGTTCTTTTGATATCTTTACGATGTCAGCTAAGTCACGCAACTTCACTTTTCGATTATTCAAAACGATTTTGTGGATTTTTTTTGTTTTCTGGTGTTACCGCCTCATTTGGACGTCCACTGCGTTCTGCATCATCGGTGTCTCTACGACCACGTTTGAAGACAACAAGCCAACGTTTTATTGTTGTTTCTGATGGAGCGGAGTCCCCATAACACTTTTCAAGCCATTGCTTCGCTTGAAAGGTATCTTTTCCCATCAAGAAGCAGTGTAAAATTAA
Source organism: Cosmopolites sordidus (assembly GCA_031761425.1). NCBI lineage: Eukaryota > Metazoa > Arthropoda > Insecta > Coleoptera > Curculionidae > Cosmopolites > Cosmopolites sordidus. The sequence goes on along the minus strand of JARFXV010000191.1, from coordinate 343,464 downwards.
AATACGAAATTGTTTTTGATCCATTGTTTTGAAAATAACAAAAGTAGCGTCACTCTTAGCACAATAACTCACAAACTAATGAATAGAATATCATGAAATTTTAACAGCTGTCTTTTGAAGGTTAGTATTAACTGAAAAAAAGGTGACTGCAATAAACCTAGCGCCATCTATGTGTTAGGCCCGGGACTTTTCAGCCCATGTGTTACACAAAAAAATATATTTACTTTCACTCGTTACTTTATATATTACATATTAATATAATTTATTTTTTAGTTTAGTTTTGAAAACGGGGGGAGAGGACCCTCCGAAACGTTAACGTTAAAAGTTTGTAAAATTTTTTATAACATTTTTATATCTTTAAAATTTTGTTCGTTAGGCAAATTTATTACAAAAAAGAATCACTGAGAAATTTGTCTCCGTTTGGTTTTTTGTTTTCGCCCAGTAATTCTTTCTTTACATAAGAACAGATATTTTTGATATTTTTTGAGTTTTAGATAGTGGCGAAAAACCCAAATAATGGAAAAAAATATATGAACACGCCACAATCATTCAGACATTACTTCGAATAACTCAATATTTAATCGATCAAAACATCGAATTGATGGGTCATTCACCGTACAGTCCTGATTTGGCACTCAATGATTTATTTTTGGTCCGGTCTGTGAAGAATAAACGACGTAGTCAGCGATTTTCGACACTTGAAGAAGCGGTTGATGCATTCAAAATGCATGTTTTAAAGATACCTCAATCGGAATGGAAAAAGTTCTATAAAAATTGGGTCAAACGTATGCAAAAGTGTATCAATTATCGCGGAGAATATTTTGAAAAACAATAAAGCCGTTTCAATAGTAAATATTTGTTTTTATTTATTATTCTGGATACATAAATACATAAATAGCAACCTTCGTATTCTATTTAAATGTAACTTAATTCTGCTTTTTGCACTATGGGAATTATAGTTATATAAACCTTTCATATCATCTTACAATTCACAAACTGATTCATTTTGTAGCTCAAAACCACAATCAGTTTTTGGGGTCTCTACATTGAGATAATAAAATGAATACATTTTTTAATCTAATGATTCAGCATCTGCTAATAATATTTATTTTCATTACCAAATAATGTATACAACATTTTTTGAGTTACAGTTAGTTGTTCAGAAAAAAAACTATATCAAGTCAGCAAAAAGTTTTTGTTTGTTTCAGAAACACAGAGCGTAAATTACGCGGAAATTTAATGAAGTAAAATAAATTATAGTAATTTATATAAAGAGTGGATATTCTACTTAAATAAGGATCGATCCTCTTTAAGTTGATAATAATTAAACCCCAAAATTAGCAGAATGAACGTAAACTTATCGTTGTGGTAAAAATGCAGCAAAATTGTTTATTTATTAACTGAAGAACTTATTTGACTCAAAAATTTTCCAGCTGTGGTTGGAGCTTCAAAACGAGGCATAATATAGGACCTACTGTAAATATAACCTCAAAAATCAGTAGTAGACGTGACGTCGTTCGAAAAGCAACATTTGTGGCACTGCCTTCTTTTCGCCTTTTAAATGAAAAACAGATTCTGCAGCATCTGAGCTAAGAACAGATTATGCAGCTCAGGATATAATTTGTGCGGCTTTGGGAGATGGGAGAACAATGTGTCGTACAGTACTGTTTCGAAGTGGTTACATCAATTACGAACTGGAAATGTTAACTTAAATGATTACAGAACAATTCGGAAGAGCCAAAAAAGTCGGTGGATGAAGAATTGGAAGCACTTCCGAAAGAAATTCCTTATCATACACAGTTAGAGCTCGAACACATAACAATACGCAAGCTTTATTTCAACGTTTACACAAACTAGAAAACAAAAATAAAAAGCCTTTTATGAACCCACAGCTGAGAATAATAGGCGCTTTGTTGTTGTTTTGACATTGCTGTCCAAATGCAAGAAAAAGAACTTCCTGCATAAAAGTGTTACCTGTGATAAAAAGGAAACCTCTACGATAAAACAAAAAGTTGAAAATCGTGAGTTAATCCTGGTTAATCCAGTCAAGTTTCGTGCATTATTGTTGCTTTAAGCTGGTCAAACGATCACTGATAACCATTATCATCAACAACTGATTCGTATTAGCGACGCTCTAACGGAAAAAGAGAAGTCATTTTACTTCAAGACGACCACATACAGCAAAAAGAACTTTTAAAACGATTACCGAGTTCAACTGGATGATTCTATCGCACACGGCGTATTCTTCAAACTTCGCCCGTTCAGTCTTTCATCTCTTTCGATTTCTACATCACCTGGTGGATTACCGCTTCAGGTCTGTTAAGTAAATCGAAAAAAATCTCAATAATTGTATCACATTAAAACCAGCAAGCTTTTATCGATCTGGAATTCAGCAGTTTCCTAAAAAGCGGTGAAAGATGTATAGAAAATGAGGGAAACTACTCCGAAGATTACGTTTATATTTTTTTTTTTTCGGCCAGAGTTAGACACATCCCGTCGAGCTTCAGTTATAAATAATTGAAGTTAAGCAACGCCGATCATGGTCGAGTTTGGATGGGTCGAAAATGAAAGTAGACAAACATACAAAAAAAAGCTTCTCACACTTAGCGGTTATAGGAAATCAGATTAAAAAGAAACTTTTTCATAAATAAATGTAAATGATAGTAAAGGCTAATCTCAAGATGAAATGTTCCGGAGTAAGAAGTACTCCGATCGGATCTCCGGGGAGGACGGTTTTGAGAGTTACCAATAAAGACATAAACAGGGAAACAACTAACTTATTCAGAACACAACTTAGAATAGGAACCTGGAATGTGCAAAGTATGTATCAAGCAGGGAAAACTCACAATAGCATACAGGAAATGGAACGGCTACATATAGACATTCTGACATGCACTGAGGCAAGATGGCCAGGAACAGGGCAATGTCAAGTGGGAGACTATAATATATATTATGCGGGCGAAGATGGTACACACCATCGAAACGGTACAGCGATAATAACGCATAACCGAATAGCAAATACACTGCTAGGATATTTACCCATCTCAGACAGAGTGGCAATAATGAAGATCAGAGCCGTACCATACAATCTGAACATAATAGCCGCATACGCACCAACAACTCAAAGTACAGAGGAAGAAAATGAGCTTTTCTATGAACACCTCAAGAAGGCACTCCAGAATACAAAAAGCAAAGAAGTCACCATTGTAATGGGTGACTTCAACGCAAAAATAGGACAAGGAGCGGACGGCGATGTGATTGGTAAGTTTGGTCTGGGTCACCGAAATGAAAGAGGAGAAAGACTGGCTCAGTTCTGTAAAGAAAATAGATTGTCGGTCATGAACACATACTTCCAACTACCCTCCCGAAGGCTGTATACATGGCAAGCTCCAGGTGAAAGGAATATTAGAAACCAAATTGACTTCATAATGGTCAACAAAAGATTCCAAAACTTAAAAAGAAGCAAAGTCAGAGTACCTGCATGAACAATGCACCGAGATAGAAAACTTGGGCGCAAAGCATGATACACTGAACATGCACAAGAAAATCAAAGAAGCAGCTGGCGTATTCAAAAGTAATGGGAGAACGCTACTTGCAGACAAGCAAGGCAACATAGTCTGGGATCCCACAACTCGTTTAAAAGCATGGGAAACCTATATAGAAACACTTTTTGAGGACACAAGTAGAGGGGATATAGCAACGAACAACGACATAACTGGGCCTTATATCACTCGAGAAGAAGTGATCACAGCCATAAAGCGACTAAAGAATGGAAAGTCCCCTGGTCCGGATAACACCTATATAGAAGTTATAAAACTTATAGACGAAGAACATCTAGACACAATAATACAATTGTTTAACCAAATATATGATTCTGGATCAATCCCAGAGGAATGGTTAACCTCGACGTTTATACCTATTCCTAAGAGTACACGGGCAAAAAAATGTGACGAACATCGCTTAATCAGTATAATGAGCCATTTCCTGAAGATCTTTCTGAAAATAATACATGAAAGGGTATATAGGAAAATTGAGGAACACATAGGAAACACTCAATTCGGCTTCAGGAGCGGTTTTGGTACAAGAGAAGCCTTGTTCAGTATACAGGTACTCATATAAAGAGCAAGAGATGTGAACACGGACGTATACGCATGTTTTATTGACTTTTCGAAAGCATTCGATAAGGTCAAACACGATAAACTATTAAGTATCCTAGAAAGAATCGGAATAGATGGACCTGAAAGGCGTATAATAGCCAACTTGTACTGGCGCCAAAATGCAACGATCAGAACAGGAAACCTAACTTCGTCTCAAATAAACATCCAAAAAGGAGTTAGACAGGGGTGCATTCTGTCACCCATGCTGTTTAACATATATTCAGAGGAACTGTTCAAGGAGGCACTCGAGGGAACAGACGAGGGACTCATTGTTAACGGAGTAAACATCAATAACATCCGCTACGCCGATGATTCTACACTACTAGCAAAGACTGCAGAAGAACTGCAAATACTAATCAATAGAATAGCAGAAAAGAGCAAAGAATACGGTCTAAGTCTCAATATAGAGAAAACAAAAGTTATGATTATCAGCAAACAGAACATAATCGCTGATTTCTACTTGCATGACAGGAAACTAGAGCAGGTACAAAACATTACATATCTGGGATGCAACCTGAACGCAGATTGGGACCACGCTAGAGAAATAAAAATCAGAATTGAAAAAGCACGAAATGTATTTAACAGAATGAGAGGTGTATTATGCAATCTAAAACTAAACATCAGACTACGAATTAGGACTCTCCGATGCTATGTTTTCTCAATATTATACTATGGGGTGGAGACATGGACCTTGACAGAGAACACTGTAAAACGACTTGAAGCATTTGAATTCTGGTGCTACCGCCGTATACTTCGAATCTCCTGGACACACCACGTTACCAATGAAAAGGTTCTGGAGCGGCTGAACAAGAGAAGAGAAGTAATGGTCACCGTAAAGAAACGAAAAGCATCTTATTTTGGACATGTCATGAGAGGAGGAAAATACTCTTTACTACAAGTTATACTACAAGGAAAAGTAGAGGGAATGAGAGGACCTGGTCGAAGAAGGATATCATGGCTGAAGAACTTGCGGCAATGGACAGGAATGACATCAACCGAACTATTTAGATCAGCGGCCAACAGGATTAGATGGGCCATGGTAATTGCCAACGTCCAATGAGGATATGGTACCCCCAAGAAGAAGATAGTAAAAAAGAGCCGAGAATTAAGTTAAGGAACTGATATTTTGATGAAAGCGACTACAGGAAACCTGATATTAAAAAGTCAAAGCTCCCTAAAAGTCTAAACCTTCAACTTAATAAAGATCTACATCATATACAAATAAATGTCTAAGAAAAGGAACGAGCTCAATAGAAATTCAGCTAAACAACCATTTGATCACATAAAATCATTCAAAGATCATTTTATCATCACTAAAAATGAAAAATACAGGAAAGATTTGCTTTCAAAAATGTTTTTTTTATAACTGACAAAATGAATGACATAAAAAACCATTTTTCCTTAGTCAGTTATTAAATGATGTTGTCGTAAATATCTGTTTACAGAGACAATGATGGATAGTTCCAATAAGTAGTATTTTGTTGATCAATCACCATCAATCTTCAGTTCAGAGAACTTCAAAAATATACATGAGAAACTTGTATAAAAGATTATTTAACTTGTAATATGTTTTTATTTAATTGCATTAATTCATTGGTTATATTAAACCTGTACGCTGAAATATCAATATGCTAAAGTGAAAAATAAATTCAGTCGACTTAAGGTCAGTGTATAACACCATCGTTAGGTTTTCTAGAAAACGTCGTATAAAGGGTGTCCCGAATTGTATGGACTAAACTTTAACAGCGTGTATTGCCATTAGGTGCGCTATTTTAGGTTGTAATGAAAGTAATCAGGGCAGGTACGTAGATAACACAATTATGTTTTTTTGTTTTCTCTCCAATCCAGACGTTAGTAAATTATGAATAATTGTATGTCGGAGAAGTAACGATTTTAATGTTAATCAGCACGCATTTGTTCCAAACATTTTATGGACACAGACTATCAACGGCACCTCCAAAAGAACAGTCTATTAGTGCAGAAAATACTTCTCGATGTGAAAACGTGTCGAAGGGTTATTAAATGTTGCAAATTGAGAAATAAGGTCAGTAACAGCATGGACTGTTAGGTAAATAGCATAATTTCTTTGGATAACTATTTTTTTTTAGCAGCAGTAAGCAGTAGCTTACCAATACCGGTGATGGTGGAAATGTTAAAAATAATGGTGATAGTGCGGGGGATCATGCTTCTAAATTTCCGGCAACTTTAAATCATTTGATTCTTAATACTACAAATCCTAGTGACGTTGAGTAGATATTTGCTTTCAACAATACCTAATTGGAGTTCTCTCACTCACACGTTTAATTTTAGGGTAAACACACAAGTCAGTGAGTGGGATCATATTATATTGGACCTGAAGGCTAGAATTGCCATTTTGGAACAACAAAACGAAGCTTCCTCAAAGTATTTTCCCCTACGCAACCGTAGAAACCAAGGGAACCACTTAAACGTTTCCATTGGACTATGGAAGACGTTCAGAAGGTAATCGTACAATATTTAGGTAAGCCACGAGACTATCGATTACTTTTAAAAAACGGTTTTCCTTATCCAGCCGTTTCCACCATGAGATCTTGGCTTAAAAAAGTACAAATAGTCCCTGGTATTTTGACACAGGTGCTCGATGTAATAAAATACCACAAATTGAGTTCATTTTAAAAACCCTGCGCTAACGATCAAACCTTGGAGCCTTATTCCCAGGCCCAGGTGGGGTGGTGATGTTGAATAGTAAGTGGAAGCACTCAATATTTTTCGACTACGATTGGAAGATCAACACAAGTAAATTAGAAGAAATCATAAAATATGTTGAAAATTGTGGTATGAATATGAATTCTTGAAATACATTTATGAACATATATTTATTTTAGGCTTTCGTGTGCTAGCTATAGTTTGTGATCTCGGTGGAGGTAATGCGGGTTTACATAAGGAATTAAAAGTTGATATCAATCAAACATGGTTACAACATCCGGTGGTTACAAATGAAAAAATATATGTCTTTGCCGATGAACTCCATTTACTTAAATTGATTCGCAATAATTTTCTTGACCATAGTTTTATCGTTGACAATAAGGAAATAACGAAAGAAACTGTTGAAGAATTTATCAAAATTATTGGCGTTTCTAATTTAAACATAGCACACAAAATTTCCCCTTCCTGCCTTAATACCGCTGGAGCTGCAAGAGAAAAGGTGAAGCATGAAGCAAAATTGTTCTCCCACATAATTGTACAATCCATAACATATTGTAGAATGTTAGGGCAGTTTAAAAATCAGAGTTGGTTAGAAACCGCCGGTTTCTTTAAGCTTGTCAATGACTAGTTTGACTATTTAAATATCAAGCTATTGAAACAGGTGCGAGGGATCGAATAAAGTTTGCGGTATTGCGATAGAAATCCAAAATGAGATTATTGATAAAAAGACAGATGTAATGCGAAAGCTTAGAATTAAAGATAGTCGGTCTCTATATCCACTTCAAAAGGGTAAATTTAACATACAGTTTCAAAAAAACTTAATATAAATTTCAGGAATTATAATTAGCAATAAATTATTGTTTGAAGATCTGAAAAGACGATACGGCATTGAATATCTTTTGACTCACAGGCTCAACCTAGACGTTTTGGAGATCTTTTTCCGGTACTGCGAGCAAAAGGCGACATAATGGGCAGATATTAAAATTCCCCTTCCATATCTGGCAATGTTGAAGCTGATGATACGATTGATCTTGCAGCTAGGGAAACCGATTTAAGCAGTTCCATTTTCAAACGATTGCAAATTGAGGACACTGTTCCAAATAAGGATTCCGGCGTCTTAACTAAGGAACTGGATGATGATAACATCATGATGTTATCTATGATGGGCTGGAAAATCTAGCTGAGGTTATCTTCCACAAATTAAAAGACGAATTAAAAGAATTTAAAAGAAATTAAAAGAAATTAGAAGATCATTTAAATGAAGGTGGATTGTCTAAAATGAGTTAATGAACAAGTTTATCGAATTAGAACATATATTCAACCATTTTAACGATTTTGATCTTCAAATCACAGAACATTTTTAAAAAAAATTACTGGACCTAAGTGAAAACGTGAAATGTGACGGAAATTTTTTTAAAAATGTTCTTTAAATCGAGAATGTTTTTTAGGATTAGGAAATTGAATAAAGATCTAGTTGAAAACAGAATGTCGCGGAAAAGAAAAATGGTTAAAAATTACTGTATAATTTTTAATTATTATATTTTTATTTAAATATAAAAATAAAGTTTTTATCCTGGAATTTCCACTTATTTGTATTCCCATGTCGTCTTCTATTGACGATTGAAGGCATATTAATAAAACTTATATATTATATAAAACTTACATATTTCGGCTTAAATTACAATGATTTTTAGCTGCAGAATTTAGTATGTGTGTTTTGTATCATGTATCTATTGAATCAACTCGTCTCCACATAACGTCATGTGGAAACGGAACCAACTTTCGACCCAATTGGGGGCGCGTTGTTCTCTTAGAACGTATTATTCGTCTAAGATTTATATGACAAAGTACCATTATTTTTAGCCGCAGAACACGCTGGTAAAATTTAGTCCATACAATTCGGGACACTCTGTATTTAACAAAAAAATTTCATTTCAATTTTCATCAATTCATTTTTTCGTTAATCATGTTAGTGTAATCAGAAAACGATTAAATCCCAAGTATTCTGGTAACGATAATATGTTAATGCATGTTCTGTTAACCATAAAAGGATCATTAGAACCTGATTAAGTCCCAGCTCAAATGTTATCATCTCCTAATGATGATAACATGTTTAATTGTTATTATATATAGCTTTTTAATTTACCTTTACTAGTAATAAAGTCAGGATTTGAAACAAATTGTGCATTTTCTTCCAGAATTCGGTATTGTGGAAGATCTATTAAGAGAAGCTGCTTCCAGAAGCTGAATGAAGAGCAATTTTTCAATTATTAGTTATCTAAGACGAGTTATCACACTTCAAACAATCTCTAGCAAAACAAGCTAGGAAATTAGAAACTTTTCAGAAAAAAGTATAATTTTCTATCGCAATATTTTCATGTTTTTATTAATGTATCTAAATCTTGTGGAATATTGCTCCTTTCACCATGCTGATATACCTGATAGTGTGCCATTCATTATACCACATTCTATTTTGATCACACCCAATTCAGAAATATAAACAACCCTTTAGCTGACTTCATAAAACCACAGGAACATTGTTGCCAACCCAAAATATCTCACCTTATAAATTACGTCAGGTTATATGTGTCTTACATTAATATTCCAAGTGACAGCAATGACATTTCGAATGAAAAATGTCTGAAATCTTACCAAGTCCCCTGCATTGTTACGAATTATTCGATACGAAATTCTTGATTTACTACACCAGCGGTTTCTTATTCATCTTCGGAATTATTGTTACCGCAGTCGGAATGCACATTCAGAAAATGCCTGGACCACCAGTTTCTATTGTTCAAGCAGCGATTGTTCTCGGAATATTTACATGTCTAACATCAATAATCGGTGTAATATCAACTAAAACTACGCAGATATGGCTTATAATCATCAACAGTATCATTCTCGCTTGTATTTTTGGTGGGCAAATAGTTTACGGTATTATAGGTTTAACTTCCACGATAGAAATGTCAATTAAAAGCTTCTTGGGGAATTTGTTTGCCACGAAAAATAAAAGCAAATTTGAACATCATATTAAAACTGTACAAGATTATTACCAGTGTTGTGGTTATCATGGACCTTTCGGTAAATATTTATTTGTTTCTAATGAAACTTAATGATTCGGATATTATATTTTAGGTAACGATGTTGTTATTTATAGAGAGGCATACATTTCAAAAGGTTAGTCTTGTTAAAATTAAATAAAAGAATATTAGGCGTCCGGAATAGTTTAGTTATAATAAATATAATTTCAAAAACGTTGATTAGGTTAGGTTTAACTAAACCCACAGAGATTTACCACTAAATAATACACAATACATAATCACTTTTTTTAATTACCCGATGCACATTTTGCTAACCATGTCAGCATCATCAGAAAATTATTCACTCAGATTGAAATCACAGTTTGTGAAACGGGAGTTGAGTTAAATAATATTTATTGATAAATCTCTTGGAGTTTAGTGTTTCACACCGAAGGTTCCGTAAGAAAAATTGAGGTTAGATTTAATTAATAGGTGTTTTAAATGTAAATAGAATTGTTTGATACTTTACAAAATGTTATTTTATGTAAAAGTTAATACAACAGTAATCTCCAATATTATTGATAATATTCGCCCATTACTCTGAAAAAAACTTTTTATTTTCAAAAAAATTTTTTGAAGTAAAATATTTTTCTTTGAAAAATATTTTACTTCAAAATCACCACCATTTGAGGTGATTTTGAAGTAAAATATTTTTCAAGTGCACCTGTTGCAGACGGAAATGTTTTTCACAAAGAAAATGTTTCATAAATTTGAGAAGATGGTAATCTGCAGCATCAGCAGAATACGAGCAGATACGAGTACTTCCCAGCCTATTTTTTCTTGGGTGATTCTGGCACTATGAGGTTTTTCATTGTCATACTGCAGAATCAGCGACGCAATGCGGCTGGTTCGTGGCAATATTAGGGTAAAAGAGAGTAATGAGTCACTTAAGCAAGAATTCAAATAAAAGCTTGTTTCAAACTAAACTCTTTATTGCAATCGCCTATAACAAAATTTACTTATTCAGCTATCAATTAAGATCACTTTCGCAATCAACTTTGGAAGTAATCTTGGTGGTAATGATGGTCACCCTGTGGGTAATCAGAGTCAACGAAAATTTAACACTTATCGCAGACATAACCTTTGGCTGAGTCCCACCCAGTGAAGTTCGCGTGAGCCCACAGCCCACATGAAGTATATCTGTACCACATCTCATTTTTTTTTCCGAATTTGCTGCATATTAGACATCTGATTCCTGCCTCTTCTGCATCATCATCCTCATCATCCTGGCATAACTCATTAGTATGTAGGTCTAATGCCAAAGTATCGTTTGATTCCTAGAGAACTTGCCCATTTGCTTTTTTGCCGCCCTCCTTCTGCACCTTAGTCATCTTTCCTTGGCGCTTACCTTTCAATTTCGTTTTTCCTTCCCTTTTCGTTTATCTTGTTGAGATTTCCTAATTTTCTTATTTTCTTTTTCTTTCAGGTCTTCTTTAATTGGTGTTGAAGTTAAAACGGTAGTGTACTGCTTCTTTTGCCCCTGTCTTGTATTGAGGAGAAGTGCTTTCTCTGGCAACTTAATGAAATCTTGAATTGTATATATCGTATCTGATGTCTCTTTGGTTTGAAGTGTTGATACAATATATGGTTCAGGAACTAGTGGGTCTACTTGTGCCAGGAATCGACCTTATATCTTGCACTGTATTAGTAACAGCAGCTGCAATAGATTCATCACAATCTTGAATTTCAGTGGCAGCAAAGTCTTTTTCTGAAAACACTTCGAGCTTTATTGGATAAATACCAGTTGTTCTAAATCCAGCTTCTCTCTTGCTGATAGACGCAACATTATTAAATGTTTTCCTCACCTATGGGATGCTACGTCATAAATGGTTATCTTTTCTGCGAGCCGTCTTTTCATAAATCAGTCACATTTCTTTTTTGTAACCTGTTTTTAGTGGCCCAAAGAAATAAACATCCAGAGGCTGCATTCTATGAGTCATGCGAGGTGTCAAAGACAGCATATGGATATGGTTGCGCTTGCAATATTCGTAGACGGGAAGTGAAATGTGACTAGCATCGTTATCTAGTACCAACAGGACAGGTTCATCCACAGACGGCTTAGCGTTCTGCTTAAAGAGGTAAAGCCATTCAAGAAAGAGATTGATCCAACCGTTGTCTGAGCATTTGAAAAGAAATCCTGCTGGGCCATCCTTCTCGAGTAGTGGAGTCTTCGTAGGAAATAAAAACATTGGCGGGATGAATCTACCAGCAGCATTCATTGCACACATTAAAGTGATTTTTTTCCTCTCTCCCATCTTGCGATGGATCCCACCCTCTTCTGCTCATTTGTATCTAGTATTTTTATTTCGTCGCAATTATAGATATTTTTTGGAACAAATCTATGATTTTCCAAGTTCTCCAGTTCTCCTAGCAGCTTATAGAACAACTGCACCTCTGGTTTATTAAAAGCTGTGATTCTATCTATGCTTTTTGCTTCTAGCCTCCCTAACAAAAATATTATTTCTGATCATAAATGCATGCAACCAATCACGTACAGCTATTCTTGAAGACTTGTTCAACAACTGTCAAACTGTATCCAGCTCTGTGTAACTTCCCAAGACAACTACTTGGAGACAATGTAAAATTGTAATTTCAATTGAATAAATTATAAAAAATCAGATTAATTACTGTATTTATACACCTCATATTTAATTCGAATTTGGTTTCAATTCGACAGATGCAACAATACTCATGTATTTCATTTAATCTTGATTCAACGAAAAATATCGAATAGCAAAAATGTTTGACATAACAAAGGAAGAATTGTATAGGATAAGAATAAATGAGGCAGTTCACAATTTAAAGTTTTAATTTTTGTCATCTTTAATGTTCTTTTGTACAAGTTAAAAATAAAATATCATAAATGTTCACCATGTAATCAAGTTCAAAACATCTAAAAAGCGTTAATTGATGTTTTTTATGCATATCTCTATTTAAATTAGCGTAGAGTAAATCTTGTTAAAAAGTTTGCTTTGATATTACAGAACAAATTAGGTTAGAAAATAAGTTAATTCAGCTTTATTAGAATGAAAAGAAATAGAAAGTGACTCACGGAAAAGGGACGAATTTTTAAGAAGCATAATTCATCTAATTTGTTTGTATTAACATAAACATAATCAGTAAAATATGCCATTTTCAATGCTTAAATGCGGGAAATATTAAATTAAATCTCGAAAATTTGCTTCCTCTCGATCGATATCGATCAATTTCTACAATTCGATCACGTATAGCGGTCTTCAATTCTACCAGTGTGCGAGGCTTATCTTAATATATAAGTGATTTCACGTATCCTTAAAGATAAAAATCACATATGAAAAGGTCCGGTGGCCGAGGTGGCCACGCGACAACGCTAAAGCGAGAAATTGCCCAATTAAGGAATACAACTCAAATAACATTCATGAAAGCTTCGACCGACATCCCTTCTATTATTTTTTTCTCTATTTGGGTTTTTCGCCCCGATCTAAAACTCAAAAAATATCAAAAATATCAATTTTTCTATTTTTCTATCTATATATTTTTTTATAAAAATTTTTAAAAAATGGTCCGAAAATGCCACACTTGTCAGTACCACACTACACCGTTGTTTTTGAACAGTGTACTAATCTGATGAAATGAACAGGGATTTTCTGAGGGGTAAAATTGGTAGTTTTGTCTATTGACTAACCGATTTAAATGGAAATGCGCTTCATCGCTCATGATGATGGTTAAATCTTGGTTTTCTTCAAACCTGTCAAGCGATGTTTTTCGTTCAGCTTTTGAACTATTATTAATTTAGAACTATCATTATTTTATTAACTACATTGTAACCAAACAGGCGGCAATTTCGAGTCCACAACAGTATAAGTACTAAACAGCATCGTAGAAAAAGTCTCTTCTCCTTCCTAAAAAAGATTGGTAACCTAGCAGGAATACTACCCATTCCAAAAATTTCCGTTTCTCGTGAAGCTCCTTGTACAATATATTCAACATAATAGGTATACCCATGAGTAATGTCGTTTTATGATATTGTACAAAACTGTACTTTATTCAGGAGTTAATATAGTTATTATCTGTAAAATATTCGTCCACTGCAGTTTTGATAACTGTGGCGGTAGGATTTTTTTTCATGAACAAAATTATCCTTAGATCTGAAAAGATGCTAATCTGATGATGCAACGTTAGGAGAATGCAGTGGGTGAGGAAGTCTGCTGTAGTATAACTGTAATGTAATATAGCTTAACACTTTAACCGAAAGATGGATCTGTGAGACCAGTAGAGAACTTTTAAACTTGAATGTTGGCAACCCTACTTTTCCAAGTAAATTGTTGCTCTCAGTACCTTTCCTCCACCTCCTCCTATGAATTCTTAGTTGACTGTCTTTGTTTGGTCTAGATTGATTTATCAAAACATACGGTTCTCATAGATCAGATCTTTCGCCTTACGCAAACTATTTTTTACTTTTTTTTTTATTGTTTGTTGAATTGTTTATCTTATTTGGACACAATAGAGAGGAAAAACCCATCAAAAAACATAAGAAAAGTAAGTGTTACGCACCCTGACATTGCTAGTCGCGCCATGCAGATGTTTCAAGAACTGAGCGATGACGGAACTTTTAGCGATTTAGATGATAATCCGGACTATGTTTTGCCTGCTCAATTGCAAGACCACAGCAAGGAAACGGATGAGAAAGCTCTGATAGAAGGTGAGATTGTTCATAAAAATCAAATTGTGGATGATGATGTACTATGGTACTTTTGATGAAGTTAGAATCAGACGACTGCCTGATTATATATTTAGTAGGATGAGGAAAAATTGATTTGGACTACCCTATTTTTGGTCAACTAAAGAACCAAATAGAAATGTTCGTACTCCTTGTAGAAATATTATTCGCGGATCACCTGGTCTTGCAGGTTCTGTAAAAGCTTTGGAAAATATGCCTGACAAGGGCATAGTTTAGAAACTTTTGTTTACCGATGATATGGTCCGAATGATTGTTACTTATACAAATCAAAAACTTCCCTCTGTACATTTACACAAGAGCGGGTTCTGATGGTATAGGATATATGATACCAAATAAGCTATACATGCAAGAACTAACTCAGTGTGTTGTACGACTTTGTAAAGTAGTTGAACAAGAGTCTGTTGATGAGGTTATTAAAAGAGATATAACTTATGTTGGTACAATGCGGAAGGATAAGCTGATTATCCCAAATGAATTTCTTCCTAGTAACAGCATAGTTGACTGGGTGCAATGGATCCCAGCAATGGGTCGAACACCCTTGTTTATTTTGTGCCTAAAAAAAAATAAAGTAGTGATTTCAAGTATGCACCAACAAGCAAAAAATAAACCCACAAAATAAAAAAACCGTAAATAACTTGCTTTTACAACGAAACCAAAAGCGGAGTCGATTTACTAAATATGAAATGCGTAGTATAAGGATCTAACAGAAGAACTAGAAGATGGCCGCTCGCTGTATTCTATAGAATAATAACTATTTGTAGCGTCTTTTTCCTTTATCCTTCACCAAAAAATTATTTTATCCTTTACCAAAGCTACAAAGATACACCTTTACTAAACCGTTTTCATTCCTGAGAGATTTCGCAAAGGGTACGATTGAACCGTACTTGAGAAGAAGACACACACTTTTCACAGCAGAAAGCACTTATTGTAAAATCACTTTCAAATCCAGATAGCGAGCTACAAGCAGTTGAAAAAGTTGTAGCTCCCACACCTAAGCTACAAAAATGAAAACTATGTAGCAAGTATCCATACACCAAACAAAGAAAAACACAATATAAATGAATCAGCTATTCTAACGCTATTTATTTAGAATATAGCAGAAATTTTTGTGTAGACTGTGCGCTGTTGATTCCTTCTCCAGGTAGTTCACAATAATATAGAGAATTTTTCATTTGATTTACTTTATTTTAGGTTTTTTTTTTACCCAACTATGTTTTATTTAAATTAACTGTATCAATAATTAATATTTTATTGTCAATTAATTTTCTTTTTATTCTCAATAAATATTCCTTTTTATTCAATATATTTTATTTAACTTTCCTGCGTCAATCATTTTGGCAATAAAAATAACAAATTAATGAAAAAATGGCATCAAAATTGAACATGGTCTTCCAAACCAGTCTTTCTTCCACTTTACATAACTTCAGACCGTATTTCGGTTAAAGTGTTAATCAGTCTTGGATATTTTTGAATCAAAGCCACATTTGGTCCATCAAGATGAAAACAATAACATTCAGCACCTGGTTTCAGCAATCATTTATGAGTATTCGGAACTTCATAATGAACAATTTCTTTGAAATCCCACCATACTGAAAGTAACACTTTTTAGGGTAAATATCAGTTTTAGGGTGGGCAAAGATGGTTGTCTTGAAGTTAACCTTTATTTTTTCCATTTTTCATCTCCAGGAACATATTGTTGAAAAAAAAGGATTTCTGCCTAACCTGAACAAAAGTGCACTGCAGATGGTTAACACACATTGAATTTTGTTTTCAAACGAAACTTGATATAGAATTTTTTTAAACACCGTTGTATTGTGGACCAAATTTTATGTTTTGTTGCTAAACCATGGATTGCTTATTTGCGATTATCATCAGTTTCAGCGAACAGATCCTTATGAATCTGAACAGATATTCCAGATTTTATACCGTCGAAAAGATTGAAATCACCGTTCTTATTTTTTTAAACCAACGCACACATGTTCGGCTATCCAAGTCACCAAGATTAAAATATAATCATTTTATATTTAAAATATAAAATTATTATATTTTAAAATTTGAAAACAAAAAACGATATTATTTATAGGTATACCTAATACAAAATAAATAATATTAACTTTTATATTGATTAAGATTATATTGATTATTATTATAATAACTTTGATATTGATTATTAGTTAAGACCTCTTAACTTCTTTTTCTAGCTGCGTTATTTCTTGTTCGTAAAACGTCTAGGCCCAGTTAAAGAAAAACCCATCCAAGTGCCTTTTAACACTCTCCTCATCAGTGAAACTTTTCCCATTAAAATAATTCCTCAATGACTGGAATAAGTAATAATCAAAAGAATAAGGTAATTATTCCATCTAAGACTTAACAATTTTCTTCAGATGGTTAAGGATTTAGGGGGGCTTAGCGGTATCGTGGTGAAAAACAACTTCCTTCTTATATGCCAATTCTTGATGTTTTGTGCGTATTGATTAGTTAAATTTGGTTAGCAACGAGCATTATAAAGTAAAATCAATCATCCTATCTGTCAGGAATACTTCGTAACAGATAATACCTTTATAATTCCAACATAGAAAGAGTATAATCATTTTCCGATTCAATCCGGCCGTCGAGGTGATTTGCCTCACCTCGTTACTGTTCCCCCATAAACTTTTAGACATTATGTTATCGCGATTAATTTTTTTGAAATTAGTTTTTAGGTAGTCGAAAAAATATTTTCAGATGTTTATAATCAATGTAATTCTCACATGTTTTGACTCATTGGAAATATTTCTTATATTTCTGTCTTGTTTTTTAAAGCGTATTCATTTAAATTTTGTTAGTAATTGCTAGTATTACATTTTGGTATAACAAATCCAGTAACGGCTCGTGAGGGAGAGCTCCAGCATTTATCACAGTAAACAATTTTTGAGAGCAAAACACCATATTTTATTTCCGTTCAGTTTCTTTTCTTTAACTCATGTTCCTGTTTCAATAGCACAAAAAGTAAAAAGGAGGAAAGGGAAAGAAAAAAATCTTCAGCAGCACTATTTCCTTCTAAACCCTCCCACTTTAAAAACCCACCAGCTGCCACTGAACAAATCATTTGTAATAACCCATTAAAAATATCTTTCGAAAATTCTAATAAACTTGGTTTAATTGGATCATTAAATCACTGATATCTTGCATTTATACAACAATAATTCTCACGACCATTTGCTCCCCCCATTTAATAGTAATTTACATCGCTACCGTATCTACCAGGATGGAGTGCCAACTCAGATACTTTTTAAGGGAAATATTAATTTTTTGATCGAAAATCCTGCAAATGTGCAGGCACTCCTGTTTCGGCGATAATCTCTTGATTTGGTATACATTTATTTTTTTATTTTATAATTTTACAACTAAAAATATGAATGAGTGAAAAGTTTTACTGACATAATGTATTTTTGATCGAAAATGTATTCATTTTTTAACATAGTCTTCCGTTTAGCTCGACAGACCTCGACTCACAGTTTTCCAATTTTCTTATGCCTCCCACAAAGTACGACTTGTCGAACGCTGCTAAATACTCCTCTTTTTCATGAATACTCCTCTTTTTGATGATCTTTTGAGAGAATTATAGATGGGGGGGTCATTTGTATTGTCAATGTACTCTACAAAATGTCATATGTATCCACGCTGTACTGGATTTTTTTAGTTTAGTTAATTAGTACTAAGAATTTTTTACTTTTTAATTTAATATAAAAGTCCGTTGTACCGTTAGGTATAGGACCGACAGTTTACATTTCAGTTTGACGGTATTTCATCAATTTTTATTTTCCATAAGTTCCTACCCAGTGCTAATTCCAATTCTAGGCTCATTCCGATGAATTCCTTGTTTTTCTGCCGCTTGTCAAAATTATTCTTCTCGTGTCAGTCTTGGACGCCCAACTTTATTTTTTCTTGCGTTTTCGCTTCATTGATTTGTTTTGATAATCTCTCTTCATTCATACTGTCGATGTGTCCTAGCCATCTCCATTACTGTCGTATTTCTCAACCTATACCTTCGTGTAATTCCTTCTATTTGCGTAGAAATCTCATTTCTGCAGCTGTAATTCTGCGTGCCGAGTGCATTTTTTAATAAAATTTACAGCACAGTTAATTTGGCCAAAATACTTTTTATCAAATTAAATTGTTCAAAATATTTTAAATATCTGAAAAATCGATGAGAATCAGACTATAATGAAGAGGAACTATTTCATAAGGAATAAAATGGATTTGTAGTGTAAACTGTGTAGATATAAACTGAATAAATATAAATCATTTATAGATTTTCTACTGAATATGTGACATAGAATATTATATTTATATTTCAGGCATTCAAATGATATTTTTAATTCTAATTGTAATACATTACTTTTAGGTAAAGAACCATTAGAGCTAATAAACGCTTCCTACCTAATTGATGAATGCTGTAAAGAAACTCGAACTGTTTGCACCATATTGGACGCATATCAAGCAAGTTGTTTGGAAAGAATGTTTACAACGCATACCGATTGGTCAAAAATTCTCGGCATTATATGTCTTTTAACAGCTTTTAATATAATCATAGTCTTATACATATATGTTCAACAAATAAAAGATACATTTTTTTAATTGATGCATTTATTGTAAATGGGTGTATGTTACAGGATAAATAAATTATCATTAGCTCGAATTACCTTATTCATGGTTGCCCATCTTGACTATCGAACTACCGACAATCAAAAAAAGAAGTAAAGATTTAGAATTATAGGTGCACTTTAGAAACCGAGGGTATTTAACAACTGAACATACTTTTAAAGTGGGCTCCGAACCACGGTCTTCAGCTAACGATTAATCCCAGTCAGTACTACTCCGGATATCAAATCCTTGGTTTTGTGTTTAGCTTTAAGTCTTTCAAGAAGCCTACCGACTTGCGACTTGATTGTGCATAATATCAACGATCTGTAATATTATACTCGTCTCTTTTATATTAACAGGGTGTCCCAAAAAATGTATACACACATTAACTGGTTCTAAAATTAATATTTATTTTCATACAACTTACTTTAGGGTTTCAAAAAAAAAGTTAAAGGAACACCCAACTGCCACAACAGTAAACTACCCATCGTCGTAGTTCAGGAATTGCTGATAACGAGAAGAAATGAAATCGCACACATGAAGAATCATGTCCACATTATCTTTCAATCGCTACTCTTAATTCTTTGATTATTACCGATTTTGTCTTATAAACCTTGTCTTTAATGTATCCCCATAAAAATAAGTTAAGTTAAGTAAGAGTGGCGTAAGGTCAGGTGAACTTGTGGGGTATTCAACCCAACCTCTTCGTCCAATCCATCTATTCGGCAGAGTCTCGTCAAGATAAGCCCTTATGTTATTATGATAATGCGAAGGTGCACCATGTTGTTGAAAATAAAAATTCTCACCCTCAAAAGCTTCCCGAATGCGTGGTATCAAAATAAGGTAAACACTACCAGTTACAGTCAAAAAAGAACGGTCCAATTAATCATTTTGCAGATAAGCCACACCACCTGTAACTCCTGGCAAATTAACATGATGTTCTTCAGTAACATGAGGATTCTCAGGTGCCCAGTAAGTGCGATTGTGGCGGTTGAATTGAACTGAAAACTCTGAAAATCTCGTCTGAACTGTCTTTGGACTTCTACTGCATTTTTATATTTTCAGTAACACTTCAGGATACATTTCCGTTGTTATATCATAATATCTGGTCGTATAAAATTACACTTGCTGGTAAACCTTCAGCGAATTGTCTCACATGCGTAGCGTAATAACACAGTATTAATTACACGGGTCAATAAATTTAAACTTTTTTGAAATAACATTGATAAAAATAGACAAGACAAGTAGACAATCTTTGTTCGGAATATTCGAGAACATGTTGCTAACGTCAAAGGATGCTAGAAACCCGTTTTTTGGTATAGATAGTCTATAAACTATATTTTATAAACTATAGTTTATAAACTATCTATACCAAAAATTCTAGACAAAGATTGTCTACTATTAACAGATAATTTACTCATAAAAAATAACATCAATCCAATTATTAAGCAAGATATTTTAGAACTCTTTAACTTATGCATTAATGAAAATTATTTTCAATTTAATAACGTTTTTTACAAACATAAGGATGGTCTAGCAATAGGTTCCCCACTAAGCCCTTTATTAGCAGAACTGTTTATGTCAAACTTGGAATATAATTTTTTAAAAACGGATAAAGCAAAAAATATATGGCTTTGGTTTAGATATATAAACGACATTTTGGTTTATTATACTGGAAATGACAGACAAATAGAAGGAACATTAAAGCATTTTAATAATATCCATCCAAAGATAAAATTTACACTAGAAAAAGAACAAAATCAAACCATAAATTTTCTGGACCTTTCAATATCCAAACAAAATAATAAACTAGAATTTAATATCTATAGAAAACGTACATACTCAGATATAACAACTACAAAACATTCAATCCACCCCATTACACATAAATATGCTGCATATAAGTCTATGATCCGCCGAGCTTTCAGAATTCCACTATCTGAAAATAATAGAAAAATAGAACTGCAAAAAATAAAAGAAATATAGTTACCTAATAAATAAAAAACGGAAACAATTACTAATTCATCTAGTATATCTAACAGTAAAACAAACAAATGATAAAAAGTACTGTAAAATTTCATATTTCGGTTCAATTTCAGAACAAATAGCTCGCTCTTTGAGGAAACATAATTTTCAAATAGCGTTTAAAACCACCCAGTCAATCAGTAAATTAATTTTTAATGCCAAAGATAAAAGATCAGCAAATACAAAATCTGAAGTTTATATGTTAAGTTGCAACGAGTGCAGTAGCTGCTATGTTGGACAAACCTGCAGACATTTTCAAACCAGATACAAAGAACATAAATCTGCATACATATTAAAGAAACAACATTCTAATTTTGCGAACCATTTTCTAGATACCGGACATATATTTCCCGAGATTACAAATTTGAAAATTTTACATACACCGTCCAAAAGCAAAAAAATTAAACTTTTTAGAAGCTATTGAAATTTATAAATATAATAAAGATCCTTCTAGACAGCTATTAAACGATTAGACGGATCTCCGAAATTCCCCACTATTTAAAATATTGTAAAAAAAAAATTAACCCCAATAAAAGTATAAAATTAGATACATACAATATATAAACAGCTGTAAAACCTTAGTTTTAAAGTAGTGTTTGAGAATGTAAAGTCGTTTTACGAAACTATAGTCACACAAATTTTGTTTACAAATTAAAGTGATAGATAACAAAGTAAAAAATTGTTTTATTCCTTTTTTAAAAAATGATCTATCACAAAGTAACGGACAAATCAATCAATAAAAGTGGTACGAATAGACTGCTACTACTACTCTCTATTTGTAGTATTCAGAACCAATTGAGGATGCTATTTAAACTACATATCCCTATCTGTCCCAAAATAAAGTACCCTTTCACCATAAAAAAACGCCTGCATGTGCTGGACTGATACATGTTCTGGACTCGACTTCAGGTTATTGCTACAAATTTTTACCACGAATGCTTCGAAGTGCTTTCACATGCGTCATATTCAACGGATTCCCTTGCCAGCGATTATTTTCTGTTTCCAAACATGTAAAACTATATCACTGAACAAATCCACTTGAAATGATGAAGTCAAAGCTGGGACAATCGCTGATTTTACAGAGGGCATAAAAAAAGTTGTTGGAACATCGTTAAATGTATTGAAATGCATGGTGACTACTTTAAAAAATATAAAAAATTTATCAGATCGAGAGATTCTGGAATGAGCCTCGTATGTATAATGATATTCCTATTACAAGTTATGGTTCTCTCTTTAATCATTCGAAAAAAATCAAATTATTGTTGTTTTTCTGGCTTTAACACGCTAACGACCATGTGTACCATATTGGTGCACACCCTGATTTCTGCACGGACCGTGTGACCCTATTTGGGCATAGTGTTTGTAATGTTTCATGTTATGTGGGTCTCGCAGGGATGAAGCTACACGGTTCCTAAGAAACAAAATTTTGTTTTGGGTTAGATTTTTTTGTTGAATCTTTTTATTTTTTGTTTTATTTCTAACAACGAAAGCTATCCCAGAAATGGTTGAAGGTCCAACAAAAACAGGTAATGTTTCAAAACCATCAACCATAGTGTAATACAATACAAAAAGCTTCCTATAGCTCTCCAGTATGTCGCGTGATCAAATGGTACCGGAAACTTGTTGTTGGACTGTCGACAAATACTGTTCTTGCCATAGTGGTGTTAAAAGTAGCTGGAAAAACATGCGTGTAACAGAGTTTAGCGAAAATATTGGATCTGGACTACCAACCCAAAAATAAAAATTAAATCCAACATTCCACAGAGAAGAAGCAAACCAGAGGAGGTGTTGCCTTCTTGCTAGAAAAAGTACGCAGAAAGAGAAGGGCACCAATCAGCTATGAAGAATGCTAAAAAAGTATAGTCTTTTTGTCCTGCGTACTCCGAAAATATAACATATAAGTGTGTAACTTGTTTTTCCGAAAGCCATACTTCTTTCGTTAAGTAGTAATGGAAAGTATTTGTATTTTTCTTTCACTGGAATATGATGTTTATTTCATGAAATAAAATGCAAAACAGAAGATATTGTGCGTGACCCAATATGGTACTCATGGTCGGTGATAAATTTCACTAATCTAACCAAGATTTTCAAAAAACTACTCTGATTCAGGAATAATGATTCAAAATTTAGCACTGATCGTTAACATGTTAATAATGTATTTAAAAATGATTGACAATTATTTTTCCTGCAAAAATTTAAATTTTACAGGGTGGATATTTTCATACCCATAAAGAGGCTTTCTGAACCGTTTCTATATAAAACTATTGCAAAGTTAACAAGTTTCGATAAGAGACAACATTCAACTAGAGTTTCAACTACAACGTTTCGCTAAGAGATGATCTACTCCACCATACACAATGATGAGGCGATCCAGATTCCAGAAAACGATGGGACATTTTAACAAATTAAGGAAGCCAAGACTTTTTGGTAAGTGCACACCATAAAAACAATAAGCCGAGATTGTGCTAGTATTACTCAACAATTGTGATAGTTTCATCTAGTAATAAGTACGGGGTGGGGCAGAGAAACGGCATGTTTTTTACGTAAGCATAACGCTGTTTATTTTCAAGATCATTTTGTCAATACAGTTAAATGAAGTAATAATAGTGAATTTTTAAATTAATGGTGCCAGAAATAAAGCTGCAATTTTTTTAGCAAAGGATCACACGAAGAGATTCGGTACAGGGGATTTCGCCCACTAAGTTTGTGAGATACCCAACCATCGTATCGACAGGCGTACTCATTATTTTTTTTTATTTAGTTATTTAGTTATTGAAAGACAGCCAGAGCGATGCCGGTCTTCCAGGTCAAAATATCCGCCCCGAACCAATCGAACCACGTTTACATTGTGGTCTCCCTAACAGAACCCTCTCTCTAAACGGCACAAATATTGTTTTTGTTTGGACAGCGTTCTTACCCTTTTTTAAAAGAAGAAAGCATAACATAAGCAGATAAAGCACCCTAAATACAAGTTATCGACCGACATTTTCAATTTGAATCTTGACTAACTGAAGGTAAATCAAAGTGAATCTGAACGTAAACATTGTAAATAGCACATAAATTAATAGTATGTAAATAAACATTACTAATTCAACATATATTTTTGTTTACATAAAAAAGCAACTAAAGGCAAATCCCTACGAACTTTCCGAACAACCCGATATATTGGAGTGCATATTCTGATCGCTGATTTTTATAATTCTTTTAAAATTCTCAATCTAGCATAGAGTTGGCGCAAGTATGACCAAATGACCATGATATTTGTCAAGTATGACACGTTAGATGTTATCTTGCGAAATTTTAGACATGTGTATTTAGTTGATCGAATTAAAAAGTTTTGACATATTCTGAAAAATACTTATAATTAAAGTTCGAGATGCTTCAAAGTACTTTATTTCAATTGGTTTAATCCCCGGGGACATACAAAAAAAGGTAGATTCTACCTAAAGGATTATTCCCCTTCATATTTGAAGAAAAAAAGAATGGCTGCTGAATTTAAACCTGGTTGTACATCAAGTAAAGATAATGAAAGTTCTAGATGCGCTACAACCAATACGACTCATAAACACAACACAAAAATCCACAATGCGGTAGTAAATGATCGCCAATTAAAGGTAGGCGAGTTTGCTAACATTGTAGACATCTCGTTAGACCACATCCACTACATCCACATCTGTCCCAAAATAAAGCACTCTTTCACCACGAAAATACGCCTGCGTCTGCTGGACTGAGACATGTTGTGGACTGGACTTCGGGGTATTGCTACAAAATTTTATAACCTACGCTTGTTCCCAAACATGTAAAACTGTGTCACTGAATAAGAATTCACATGAAATGATGAAGTCAAAGCTAGGACAATCGCTAATTTTGCAGAGGGTATGAAAAAGTTAAAACATCGTTGGACTTAATATATTAAAGTGCATGGTGACTACTTTGAATAATTTAAACAAAGCCCAAACATCTTGTATTTTCTTTGTCAAGTCGAAACATTTTTGAATGAGCCTCGTATGTATAATGATATTCCTATTCCAGGTCATGGTTCTGGTTTTAATCATTCGAGAAAATTCAAATTATTACTGCTTTAGTTCTGTGTTAAACCATCGATGTTTTTTCCTACTTTAATAATTTATTTAAAATTACTAAAAATTATTTTTAGTCACGATCCAAGGATTTATAACCGATAAATGCTTCAACGAAGAATCTGCAAAAATTTTTATTTTACAGGGTGGATATTTTCATACCCAAAAAGAGGTTTTCTGATGATTTTTATATAAAATTAAAGCAAAGAGAACAAGTTTCAATAAGAGACAACTTTTAACTAGAGTTTCACTAAACACAATGTCGAGGCGATCCAGATCTCACAAAACGATGGGATATTGTGATAACTTAAAGAAACCAAGATTTTTTTTGATAAGTGTACACCATAAAAACAATAAATCGAGATTGTGCTAGTATTAATCAGTAACTCTAACAGTGCCATTTAATAATAAGTACGAAGTAATAGAAAGCATAGAATGAACACTGATTGTTAATATAATTGGTTATGGAACTTAATATACGTAGCGATGAATTTCCTGCGGGTGACATAAGAAGAAATTAAATAAGATGACAATAAATAAAAGAGATGATTTTATAAATAAAAACGTTATTAAAAGTCAACCGCAGTCAAACAACAAACGAAAAAAGGTGGCCAGGAAAAATACCCCCAAAAATACTCCACTATTATGAGGTGTACGAAGTGTGGAAATAAAGTAATAAGAATGATGGCGTAGCATTCAATCTGGCAACCCTGTTGTATCAATCAAAATTTGGGTAAAATGCGACGGAATTTTGGCAAACCTTCAACAGGCCTACGGAAGCAATATTTCGTCAAAGACCCCGGTTTTCAAATGATTTAAGTCATTCTCAGAATTCCGGGTCTCAATTCAAGATGAAACTCACAGCGGAAAGCCTTCAACTGCAAAAGTGATGAAAATGCCCACAGAATCAGTTTGATGATCAGAATAATTGGAGATGAGTTGAATTTAACTCGCGCAACCATTCATCACATTTTAACCAATAAATTGGGGTGAAGAAAATCTGCTCGAAAATGGTTCTGAAAAACCTTTCTTACGATCAAAAGGACAAGGGAAGAGAAAGATGTCTTGACTTTTTGTCAAGACATTGTGTCATTACTGATGACGAATCTTGAATATGACCATGAAACGAAGCACCAAAGCCAGAAATGACCCACTTCAAACTCACCACGTCAAAAAAAAAATAGAATGAGCAAATTAAAGATCAAAAACATGTTGATTTGTTTTTTTAATGGCCAGGGGATCATCCATAAGAACTTTGTGTGCCAAAGCCAAACGCTAAACGAGTATTTTTACCGAAGAGTTCTTGAAAGATTTCGCAAAAGGGTCAATTTGTGTGTCAACATCATTACAATGCGCCTTTCCACACAGCAATTTCAATTAACGAATTTTGGCTGATAAAAACATTACTGTGGCTCCGCAGTCTCCTTATTTACCAGACTTGAGACAAGGGTAGAAATTTTTTGGGGCATAGACTTATGACCTAAGATCGAAAATTCACATCACAGCACACCATTTTGGGACACTGGAGAATATTGAAAAGGCCACACTTGAAGAGATTTACCACTAAACCTAAAACTATCATCTCCCATCTCCTGATAATGCTTACATGGTTAGCGAAACGTGCGTCGAGAAGTTCAAAAAAAGTGATTTGGTGTTTAGTAGTAAATCTCTTCATGTTTAGTGTTTCACGCCAAAGGTTCTAATATTATTTTTAGTTAGTTTTAGTTTATTTATTTATTTAGCGTATGGCTTACATTTAAGTTCAGCATCAGGTATATACATTAAAACATTACACATAGACGAATTAAATTATAAAATATTATAAATTATATAATTTAAAAAAACTAAAAAACACGCTTTAATGATAAACGGAACTAAAATGTAAAAAATATTTTTTAGTATAAGAACAAAGTGATGAACGAGAAAATGAATGTGTCATTATGAAAAAAGCGTGGGGTGCTCGATGTCAATTGTTATAAATATTCCATCAGTATCGTTTCTATAAGTAGAGTTAGTATGAAAATATGATGCTTTTTTACAATGAAACATTAATTTTCTCGTTCATCACTTTAATCTTATACTAAAAATTATGTTTTACTTTTTAGTTCGGTTTACCATTAAACCGTGTTTTTTAGTTTTTTTTAACTATAATTTATTTTTAATTTTTTAGTTCAATCTGTTATAAAAGCGTATTTTTTTAGTTTTTTAAAGTATTATTTATTTTTCATCACTACCTACCCGTGGCGGGAGTGGGTAATTCGGGCGCCTACCGTGTCTCAGGCTCCCTCTCCGAATGCAAATCCTTGATCCTGACGATCCTGTTCAGGATAATGGGACAAACTTATTAAATTGTTGTATTGTCATCGGTCCTTGATAAGTATGCAAAGTTTCAATTTAATCTGATGTTTTGAAGTGGGTAAAAAAGGACATTCCGAGATTCCGTTACATAGATAGATACAGGTGAAGCGAATAAAAACGTGTTAAAAATACATATACAAACCCGAAGACACATCACAATAGGTACAGTAAAAAAGTGGCCTCGGTTTTAAAACCGAGGCCACTGATACAATCCAACACGGAGTCTCTGGTGTCAAAGAAATCGTTCATTTCTCCACTATATGTTATAAAGGGGCACTCAGCCACGATGTGATGAAGGATTTGGCAGAATTCTCCAAAGTCACAAGCCGGTGACCCAGTCAGTCCCCATTTGTATAAAGAGTTACGGCGTATGCCATGGGACATTCTTATTTTATTGAGTATCTTCCACTCGTGGCGGGGCAGCTCCATCCCAGGAAAGGGTGCAATAGGGTCGAAGCCATGAGCCGCCAGACCCGGTTCCAAAATGTTCCAGAATTCCCTCCATTTAGAATTAAGATTGAAATTTTCTCCCAGGAGTTATTCTCCAAACAGAAGTGGAGGGGATCTAGACTTCAGTTTCCGCAGGCCGACAAGAGACAAAAGACCGTAATCGGCCGGTGAAAGCGTCTCCACTATCTGAGTTCCAATAGTGTTAGAAAGAGTGGGCAAACCATCCCTAGCACGGTGTGGCCTCCCAAAACAAATAATTTGAAGGAAGGAATATAGAATTGTAAATTTAATTGAATAAAAAAAGTCTAAAAATCAGTCTCATTGCTTAATTTACACACTCGTATATATGGTGGATTTCATTTTTTCGGTCCTATTAACCTTCCTATATCCGCGCGTGAGACCGTCAAAATACTTTTTTTTTCTTTTATTTTGTACATTCATAGTTTGTACTTCCTGTTAGCTGCATGATTCGTCGCTACCTTCACTTCAGTGTGCAGCACGCAAGTGCGTTGGTGCGAGTAACACTTGTTGCCAAATTTGGAGCCAATTGGTCTGTGGGGCCGACGCGGGTATATGTGCAAGTTTTCGTGTAAGTATTAACTTTCATTATTTTTATAATATTGCTTTGTTTTTTATAGTTTTTGTATTAGATAGCATAGTTTAAACATTTTTTATTATTTCCAAGATATAATTTACAGCAAGATGGGTAAAAATCAAATAAAAATAATTTTGGAAGAAAATTCTGATTCTGACTATGAAGATGGCAACGATAGCGAGGTAGAGGTTTTTATTGAGATGCAAAAGGATTGATACGAAACCGAGCAAGAAAGTGTTTCTGAACATGATCAAATTGTTCATTCAACACAGGAGGATGATTCTCAAATAGAGTCAGAAGATCATCTAATGTCTAGGAATTATTTCCTGGGGAAGAATGGTCGAAAGAGATGGAACAAAACTGCTGCTTCGAATCAAGTAAAAAAAACGTGCTAGAAACACCGAAACGTAGCTTCCAAATGTAAAAACTTCCTTCCTTCGGAAGGTGTAACTAGTCGGATTGCAAAGTAGACTAACGAAGAAATAAAATGGATATCATCTCTGTTCACAAGAGAAAGATACTGTACTGAAACAGATGAAACAGAAATTGAAGTACTCTCAGGCCTCTTACTTTTTGCTAGCGTTAGAAGAAATAGTCGACTGAGTGCTAAAAATTTGCTAAAATACTAAAAAACTGACGACTCGTCATTGGGGATATTTCGATTAACTATGAGCTGGAGCCGTTTTTATTTATTTACGTGTCTAAGGTTTGACGATCAAGACACACGTACTTCTCGTGTTTCCAAGGACAAACTGGCTCCTATTAGAAAGTTGTTTGAAGAAATTATACCAGCGTTCAAGAAATACAACAGTTTGTCACAATCGACGAAAAGCTAGGGGCCTAAAATCCGGTTGTCGATCCGTTGATTCTGTGAAGAGACACGACGTTTCACCAAAATCTCATTTGGCATTTTCAAGTGTTGTCCGCTTCGACTTAATATATATATATATATATATATATATATATATATATATATATATATATATATATATATATATATATATTAAGAAAGAAAATTAATTAAGCTATTCACAATGCTTCCTTTACTCAAGTTAATAACATGCATATTATTTTAATAATTCGTTTAAATATAATACAATCGATAATCAGCAAATACCATAAAATAGAAGTGCTTAATTAAACTGAATAAAACAAAAGCAATAAATTAGCCATTGTCTTCCCTCTAATTACTATTTAACCATTACAAATTATAAATACGCGACTTCTTCATCGTTGTATCAACATAAATTACAGGTCTATATATTTCGTAATTATATACAGCTAAATAATGAATCATTTTTAGAGAAAAATGTATATTACCATAAATCAAAAGGAACACCACAGTTGTACGAGGATACGTTGAAAAGTTTCCAATAAAACTAATCTAATTAGAATTGGTCGTCCAAAGATGTTGCCTACAAGTTTCTTTTTAATGAAACATAAACTATTTGAAGTTTTTTAATGTTTCTTTCTTAACAAAAGTATGATCCATTACAGTTATACCTGAAATAAAACTACATTCAAAGGTCCACCACAATTATTTCAAATACACTAGTTTACAAATTTGAACTTTTTTTATATACCCCGAAAGAAATGTATATAAATATGTTAACCTTCCACCTTCTTTAACCTAAAAGTGTTAGCAGAAATATTCTATCTCTTCACTTTTTTTTTTCTAGTCAAATCATTCTTTTCAACTACTCTACGTGGTGACTTCAGTTTTGATATTTATTTATTCGATTAAAACAACAAATATATTGTGTCAAATTGAATTATAATGTCGAATAGAAAGTGTAAACAAAGTTCTGATCGTTTTTGCTACGTTTGTAAACAGTTTATTGTTATTATATCTACATCTCCTGATGATGCTAACATGGTTAGCGAAACGTGCGTCGAGCAGTTCAAAAAAGTGTTTTGGTGTTTAGTAGCAAATCTCTTCAAGTTTAGTGCATCACACCAAAGGTTCCAATAGAAGAATTGAAAAATAGTGTTGTTTAAAAGGAGCCATCAATATTGTGCTGTCTTTGTGTTATTTGAAACCTGTTGTATTTGAATGTGTATAAAAATAACGATTTAATTAGGTTGCTAAGATGATTCAGTTATTTAAACAAAAAGAGAAGGTTGAATTGAATGTTGGTGACTTAAGTCTACGCCATGCGTGCGCTGAATGAAATTCAAGACATCCCGATAAGTCTCTTTTAAATCCAGAGCTCTTAAGAAATAACTTAGTAAAACTAAAAACAACTGGTAGCGTGTACCCAAGGATCCGCACAAGTGTTGTTCCTGAAGAAAATATTCTTCATTGTATTGTGGAAAACCCACACAAGTCAACGCACAAAATTGCCCAAGAGGTAGTTGTTCTAAGTTAAAGATGACCACTTTACTAGCGAACAATTATCATCCATACAAAAATGAGAAGCGTACAAGAATTGCATGATGATGATTGTGATAGAAGACTGGAATTTTGCGACTGCTTTTTGGGCAAGAAGCATCAACAACCCAGTTTCGAGAAGTACATTTTTATAGCAACGAAGCAACTTTTTATTTAAACGGCATGATCAATAGACAAAATTACAGATATTGGCCTGATAGTAATCCTTGTTGAGAGAAAGAAAGAAGAAGACAAAATAATCCAAGAGTTAACGTATGGAATGGAATCTACAATAAAAAAGTGATCGGACCTTTCTTCATAGAGCAAAATTTAAGTGGTGAACATTATTTAGAGTTATTGAGACACGAAGTTAGCACAAAGAAGACTGTTCTATTTCCTACAGAATGGGGCACCACCTCATTTTATGCGAAATGTGCGGGATTATCTTAACGAACTGCTGCCAGAAAGATCGATAGAAAGAAAAGGGATCAGTTGAGTGGTCTGCTAGGTCGCCTGACCTCACACCTTTAGACTTTTTCCTGTGGAGTTTCTTAAAAACCGAAGTATACGTGGCCGCTCCTAATTCTGTTGATGAACTGAAACAATCAATTCGGTGATAAATTAATAACATACGCACAATATATTGGGAAATGTTAGTAATAATATTGTTAAAATAGTTCATTATTGTAGATTACAAGAAGTGTACAATTTTGTTAAAAAGAATAATCATAATCAATGATATATCATATCAAATAATCATTATCATTTATATCATGTCCGTATCATATCAATATCATGTTAATCAAATAATCATTGATATGTGACAAACGATTTTTTATTTCGAATTTTAAGATTTGTTAAATTATGTTTAATTATGTTAAAAAAAAATATTGTTTTAGTATCTACTAAAGAAATCTAACAACACCAGAAACGCCGGCACTACAAATAGTGCTTTTGTAAATTTTTCTTAGTCAAGTTATTTCCTACATCTTTGCCCCATGTCATAACACCTACTATTCGATGTACAAGCCACTCAACATCAAGCTCGGGTTGGCGTATTTTTGATCATCGCCGTCTGACTTTTCGACAATCATCATGTCTACCTAAACAAAATCAAGACTCTGAAGAGAATACAGCTTAATGTCATTCTACATTCCAATTTTATCATTCTCTAGACAACTGTAATCGTTGCCACTGATGATCAGGTTACATAAGATGGGACCGATAATGCAGTTATCCAAATGACCTATTACGGCGATAAACCGTTCGGACACTTACAGGTAGGAGTTATCCGAACCACCCACCAACAATCGGTCTATATTGACCATTAGCCTTAAATGACGAACCTTGAATGTAAATGGTGCGCTTTCGACTTCCATTGCCTACTATTACTACCCTATTAAATGAAGTATTAAATTTCACTCGACAGAGGTTTATCCGAGTTCAACTTTTTGCGCCGACAAATAAAAATTTCTTCATGAGTAACAAAGTGATTCCACTGCATTGCAACATTCAATCGACGGTTTGTAACAAGAACTTTATTAAAACTAAACAGAAAAGAGGCTAAAATCTGAAAAAAACTTCAACAAACAAATAAGCTAATCTCTCTATTTTCCATGTGAGATGCAAAATTTCTAATGTAACAAATCACATTAGAGGATGATTCAATTTAAGAATCATTAAATTGATTAAATCTAATAGCGGTAATTTTAAGGGCCTCAAATAGGGTTGCCAAATAAGACTGATAATGTGACCTAAAGGTCCTAAAGGCATTTGGCGTTTATTGCCTTCATTTAATCAACTTTACGGAGCCGTCTATTTTCCATCCATTCCAATTGAACTAATAAGAAACATCATCTTTGATTGTTATTTTTTGATTTTCTAAATTCATTATTTTCATATTACTGCGGGACCTTACTGTCATATAACTTTTTTTGAAAAATTTAACTGCTATAAAAATATGTATTTAATATATTTAACTTATCCACCGTCCCTTAACTTATCCACCATAGAGTAAATGGTGATAGTAGAGATCAAAATAAGAAGATTTAGTCAATAAATGTGTTGGCAAATGTTAGTTATTAAAAAGATACAGGGTGTTGAAAGTAAAACTAAATTTTCGAAAAATTGAGATAATTTAAAAACGTTGGTTCTAGTTTGAGCCTAGTTCCTAGAGAAATATAATATGCAATTCACAAAGTGTACCTTGAATACGAGGAAAAAAACATTAAGATGTCAAAAATACAACGGACTTTATTTAAAATAACAATTTATTGACATTTACTTCAATAGGTGTTGAAAGTGTCCACCGTTGTCCACCGTTGGCTTCTTGTTAAGGGGCGCCTTACATTTGAGATTTTCTTCATTTCTAATAACATTGGTCGCTTGTTCAATTTTTTGCAGATTTTTCAGCCATCGACAAGATGTGCAATGGAATATTCGAACATGAATATCTCGTAAACGGCGTGAGATATCGATATTGACCAAGGATACCTTTTTTTACGTAGGAATTATGACCCTTCTCTATTTTAAAGTCAAAATATCGCCAGCTTTATAGGGTAAAATATATGAGCGAGTTAAGTCTTCACAAAGTAGGTAGCAAGCGCCCTCTAGGAACTAGGCTCAAGCTAGTACCAAATTCGGATTTGTCGCCTTACAATTGAAAACCCAACTACCTCGAACCTGATATCTTCAACCGTTTTTAAATTATCTCAATTTTTCCAAAATTTAGTTTCACTTTCAACACCCTGTATCTTTTTAATGACTAACATTTGCAAACACATTTATTGGTTAAATCCTCTTATTTTGATCTCTACTATCACTAGTTGCTCTATGGCGGATAAATTATGGGACACCCTGTATGTATAATAGACATTCTGATCACATTTGTGTTTACTATTGTTATCTATCGGTTTAGCTGGAAAATTTCGTAGGGGTGTTTTTAAGAGAAAAATAATTACTCAAATAATGTATGTAAATATTTATTTAGTCTATTATATAATTACTATTATTATTTATACCTTTTTACAAACGTAATTGTCCATAATGCTATTTTACTACAAATACGCATCTTTATTGGCAAAAAGTATCAATTAGTTGTTTCTCACTTCTTCCGTTTTAAAAGATTTCCGATTTAAACAATTTTGGAGGTAGATGGTAGTGCGAAGGAGCGATTTCCAGTGAGTAAGGTGGATAGGTTAAAACATCCCAATTGAAGCTCGCCAATTTATGATGGGTTCTGATTGAAACGTGTGGTCGAACATTATAAGTATGAAACACGATGTCTATCCTGTTTACTAATTCTGAACGGTTTTTTTTCAATTATTGCTTTTAGCCGATCTAATTATGTACAGTAGAGTTCGATATTGATGGTTTGATTGTGTGGACGAAGCTCAAAGTACATCGGTCCTTTGCAATCCCACCAAATGCAAAGAATAATTTTCTTCGGATAAAGGTAAAGAAACAGTACAGCACCGTTAAAAGTTGATTACAGGAAACAGGTATATTTACCGACTGTGAAAAGACGTCTGAGAGAAGCTAATCTAGCAAGCAGAATTGCAAGGCTTAAACCATTGTTGCGGCAACAATATAAGAAGAAATGTTTTGAATGGGCCACAAAGGCTGAACCATCGAGAAATAGAAAAATATTACGTGGACCGATGAATCCAAATACCAAGTCTTCAGATCCAATCGTCGGATATTTGTTCGTGGTTGACCATATAAAAAATGGTCCCCCGGTGTCTATTACCTTCCATGAAACATGGATGTGGTTCTATTGTGGCGTGGGAGTGTTTCTCTGCATCTTGGGTCGAATACCTTATTAGAATATCTGGAATTTTAAATAAAGAAAAATTTAAGGAAATTTTATTCAATCATGCAGTTCCATCCAGATTAAGATTAATTGGATCTAAATTTGTTTTTCAACAAGATAATAACCCAAAACCCACCTCAAAATTATTCCGCAATCATCTGGAAAGACAACAAGACCAAGGGACTCTTAGAATTATGAAATGACCGGTGCAATCACCAGAACTCAACCCCATTCAACTTATCTGGGGTGAATTATACCGAAACATCCGTACACTCCTGACTCGTTCTATAGAAAAATTAATTAAAACCAACTTCAGCTTTATTGTTGTGTTTACTTCGTACTATTACTTTTTTACCATACAACATAAAAAGCGAAACAATCCAATGTAGGGGAAACCGAGGTTGGTTGACTAAGTATCAAAAACTCGACCTACCCGAAAGTGTTGCATTTATCCAACTAGGCAGACGCAAACGACCAAAGGTTGTTGTTCCAGAACTATGGGGACGTACAAAATAAAGAGTGATCAAAGAAGTACCCAAAGATGTATTCGATAGAGCATGCCAACAAATTATTTTTGATAAAAAAGGTATGAATTCTACAGCAAAAGAATTTGCTATACCGTATAAAACACTTCAACGCCACGTGGTAAAAATTAAGAAAACATTAGAAAGTAATCCGAAATTGAAGAAATCTGAATCGACTTTGGAGAACTTTGGCTACACCAAAAATAGACAAATATTTAGGGACGAGGAAGAACTTGCATTATAAAGTAACCTCAAGAAAACAGGTTATATTTATTTTGGATTTATACCTTATGCAACACTAAACTTTGCATGTGAGTTTGCGAAAATAAAATCTATCCCTGACTTGTGGAACAGAAAACTGATTGCTGGTATAGATTGGTTAGGAAATTTCATGAAACGTCATCCTGCACTTTCTATAGCTACGAGCTTATCTCGAGCCACATCGTTCAACAAAAACAACGTAAATTTGTTCTTTGACAACTTGAAAAATTTGTTCTTGGACAACTTGAAAACCGTTTACCAACGTTTGAATCTTGAATGTTTGAAAGTCTTGGGGATATTTGAAACAAAGATGAAACAGGATTTATACCGATACATGTTGCCAATAAAGTAATAGCTCGCCGAGGCATCAAAAACTTGAAAAAAATTACTTCCGCTTAACGAGGTACGCTGATGACAGTCGCAGTTGCAATCTCACCTATTGGTAACATTCTTCACTTTCCCACGTGTCCACTATAAAGAACATTTTATTAAAGGTGGACCGATTTATTCTGTCTCTGCATCTTAAACCGCTAGATTCACGTGCTCGGTAGAAATTTCTAGAACATCAGAAGTTCACAGTTTAATGACTGAAGGTGGTGTCGAATAAGCTATTTTGGGTAAAGAGTCTATCTTCATTGACAAAATACTATGTTGGTCTACCGTTGCATTACGAATTGCGGAATTCACATGATCAGTAGATGTGTTGTCTTTATGTCCAAATGATTCTTGAATATCAGTACAAGACCTTGGATTAGTAAGGATGCTATTAAGAGGGCCTTCTTCATGTAGTTATGAAATTATTAATGGCGATACACCTCTAGGATCAATTAATCCCGGACAAGACACCGACTCTGTCAGCAAATCATTATTTTCTCTCATTGCCGTGTGAACTTGAACCGTTACAGTAATGGATTCCGTAGGTTCGATATTGTCGTCACTCGAAGAATCATCCGGGATATCATACAAAGTTTAACTTCGTCCAGATAAACTTTGGAGCCCTGATATCCGAGGTGTGACATCATTGTTCGTTGTTATAGCCCAAACATCTTGATAAGTTGTCTCCTGTAAAGTAGTTTCTGAATTTGCCGTATTACGGTCAGTCATCATTGATAAAGATGGTGCAAAATCTTTTCCTTCTCATACATCCATATTGGTTGGCCAAATCCCAGTAGATTCAAACCCTTTGACGGCGTTGTTGGGAGTGGCACATTTCAGATATGCTGGAACAAATAATCTGACCACATCGTACTGATGGACTATCCTCCCTAGATGAACCTTCTGGAATCGAATGATTTCTTGTTCGAAGTATATTTTTAGTGCATCATGCACAGCAACCTGCAGTGCTTGCAGTTTGTTCGTGGTGTGAGGTGGAAAAGACAAGATGACGACATTGTTTTGGTTTGCGTACTCCAAAACGCACTTGATTGGATAATGTGTGTGGCTTTCATGGTTATCTAGCAGCAAAAGAACTTTTTTCTTTCAAACTACAGTTGGCCGAACATGGCCAACAAAAAATTACATGAGCAGTTATAAAAATATGTACCTTGAAATATCGTAACAAACTATCACTTTTATATTTTTATTATTTTTTTCTCAAACGACCGGTGACCTTGCTCTAGCTCTGTTTATTTACGACTGAGGGTGGGGGACGGACCTTGTGGTATGCGACAGGCGGGCTTGCATGCGCCATTTTTAAATAATGAAGGGTATTCACTTTGCCGGGACTATTCGCTATGCCCGGGTTTCCCCTATGGCACCGTAGCCATAAGCTGCAGCCTTTAGGTAGAACAGTTTATGGGCCACTAAAGAAAATTTTCAACAAAGTATACGACAACTGGTTAGCGAGTCACCCAGGAAAGATTATTACAATCTATGACATACCTGAGTTGGCGACACATCATTTTCATTAGAAGCTACCATTAATAATATATAATTTAGATTCCGATTCACTGCGATATCACCACTCAATGAAAATATATTTCCTGACTCGGAGTTTAGCGGATCTCATCTGACTAACAGATCCACACCGGACAGGCCTACTATTGCACTACCATCAGCATCAGTTACTGACAGTGCTGCTCTATTAACTTCTCAAGCAAGACCTTCACATAACCCATGTAACGAGATTGATGCTACGAATTCAGCTCTGAAGGACGATGCTCTTGACTTTTTAATAACTGATGAAAGTGACATATCAATATCGACTTCTCATGCTTCTTGCGAATTGACTTCTATTTTGGACGCAATCTCAAGAACTAATGAAGATCAAAGATTCAAAACTCCTGAAAAAAATTGCGGTAACTCAAGCAAGAAGTGTGAATATACCTACTAGTTCGTGTACTTCACCTGAAGAGATAAAACCATTCCCAAAAGCTGGACTACGTTTCGAAAATAAAGGATACTCGAAAATGAAAAAAGCACTCTTTGTACAGACACACCTGAAAAAGAAAATCTTAAGGAACTCAAAATAAAACAACAAAAAACTATAGATGACTGAAGGAAGATTTAAAGAGGCTAGCAAGGATACGGGTAAAGGAAAAGGAAAAAAACTCTTCATGAGAGAAATAAAAAGAGTAATGACGAAGAAGACGAAAGGAACGGGGATGAAACAATTTGTTTAGAGTACACTGAATCCCATAGTTTGAGTATTCCTGAAGAGAAATGGCTTCAATGCACTACGTGCAAGTTATAGGCCCATGAGAAATGTGCAAAAGGCAATCTATTGTTCTATGAATCCAAAAATTGCACCTCTAATTTAGAACACTGATTTGATAGTCTGATTCCAAAAATGATGTTTCTTTAAAAACACATAATTATATTGGTTCAGACAATTTGTTGCCAAATGATTAAAGTTAATAAGAAGATTAGTTATAGTAGTTAAAACTGTTTGTTACCAAATGATTAAAGTTAATATGAAGTTTTCTAGTTGTGTTTGAGATACTTAATAGTAAAAGTATTATGTTTTAAGTACTTAGTTTGCTAAATGTTTAAGTGCCTAATTATTTATTCCAATTTGAAGTTTATTATGTATTTTTGCAATTGATAATTACAAATACTCCTTGTATTTCTTATCCTATTTATCCCCAGATTTTGTACTAATTACTTCATAGGCCAACTTACCCCTAGAAAACCAACCCCAGGTATGGGGTAGGTTGAGTCGTATTTCGTGTTCTACGAAATCAAGCTTGTACACTATATCATAATTGTTTGCGAGCTTTTTGCTAGTTTTTCCAAAGCTTAATAGTGTATCTATCAGATGTATTGGTTCTTACGATAATATACACTAAAACAATAAAAATACAAGCATATTAACTGAAATTTGCTCAACCATCCCCGGTCTCCCCTACTCACAAAAAAAAACTTAAATGAATTTATAACCATCTTGGCGACATAGATATTTTCATAAATTGAAATGACGGCTCAGGTCATTGCACAAGGCGATTTATTGAGTCAAATATATCGAAAAGGAGCACTGTATTTAAATAAACCATTCCAACCTTTTCCAGTTCTAGTTCCAAAGACATAGGGTGTCCTCTGAAAGCCTCTATTATTAATTATGGTCTCCATATCAATCAGGTAGAAACTAATACTCGTACACATTACGGTATATTACGCGACATTGCACTTGACACGTATTGCAACAGTCGCAGAACGTGAGAAAAATGTTTCAGAACAGCCCCAAAATGTGTCCCGATACACGTGTTCAGCGACAAAGTCGCTAGATGTGTACTAGGCTTTAGACTAAGGAAATGCCATGTCATTATAATTCTGCTACTACCATTCGGCTTTTCGTTCTCCGTTTCTTTTTCGAATAATTTATTTGCTGATAGCTCTTTAATCCTTCTTGCTCTTTCCCCGAACTAGTGGAATTTGGAACGGGTATTAAGAAGGACTTTATGGATTGCGTGGACTAGTGGAAGAATTAACTGGTATTCTTGTTGGTCATGAACGAGCCTTTAAGCATACACATTCGTTTTAACGCATTACATATTCTATTGTTCTTTCGTCAGTTTAAGGCAAAGACAATTTACTTGATAAAACAGACAAAATTATTAATATGACTTTCAAACTAATAGTTAAAGTTTATTGTTATTTTATTTATTTATATTATATACAATTTTGCAGCACTTGAGTTAAGTCTTATCGGCTATTACTTATATGTTAGTTAAACAGTTGCAAATTTATATTTTAAATGTATTTTAGAAAATCGTATGTGGCCCAAAAACAACCAGAAAAGAGAGGCCGTCCAAGAAAAGCGAGTTAACATAGATAATCGAATTGTAGGCGAGGCTTTGATGCTTTTGCTACCGCTGTCGTTATAAAAAAAAGTATCAGCACCAGAATCATAAGACCACGTTTACAACAGAAGAACCGAACCAAACCATACAGTGCAGTAAAAAAACAGACACAGTGCAGAAGTACTGTAGTATAGTACAGTGCAGAAGAACCAAACCATACAGTGCAGTAAAAAAAAGTATCAGCACAAGAATCATAAGACCACATTTACAACAGAAGAACCTATACGGTAGAGTAGCCAGGAAAGTTCCGTTATTATGTAAATAGAATATAAAGCAGCGGTTAAAATTTCAAAAAGAACCTGTAGTGAAGATTTCCAACGTAACTGAAAAAAAAACATTATTTTTAG
The DNA here is from genome assembly GCA_031761425.1 of Cosmopolites sordidus. Lineage (NCBI taxonomy): Eukaryota > Metazoa > Arthropoda > Insecta > Coleoptera > Curculionidae > Cosmopolites > Cosmopolites sordidus. The sequence goes on along the minus strand of JARFXV010000191.1, from coordinate 303,077 downwards.
CTATGAAATCTAAATTAATTTATTTGATTCTGATGGCGAATTGAGAAGATGTAGTAATAAAGAATTCAATCGAAGTACCACTTTGGGTAGAGTAAAGCGTGGTCGTGGTAACAAATGAAATTTAAGTAGGAGGAGGCTGGGCCTTTACGGTGTAAATATATCATCAACGTATAATTATAAATAAAGTAATTGTTTATATTCAGATTAAAACCATGTAGTCAGTGGCGCCTCGTGGGTTTTTAAAGTGGAAGGATGTAGAAGAAAATAGTGTTACTGCAGAATTTTATTGCTTTTCCCTTCCTCCTTTTCACTTTTCGTGCTATTGAAACCCTATACAGGAGGCAACCAGGAAAATGAGTTAAAGGAAAGAAACTGAACGGAAATAAAATATGGTGCTTTGCTCTGAAAAATTGTTTGCTGTGATAAATGCTGGAGGGATGACACCCCAACGCCCTCCCTCACGAGCCGCCACCGGTTTAAATATAATATATTAGAACACCGCCACTCTTATTGTATTGGCCACCACTGTATATTCGATATATGGTGCCCGAACATCCGCATCACGTCAAGTATCAGTTCTTGATAACTGAAGTTAATCTAATATATGAAGACTAACATCCAACCAGTGGCGGCTCGTGGGTTTTCAAAGTGGGAGGGCGTAGAAGGAAATAGTGCTGCTCAACATTTTTTTTGTTTTTCCCTTTATTCCTTTTAGTTTTCGTGCTATTGAAACCCTATACAAGGGGTAAACCAGGAAAACATTAAAATTTTGTATTGTTACTACTTACAAGGACATTGGAGAATGAGTTCTTGCTTGTTGCGCAGATAAAGGAATGAATAAGTAGGTACTTACCGTTTCCCGAAGAATAAACCATTCAAACGGTTTATTGTAACTGCAAATCAATAGAGAAAATTCGAAAAAGTTCATGAGAAGTTCAAAAAGTTCAAAAAAATATCAACTGTGTGTTTACTATCAAGTTTTCACGTAAAACTATTGTAAAAAGCCCTATTTTTACATTATTTTTAAACATGACTCAAATGCAACACGAGCGTGGGACGACCGTTAGTTTTTAATTCAACTTTCTCCTTCAAATTTAAATTAGTCATTATTAACTGTTTTAAATCAAACACTTTCATGTTTACAATTAAAAGTTCATATTTTTATTTAAAAAGTACTACTCAGTGTGTACACATGGAGCAAATTCCAAATCAAACAAGTATTCGCGAGGCGAACGAAATACGCGACGCGATACATATCAAACGCTCCGTACCCGTCAAATCAGCGTTTAAAACTAATTACCAATACGCTCGGTCGTAGGGAATCTACGTCCAAATCATGTTTTAGAAATCAGTTAAACCCCCGAATTCTTGCAACCAAAACGCCAACGATGAGGTAAGATGACGTGGTCCACGGTCACTGGAGGTAAACATCCGACCAACGATGTAAAAATTGTGGCGAGAGGATGGAATTTCTATCTGCATAATTTGGTGTGATGGGTCGACAGATATTCTTCATTTGGATTTTAATTTTTAATAATATCTTAAAATAAGTAAAGAAACTGAACAAAAATAAAATATGGTGTTTTGCTCTGAAAAATTGTTTACTGTGATAAAGGGCGACGGCCCAACGCCCTCCCTCACGAGCCGCCACTGCATCATAGATAAGTTAACATATGAAGTTAACTTATCTTAATGAGAGGGAAAATATAAATGCAAGTAATTTCGCCAAATTTTCAATTTCCGTTTATAACATAATAATTCCGTATGATAACATAGAGAGAAATTTTCTACATAGTATGAGGTTTTTGGGCGAATTAAGTATCTTCATAAAAATGTCTTAATTATACCTGAATTTGGAGTTTATCGGAAATTACTTGCTTTTTATTTTTTATAGTCACTATACCCTTTGGAATGTTGCTAATTATAACGACATACAAATGTTAGTGGCTTCTCTTATTGAAACACACTGATCGTTCCATGCGGCACCATCTATTCACGAGAGGCTCTATTAACTGAATGCTTTGGTTGGTTGTGCCATCTCTCCGCAAGGGGGGGGGTTAATTGCGCCATCTGCTAATGGAAAAGTCAACTAAGCAACTCTGGTGTCTGATTGCGCCATCTACCCTTAAGAGGGTAAAAGAATAGTATTTAAGTAGGTAGTGCCTATCAGAAGCTAAATGAACTTTATCTGATAATTAAATAAATCTAGAAATAGATTTACTGAATGCGCCATCTATACGGCCTAACCATGTTATTATAATGTGAGTTTGTATTTTACAAGAATAAAATAAGGTAAAATTTGAGAAAGTTCTCCATAATCCTGGAAGAAAAATGTGTGGTGTTTGTATAGTGAAAAATATTATGTTAAATCTCAAATATTCATTGTATAAAGATGTCCATTTAGGCTTAGGCCGCACTACGGTTTTTTCCAGCGAGCGGTTAACCAGTATAACCGCGAAACCACTCGTGACGCACACACTGCGATTAAAAACCGCGAAACTGCCCGCGATTTTTACAGTTTGAATGGATTTTAAGAGAGTAGTATGTATTGTTCCCTTAATACTAAGAAATAAAAAAAGAAGACATCAACACAAATTGCTAACTAAATTCTATTGGTTACAAATAAACTACAAATACTACAACTAAATTACAATTATTGGTTACAAATTGTGGCGCGTTTTTTACCCGCGAGCTATATTTCACGGTTTTAAAATCAGTTGCGGGAAAAAACCGCAAGTGCGACAGCTTGTATTAGTTTTCTTGACTCACAAAATCACGCAGCTAAAAACCACGGCAGTTTAGCCGTAGTGCGGCTTAAGCCTTAGTTTTAAACTGAAATATCTACATCTTAAAATCAGAAATAAGAATATTTGAATTTCAGAAATATTCATAGAATTAGTATGCAGTATTATCGCGATGCTGGGAAATGTATGCTTTAAAATCAGAAATGGAGATAATTACCTAGTTTATTCTAAGGGTAAGGTAATTTAATAATTTGTCATATTGTTACATGAATATATATATATACAAACATATTCGAAAGTATATTATTGTTATTTATAAGGAAACATGCACACCTTTCATCTCGTCAATACTTTTTCATCTAGTCAGTCATTTGGCCATTGAATGTAAATTGACCCATCATAAATAATATGTTCATTCAAGTAACATATCATTCCTATAAGAAATTTCATAATTTCGTACCAGCTTTGGTTAACATTTGGATAATTTGTAGTTTATAAGAATATGTTTAGTATTTAAGTATCTTGGAAAATGAAAATTGGTTAGTTTGAATTTTTTTAATATATGTTTGTTCCTATATAATTTAACATTGGTTCATCTGTCGGTCAACTTTGCTATTGGATTGTTATTTTTTTTATACCTTCTTTTTTGTGGGAAACATGTACAAGAACAATTTTATTTTCCTAAACCTTAATGAAACCATAAGTGCTGAATATTATTATGCCCAGGTTAATTGAGTGGTACATCATCTAACAAACCCCAAAGAAAATCCAAGTAGTGAAAGTTTCAGGTAGCTCAAATGGATATATATATATATATATATATATATATATATATATATATATATATATATATATATATATATATATATATATATACATATATATATATATATATATATATATATATATCCCCTTTGTGGATCAGACCTTGACGTGGTAAAGGGGTTTGAGTAGGGCAATGAAGCTTTGAGCTATGCCGTCTGGAGTCTATGCTCCTGGGAGGGTCACCCCTGGCGGACGGGTCAAAGCGGAGGCCTCAGACTAACATGATCCAAAATCTGCCAACCCGCATTGGACCAGCGTGGCAGATTACGGTCCATACCTTCAACATGGTATTTCAGTATGTTGAAATATGACAGTACAACCTCAAACACGGCCCTCATTCCCCGGAGGCCAAGGGGCAACTACCTACGGCAGCGGGAAGACCTGCCCCAAGGCAGAGGGTGCTAAGAATCACCGGGTTAGATCAGGCTGCCATTGGACTTTTGACATTGCAACGTTAAATATACGGACTATGAAAACAGAGGCCCGATTGCAAGAACTGTTAATCGAACTTGACAACATACTTTGGGATATTATTGGGCTCTGTGAAACACGAAGGAAGGGTGAAGAGTTAATCAAACTGGAACCAACTGGACACGTACTCTACACTCGAGGTACGGAAAATGGCCGATGTGGCGGAATAGGATTCCTCATCAATCGAAAGCTGAAGGACAGTGTGGTAAAATTTGAAAGTACATCCGACCGATTAGCCCAATGCGTCATTCAGCTGAATAAAAAGTTTAGGCTTCAAATCGTCCAAGCTTATGCACCAACTATAAGCCATAAAGATGAGGAAATTGAGGAATTTTATGATGATGTGGCCCAGCTTTTATAAAAGGAGAAATGTAGGTACAAAATCCTGATGGGTGATTTTAATGCCAGAATTGGAACAACAAGAACGGACGAAAGTGCAACTGGCCCATATGGAACTGGTGAGCGAGACAATAGAGGTGACAGATTGGTTGATTTTGCTGAAGGACAAGAACTATATATTATGAATTCATTCTATAAGAAAAATATCAGCAGAAAATGGACATGGAAAAGTCCATCTGGGCTCACAAGCGAAATTGACTACATCATGACCAACGATAAAACAATATTTACCAATTGTACTGTCCTTAACAATTTTAATGTTGGAAGTGACCACCGAATTGTACGAGCAAGGGTTCGGATTGACTGTCGAAAAGAGCGCAAAAAAATGGTAAGATCAAAGAAGGGCAAGGTGGGTTCTGGAAAACTGCTGGACAGAGGAAGCGATTTTGAGATTGCTTTGTCAAACCGGTTTGCTGCATTGCAAGATCCAGAGGAGGTGGAAATATCAGTTCAATATGAAGAAATCGCCAACAATGTACTTCAAACGGCTGCTTCAATAGCACCAGAGGAAAAATGTCTCAAACAAACAAAAATCTCCAGTGAGACCATTGATTTAATGAAGAAACGGCGAGCAATGAGAAATGCAGGTAGTCCTTTTGGCAGGGTCGAGTACACTGAGCTCTGCAAAACTATAAGAAAACGTATCAGAGAGGACACGCGCCGATTCAATATGCAGCTGGTGCAAAAAACCCTGGAAGAAAACAAAGGAATTAACAAAACTAAACAGAAGCTGAGAAATAAAAGAACGCAAATATATGCTTTAAAGCGTGAGGATGGCACAGTGTGCAGGACGCGTACCCAAATGTTAGAGATTGTCAGAAGGTTTTATTCCCAGTTATATGAAGATCAGAGCCAGTCAGGGACAGCAATACCCACGGAAGAACAATATATAATACCAGATATCCTACTGGAGGAAGTAACAAATGTTATAGAATTGATGAAGAACGGCAAGGCTCCAGGAAAGGATAGTGTAACTGTCGAAATGCTAAAAGCTGGTGGTCGGACGTTACATAAAACACTGGCAAAATTATACTCAAAATGCCTCAAAGAACAAAAAGTACCTGACTTATGGAAAAATGCAGAAGTGATCCTTTTACATAAAAAAGGAGCACAGGAAGATTTAAAGAACTACCGTCCAATAAGCCTCCTATCAGTGATGTACAAAGTTTTCACTAAGATAATTTCTAAAAGAATATTAAAAAAACTGAATGACGCACAACCAAGAGAACAAGCAGGATTCAGAAGTGGATTCAGTACAATGGATCACATCCAGGTTGTACAGCAGGTCATAGAAAGGCACAACGAATACACCATGCCACTGTGCTTGGCTTTTATCGACTACGAAAAAGCATTTGATTCCATTTCAAAGCATGCGATAATGGATGCACTGCTTAGCCAAGGTGTAGAGAGAGCCTATGTAAACCTATTAGAATCGATATATGATGGAGCTACAGCCACAATTCACCTTGTTGATCTTGAAGTGGGAATTAATATAGAACGAGGTGTACGGCAGGGTGACGCAATATCGCCTATTCTTTTCTCGGCTGGCCTTGAAGAAGTATTCCGTAAACTGGATTGGGAACAGGATGGGGTAAAGATCAATGGTGCAAACTTAAACCATCTTAGATTTGCAGATGATATTATTCTCATTTCACAAGACCCAGAGGAGCTGCAAAGACGCATACAAGAACTGCAAAGGGCTGGCGAACCATTTGGCTTGAAAATAAACCTGAAAAAGAGTCAAGTTATGTTCAATAACTTCGCTCAGGACAGAAGAATTTCAGTTTTAGGAAGGGATTTAGAGATTGTGGACAGCTTTGTATATCTTGGGCAGAGGATTTCCATGGAGGGGAATACCGCCCGGGAGGTGGAACGGCATGTTAAATGTGGCTGGCAGGCATTTGGTAGGCTCAACATAGTGTTTAAGAGCAGACTGCCACTTTGCCTGAAAAGAAAAGCCTTCGATCAGTGCGTTCTACCCGTTATGACATACGGAAGTGAAACCTGGACACTCACATCGCAATTAATTCAAAAACTTCGGGTGGCACAGAGGGGAATGGAAAGATGTATGCTTGGCATTACAAGACGAGACAGAAAGTCCTGCGCATGGATCAGGGAACAAACAAAAGTCTGTGACATCATTGGAAGAGTAAAACAGTTGAAATGGAGATGGGCAGGCCATATAGCGAGGCGATGGGACGACAGATGGACCAAGGCAATCCTGGAGTGGATACCGCTTGATCGCAAACGTCCGCGAAGAAGACCGAAAGCACGATGGATTGATGACATCGTTAAGTATATTGGACCCGAGTGGCAGAGGAAAGCCCAGGACCGTGAAGGTTGGAAGCATGCTGAAGAGGCCTTCATCCTGCAGTGGATCGATACGGGCTGATGATGATGATGATGATGATGATGATGATGATATATATATATATATATATATATATATATATATATATATATATATATATATATATATATATATATATATATATATACATTTATATATATATATATATATATATATATATATATATATATATATATATATATATATATATATATATATATATATATTTGCTATAGCAGACCCGGCCACGCGTTAAGTTAGCTAAGTTATACGTTGTAGTTATATATTGTAGTAAACTATTCAGTACAGTTAAATCATTATTTACGAATAAAGACAAAAACATTGTAGCCGGTAAAAACCTATGGGATTGAGATTTGAACCTTAGGTCGTAATTTGAAAGCGATTATTACAAATTTTCGTAGAGTTGATATTAAGCACAAATCAACATAAAATTTAGAATTTTATATTTTATTCATCTCATATTAAAGTATATTTTGTAATAAATGAGTAAATTACTAAGTTCTTAGTTGATAACATATAACAATTAATTTTATAAATGGGGTAGGTAGCGTAGATTGTTAATTATTTTTAATAATCATATTTACCATTTTGAATTATAAAAATTTTCAGTTTTAATTTAATTCAACGCTAATCGGTACACATTATTCTTGGTTAATCTGCCTCTTGCTAACACAAATAGATTCGATGGTTTTCCCACACGTGAGCATGCAACATATAGTTGCAAATGGGAAAAATATTTGGATTTTCCAAGTCTAAGCCGCAAATGGACATTGTTTGGCCTTGAGACATATTTATGGTCATGGCGAAAGCTAAACGAATTGGAGACTGAAGCCTTTTGGATGGTATCGCAGATTCTAACGGTATCATTGGAATACGTGGCAACTGGACCACTTCTCCTTTAAACCTTCCAGTCAAAATGGTTGTTTTAAGAATATTTCCGGTGATCTTTTTGATGGCCAAACGTGTACCGTTGCAAAATTGGAGTGGATTCAAATTACGCTGAAGAATAATAGGTGAACCAATCGTCAACCGAAGATTATGTGGTAGCATTCCGGGCATATCCAGAGAATTTAATAAGTCAGTTAGAAAATTTACACTTTCGTTTTCATCAACAGTGTCGATTGATTTAAAAGATATCAGATTACCTCGCAACAACTGTTGTATCTGAAAGTTAATTTCGTCAACATCAACATTTTTGGCTGCCAAAATAGCCCGATTACTGAGCCAGTTAAATTGTAAGTCCGGGAATATACTCTCAATTAATTCTTTTTTTATTTGAACAACAGTGCAGAAATTGTCTGGCATTTAATACATTGCGTATTTGGTTGCAGTTCTATTCTACAGTTTCCAATATCTAGCAATTGTTCGGAAAATATTTGCGCCGATGGATTATTTTGTAATCGTACGCGCATGTTTATGGTCAATGGAAGTGTTTCGATACTTCACCATAAGAACAGAGAACAATTGAAATTATGTCATAAGTACTTCTTCTTCTTCTTCTTCTTAAGTAACTTCGCTTCTGCTCCAGACAGCGGGTAATTAGCCAGCGCATTAGGAGTGGCAAAGATTAGTCTGGCTTCGACATAACTTCGTCACTCAAATATACTATAGCAGTTTATTATATAATGTAAATACTACTGGAAGCATCCGACTTCATCCGACTTGGTTACCGGCGTGACAATGTGTCAAAAAATTGAACCATTGCAAAAGATCACTACTGGAAGCATCTGGCTTCATCCGGCCTGGTTACCGGCGTGGTAATGGGTAAAAAAATAACTATTGCAAAAGATCACCACTGGAAGCATCCGACTTCATCCGGCCTGGTTACCGGCGTGACAATGAGTCAAATACTGTTCGATAAAAATTAAATACACAATCACGGTCACTAATATAAACTTCTCAAAAAATGAAATCTAAAGACGGGTTATCAAAATAGTACTTCGATGGCTTTCACCACTACTTTCTCTCGATAAAACTCCGTTCTAACAAAATAAAACTCTTAAGATGATTCAAATGCACGTGGATAATAATCGGCAATGACACTCGCCTCGCTTCACACGATGTGAACACCATGAAAAGCGATGCAGAAATGATGTCATAAGTAAATTTTGAACACACGCGTGACGTCAAATGAATTGTAACATAAATGCAACATTTAGACTCTTAACACAGCACCATCTATTGGATTCTTACCGAATCCGAACACCAAAGAGTTGAGGTGTTATATCGATAAACTAACTTGCCCTCTGTTAGAAACTTATGAAACTCACAGATAATTATAACCCTTTGTTATATAATAAACAAATAATTTGCAATAAAAAATATTGCGACTTTAAATTGAAATAAAAACTATCATATCTCTCAAGTTGGACCAAACTGCACACAGTGTGCAAAATTTCATTAAAATCGGTTCAGTAATTTAGGAGTTCATCGCGGACAAACAACGTGACGCGAAATTTTTGTATATAAAGATATATAGCCCAAGCCTGAAAAAAGGAGGAGGATTAATATATAAGGCAACCTACAAAAAGAAGTTGAACATGTAGTACAAAAAGAGATCAAGAAATAGAAAATGAATCAGAGGTCCACAAATGTCATATATGCAAGACGAGAAAGGAAAAAACCAACATCAATATATACAATTTTACATTAATATACAGCGGCATAGGGAAATACAACAAAACGCAAGGAGGCATGTGTATTCTATGTACAATAATTTGTGAATAGCTGTCCAAGGACAACAGAAACCAAATAACAGGCAAATAAACAAGAGAAATCCTAGTCAAATGAAGAAGAGAACTGATTTCAGATACGTAATTGAACTGTTCAATAGCACTGAGAATATAAGAGGAAACATACTCTAGAAATCATTTGCGAACTCAGTATTTTATACCAGTGTAATGTATGACATTTATAAAAATGGAGCCGTACACAATACAACGCGTCAAAATTGTTAAATTATATTATGAAAATAAGCGTTCGGTGAAAAATGTTTTTAGAAAATTATGCACATCGTCCATCTGAAAGCGGACGAAATCAATCGAATTGTTCAAAATTTTCAAGAAAGTGGTTCGGTGGAAGTTAAAAGAAAAGCAATATATAGTCGCAGTGGTCGTTCACAAGAGCATATTGATTTGGTACGTGAAAGTGTTGCTGAAGACCCAAAAATTTCCTCTGGATCATTCAAAACATCGTGCATTTGTCAATAGCATCAAAGAACAAACAGATGATTTTGCTCAAAAATCGCCTTTTCAAAAGAAGCACATTTTAAAATTAGTGGATATGTTAATAAATAAAATTGCCGCATTTGAGAGATTCACGAGAAACATTTACACCATAAACAAGTCACTGTTTGATGTGCATTATAGTCAGGAGGTATAATTGGGCCGTATTTCTTTCAGAATGTTGCTGGTGAAGCTGTAGCTATGGTGTCCGATATCGTGAGAAGAAAACTGGATTTTTGTAGGTTGAACTGAATAGTATTGACCTAGACGATATGTGGTTCTGGTTGGAATGTGGATTGGTGTGGTGTGGTGGTTGTGGTTCATAACAGGATGGCGCTACACCTAACTATGCTAATGAAACAATGGATTTATTAAGAGAAAAATTTCCTAGACGAGTTATTGCAAGAAACGGTAATGTTAATTGGCTACCAAGATCATGTGATTTGATACCGTTGGACTATTTTCTTTGAGGTTGGGTAAAAAGCCAGATCTATAAGAACAATCCACAAGCGATTCCTGAACTAAAGGATGAAATTAGCCGAGTAACTGGTGAGATAGCGCCACGGTTATGCCAAAATGTCATCCAAAATTTTGAGAAAAGAGTGGACGTCTGTGGAGCTGCAAGAGGTGGTCCTTTGGTAGATATTATATTTCCAGCTTAAATGTCATAAACTATGCTTCAATTATCAATAAAGTTTTTTGAAATCAACGCAAATGCTGTTTTATTCAAGAATTTAAAAAAACGCTCACTTTGAAAGACTTTGTAGAAATATTTGATATGTTTAAGGATATGTTTCAAAAGGAACATATACATTTTTTGTATTCCTAATTAAAAAAAAAGTTGAATATTTAAAAAATATAAAAAGGTTTACAGGTTTTAGGGTTAGAGGTGCATCAGCAACTAAAGCTATTTAGCGACGGGACCTACAGCTTAACATGGGTTCCGAACCAGAGTCATCAGCCACCGACAACCCAGGCACCCCCCTCAGGTTATCAACTCTTGGTTATGTGCTTACCCATAAGTCTATCAGAAAGCATACCGACTGGCGAGTGACCAACGTAGAACACTTCTCAGAAGACATTCGCTCTTACCCAGCCTTTAACTGGCGTGACTGAGGGGTAATTCGTTATCGGATTTTACTCTCTTGCTTATAAACAATCACAGACATTTAAATGTAGACATGTGTGTGCGTGTGTGTGTATGTGTATGTGTAAGTGTATGTGTGTGTGTGTGTGTGGCGTAGCAAGTAGCCAGCCAACACGACCGATTTAAAAAATATATGAAACTGTTTTCAACTGACTGTAAAAACAAGTAATATAACAAATAATCAAGCTATAGGCATATTAGGATTTAAAAAATGCTAGAGGAAGAAAGAAATCGTACCTAGGAACTAGTAGTGGAGTACTCTAATCCAGCTGATGTCCCCAAAATATGCATTCCCGAACAGCACCATTTTATACAACGACAGGCAAACCAAAATAACAAATGTCACTTGGAGCGATTAGCCCATGACCAGTATACAATTGAAGATATTCTACATCGGACATGTCATACGATATAGCACATATAATTAAGAATTTTCAGATTTGTTAAGTGATTGATCTTCTTGTTAAGTGAAATCACTTCTTTTCAGTTCCCCGACGCGCTTTTCATTGACCATCTTAGCATCATCAGACAATGATTCAATTTAATTCAAAAATAAATTGTGTTATATTTATATGGCAATCTACCTAATGAAGCGTGTAAAAATCATGAACAGTAAAGTTAACCAAACCTTACATTAATAATTCAAAAAGTGGACTGTAAACAGGTGTGACGGTTAATGATTCTTAATTTTTTTAACAGATGGCGCTGGAAACAAGGGTCGGTACATGGTCTAATATCTTATGTAATTTTGTTGCTATGAAAGTGCCTTTTAAAACGCCATTGATGTTTAAACGATTTCGAGTTAGCGTCATATTTCTTTCCTGTGGTAAATATGTCAAATTTCGACCCAAATAAAGAGCATTTGCGGCACGTACTGCTTTTCCTATTCAATCAAAAGAAAAAAACTCGTGTAAAAGCCGTCGTATACTTGTAGAAAGTTTTGGTGGCAATGTCTCAATGCAAGACGCTTGTGGGTGTAGTTTAGACGATTCAAATTATGATTATGCTAACATGGTTAGCGAAACGCGCGTCGAGATTTTGGTTTGTTGTTTGATGGTAAATTTCTTTGAATTTATTGTTTCACATTAAAAGTTCCAAAGAAGAATTGTTTATAATCTTACCTAAATGTTTCACGTCGAAAAGACAGTGTAGTCGATATTGTCTGCAGGTGTTTCGGATACCAAAACTCCTCTGGACTGTCGAACAATGCTCCAGAGTCTTAACCAACACGTTTTCGGGCTCGACGATGCCCGGATTCATCGGCGAGTTGGGACAATTCACTCACGACACGGGTCTTTGCACTTCATCTGAGAACTTTGGTTTAAAGCACTCGCGCTGCGAACTCGGTTGAATCTGAAAAGAAATAAACATAATTCATTTGGCGCAATTTAAAATAAAACAAAACATTAAACTTACCATAATTAATTTCAGCTGTAGATCAACTATGCTTGGCCCTAGGATACCCAAAGTTAAACATACATAGGAACGATTTTCCCCCCTCCCAGCCAAAAAAACCCTTATTTAAAACATGACCATGTAGACAGAATTATGTTTATGATAGAACTTTTACTGTAATCATAACATCTATATTACGTCATATTTTTGATATGAATAACATAAATAGTACAATTAACGTGACTATCCAATCAACTGTTTTCGACCCACACTCATCTTACGCGTCACGGGATAATTTCGTGTCTCCCCACAAGATTTGAACTTGTACGATGCTTTAGCTCACCCCCACCCATCCAAGTCAAGATGGCAAGCCTTCTCAAAGTGAGAACATCTGAGAATCAAGTCCGTGCCGACAATTGATCTGTTCCACGAACCCAAGAACCAGATGTACACACATCTTAGACAATAGACAGACACATGCCTCAGATCTGCCACAACCCGAACCTGGGGTCTATCTGGCACTATCGTCACGTCCCTATTTTACACTAGTCCCTCCTTTTCGGTACATTCGCCATCAACATTTCCACCGATCTCTTCATGTCCGATAAGTGGAGTGGTCGACGGCCAATGCCCTTATGGGAAGTCCAAAGCATAAGAAAACCCGAGCATGCTACTCTTGTCATTGTCATGAATTCAGGGAGGGTAACCCAACTTCATTCCGTTCTCCTCCGGATCTGAAAATTAAAAACAAACCATTATTAACTTTTGTATTAACCTTTCATCGAAATTGTTTCAGTTAAAATCAGAAACTCAAACAATACTATCGTTGTTAACATAATGCAATATTAATGTAAGAATATTTACATGAATCCGAAATTTGCGAACAATACTTTTACTTATAAGAGATATTAATAATTGAGATTATTAAAATTAAGTACTTGAAAGTTTTATAAGAAAACTGTTATTCAACAAATAAGTGTACAAGACTAAATATTTTACAAAGGAAAATTTAGTAGAATATAAAATCATAAATGTTTATTTTTTAGTAGAACCACTGAATATTTTCAGTACAGTAACATATTATTAAAATTATACTTTTCTTTACCTTATTATACGCATATATAATTAAATAAAGCTACATTGTAATAACGTTATTCCTGTTTTATTTCAAAAATTTAGGAAAAATGTGTCAAAATAAAAAAAGTGCATTACTTATAAAAACAGTTCTTTTCATTTTGACTTTGACAATAGAAACTTTAGGCAAAAGGCCATCGATTCAAGAAGAAGATTTATACGGCGCCGATCAAACCTGCCCAATCTTAAATGCTAAGCGTTACCATTTTTATTAATAATAAATCAAGTTTAGTAAAGCTTGGAACATATTCAATAATTACTTACTTATTTGAAGGCCAAGCGATACACAACACAACGAACACAAAAAATCTTTTAATGTCACTTGAGAAAAATCGAAAAGAATTACGAGCTGAGGAGCAAATCATCTTCCAAACGACTTTCAACTCGCAATTGAGGACCGAAGATAGGCGCAAAGTTAGCTTTTTCTTAAACGAATCTATACGAGACCGATATTTCGAGCTACGGACATTACCGATTCGTGGAAAACATTTGTTTAGAGGCCTTTTTTTGTCAAAATAAAAAAATTAAACTACTTTTAAAAGAATCGTTTGATATTTGGTATCCCTAAATTTAATACTTTGAAATATATATTTTAAATTCTGTTTTAAGGAGGAATAATAATATGCAAAGCTGAATAATCTATTATAAACAACAGTGAGAAGTGTTTACCTTAAAAAATTGAATACTAATTTTATTATCTATTAAACGGGATCATGAGTTTTTTAAATACACTGTTTTTTTAAAGACACCATAAAAACATTTCATTCTAAAGCTAATACAAATCTCTATATACAAACAATTTCAATCTTCTGTAGAAGAATCATCTTAGTCATTCAAATTTCCTCTTCGGTTATATTGACCTTCTTGAGATTAATAACAAGGAATAGATGTAACATTTGTATCTCTTTATTATAAATCCACCCAGCAATGTCGCGAAATGCATTCCCACCTTACGTAATTCAAATTGTGTCTTACAACTGATAAAATACAACCGGGAAAATGCACTGAACATATTTATGCGGTAAATATCAATATATGCAAAATACAACTTTATACTCAATTTGGTATATTTAAATAATTCAGAATGGCCCTCGTAATAACTTTCGTTAATTATGCAGATAAAGCTGTTTATTATAGCTCTGTAGTTTACCTAAAAGATAACATCGTAATATAACATAATTCACTTTCTTTCTTTTCTTTATTTATAGTACAAAGTTCTCGATAGTAGGTCCATAATTAATAATTGTCAACAAAATGATTTAAACTAGGACATAAGCTAGAACAGTAAATATTTTTTAAAATAAGTTCCTAAACAGTAGATTTCTTATAATTGAGGCAACATCATTCTCGTAGTTATATTTTTGGTTGCATAAGATATATGTTATAAATGATAAGTTTTGAAAAATAATTTGACATTTAAACAGCTGGTCTAATTTGTAAACAGAACAGTGTATATTAGTTCTAGCCCAAAGTAAAATATGTAACCTTTATAATTATCTCATTTTTGAAGAGCATTTAAACGAACAATGGCGACGCAAGAAAAACTACAAAAGTCACTTGAAGCCTTAAAGAACCTTTCAAACCTTCCCCATTCTTCAGAACACACAAAGTATATCAGCAAATATGTAATTTTAGTGTTTTGATAAATTGTTTAACGTTGCAGAAAAAAGGAGAAAATTCAACATTGTCACAATGTTACTGAAGCGTTTTTCAATCCTACTATTAAGGTTTCCACAAATTTTCAAATCCTTTTAAGTGTTACCATTGACACTTTCTTAAAATTGTGTGATGATCCTGAATCAGATATTCGTATGACCAGTGATGAGTGTCTGAATAAAATTATACGTGTAAGTCATTTATTAACATTAAAGAATTTATTTGCCTGTATTAATAAATTTTAATTATTTATAGGCTGTGAGTGATGGCCATATTGGAAAAATTCAAATAGGGCTACATATGGAGATAAAAAAAAATGGTTCAGCAAGATCACTAAGAGCTGCTCTTGTCAGATTTGCTCAGTTAGCTCACCATATAAAACCTCATAAAGGAAAACCATATGTAACAAATTTATTTCCTAGTATTATAAAAATAACAGGCAGGACTGAAGAACCAATTCATGATACATTAGCAAGTTGTTTACCCAAAATTATGAGTATATTAGGATCTTTTGCCTCTGATGATGATATTAAGGTATTGCAATGAATGATTATAATGCTGAATCAAAGCTTAATTTGAATATTGTTATTATTTCTCTTATTTTCAGCTTCTTTTAAAGGCTTTTTTGAAGAATATTAGTAATTCTTCCCCCACTGTTAGACGAGCCGCGTCAAATTGTATTTTAAGCATATGTATGAATTCACGAAGACCATATATTTTTGTAACATATTGTGTTAATATGTTGTTAGGTAAGTTTATATTGACTTAGATCATATAATTTTATGAACTTTTATTAAATTTTAGATATAGTGATTCCGGTAGATGATAGTCATGATAGTTATGTTATATTAGGAGTGTTACATGGCTTAAAAATATTAGTTCCATCATTGAAAAATTCAAATATTAATAATGATGGATTCAGCTATTCTAAGGATATAGAAGTAATACAACCTTTAGCTATTAATAAGTTTCTCCAAGTAAGTTGAATTTTAATTGATTTCAATTTCTCTATTGGAATCTTTGGTGTAAAACATTAAACTCAAAGAGATTTACTACTAAATACCAAATCGCTTATTTTTAATTTCTTAACATGATTGAATCAGCTTTTGATAATGTTAACATGGTTAGCAAAATGCACGTCAAGAAGTTAAAAATAATTGATTTAGTGTTTAGTGGTCTAACACTAGTGGTGTGAGTTGATTTGTTTTATGTGTATGAATTAATTTTCCAGATATATGAGTTGTGTCTATATTTTATTGCAAACAAAGATCACAACATTGTTAATGCCACTTTGGAGACTTTAAATGTTTTGTTGTCAAATGCTACAGAGGAATTGAAAAGTAAACTCTTATCTACAAGTGGCATTGATAAATATAGAATACATAAAAGCCAATCATTCAATAACATGAGATCACCTAGTAAGTTTGTTTTCCTTATATTTCAATTATCACTTTAAATTAACTCAAACAATATAGAGTAAAAAATGTATGAAATATAGATAACATAGAAATATAAATGTATATAATATATATGTATAGTAGAAAAATATTAACTACAGTCTGCTATACACAACTCATGATGTAAAACGAGATGTATTAATAATTATAAATCTTCGTCTTCCCATGGTGCTACAGCCAGTCAGTGAACCTTAACCTCCTACAATCTTCCCCTCTATCTGAATCGACCTCCAGCAGCGCCTTGCTAGTTTTTGATGTGCCAGTTCCTGGTCCCTTGCCTGTTCTTCAGCATCTTTTACATTATCCTGCCACCATATCTTTGGTCTACTTCTGTTTCTGTATTCTATATTCACCCATGATTCTCCTTGGTATGTGACTTTCTGGTATTGTCGCTTCTTGTCCTGCCTACATGATTCATAGTAGACATAGTCTACAGTATTTATATCTTTGTATAATTGCTTGAATTTGAAGTTATATCAGATCCTCCCATTTCCATTATCATTGACAGCACCAAAACTTCTAAGTATTTTTCTTTCAAGTACTAATTCGGTTTTCATACAGTCACCCTCTAGGGTATTAACCACGCCATACGTCGCTTAAGTTCAGTTATCAAGAATTAATGCTCAACGCGGTGCGGATTTTTTCGTGATTGTTCTGTATTGTCTTTTTTTGTTAGCTGATAATGAAGAAACTCATGCACCCTTTGATATAAGCATTTCAGCAAAATTATTTAAATCATAGAGAAAACTTAATTATTTCTTAAGGAAATATTGACTCATTTGTTCTGCAGGTCAGTTGAGTGTTGCAACTAACACAACTTCACCAGAAGAGAACTTGTTTTCTGAATGTGAGCTAACCGAAACGATAGAAACTGATATTGAAAGGTGGATTGGAGAGTCTAAATTGTCAGTAATTAACATACCCCATTTAAGTAATGAAGAAAAAAACTCTGTAGAACCTACAGTTGACAGTCTTGAGAATAGTTTGGATACATGTGACTGTGGTAATAAATTTGCTGTTATTCATAATGATATCAATTCTGTTGACTATTAATTACAATTTTTAGCAGCTACTATGGAAAAAGAACCGGAAAACTATAATTTCGAGTTGAGGAACAGCACGATTATTGATAATACTGACAAGTTAAGTGATCACTCTTCAGAAGAAAGCATAACCGCATCAGGGAGTGTAGATAAATTGCTTGAGTCAGATATAGATCTTCAGGTACATCACTATCTTAAGTTAATATTTCATCATTATATTTTTGCTAATATTTAGGAAATCGAAATTGGAAACTACTTGGATAGAAACGTTTCTTTGGTGTATTGCACTCGTCTCATAATAAAATCATTCTTACTATATGGTACACCAGGAAAATACATCAGTGATAAAACTGTAAGAGTATCTGTAAAATCTTCAGCATTGTCTTGTCTCTCTGCCATATTCCGTCTGTACCCGCAAGGTTTTTTCGAATTTCTTGATAAGAATTGTTCAAGTTCTACAAAAGGACAATCAAGCAGGATCAGTTGTCAAAGAATATCAGATATTCTTCTATTTTTTGAACATCCTGATCCTCAACTTAGAGGAAATGTGCAAATGATAATCTCCGATTTAATTTCCTCCGTTTTAATTGAAAGTAATTTAGATTTTGATTCGTGGATTAAACAACTAATTGCCACTGAAGCAAATATTCCAAAGGATGGAAAATACTATAATATTGCTGATTTTATTTCAGTCTCAACCAAGGTAAGTGAAAATAGGCATTAACAATTTATTGCTCTTATTACTTAAATAAAAAACATTGGGACAGGTTAATTTTAACAGTTCACTTTCAGTTCACAGTTCACACAGTATGTCAGAAAAATAACGGAACTCTTTAAATTAAAAAAAAAACAATTAGTTATTTTGCCAATATTGTTTCTTTTTATTCAAAATACATCCCTTGAATTAATGCATTCCATGAATCTAAAATAAACTACATAGAGTCACTCAAACTATAGAATAAAAACAAATAGGATCTTTCAGAATTGTTTTGCTCAGCATAATTACCTTAATTACAATTAAGGTGATTAGATAAAATTGCAATTTAATACATTTACACCAATGATTTCCAACTTTTTTATACCCTTAGCATAATAAGATTTGTCTAACTCTGCGAAATAAGTGGTTATTTCAGCTTTGACCTTATCATTTGACTAAACTCGAAAAAAACACTAAACACCCAAAAAAGAGATTGAATCATAGTTAGCGAAACACGCGTCGAGAAATTAAATAAAGTGATTTGATGTTTATTGCTAAATCTCTTCAAGTTCAGTGTTTCACACCAAAGGTTCCAATAGGAGGATTAACACATTATTTAAAGTGAATCGAGCAAGCCATTTTTTCATGTTTGGGAAAGGAAAGTAATCGCTGGAAATCTGGCAAAGGAAATATTTCGAAACGTAGGTCACGGAGTTTTGCAGCAGCAACTCGAAAAATGTGTGTAGGCGCATTGTCGTGGCGAAAGAGCAGTTCATTCTTTTATTTGTCAAAAGTGGACGTTTAGTCTGAATAGCGCCCTTTAATTACCCTAGTAATGTAACGTAATCCTCCCCGGTGATGGTCATGCCTTTTGACAGGTAGTCTATAGCACCACTCCGTGAGAATCCTAGAAAACATTACTTTTTCTGCAGATGGAACCGTTTTTGCATTCTTTGACACACTTTCATTTACCTCCATCCATTACTTGGACTACTGTTTCGTCTCTAACATGTAATGATGAAATCAGGCTTCGTCTAAAACAAAACATCGAAGAAACTCAGCAGAGTCGCGTCTAAATAAGTGTAAACACTTGAGAAGTGTTCATTTGAATTCGCCTTTGGTTGACTGTTAGCAAACGCGGTATCCATCTATACCTTTTTCATACCTAAATCATATAGAATCTAGTGGACAAAACAGTCTATCAATATATTTACGCCAGCAAGCCTGCTTACTCTCAATCAATCATCATTTAATTTGACATTGTGGACTTTTTTAACGATTTTGTTCACCATAGCGGTTTTTGTAAATCCGGTACATCATCTCGTCGATGGATGTGCTACTACGTTTAAGTGAAATCTAACTCTTTCTGAATGCCAGTTGAGGTCACAAGTTCTATGTCAATCTGAAAACTTTACGAACAACCCTAGTATAGCAATAGACAAATACTATTTTCGAGGTGACAAAATAAAAAAATAAATATTCTAGTTTGGGTTTTATTAAATCAGTCCCGATACTTTAATTTGGGACTTGAACTGGAAATAAAAATAAGCATTGAATTTCAGGGCCTGCAGGATGAAAACTCCAATTGCCTGAAACAAACATTGTTGAGCCTTAATCCAACTTTAATTTTATTAACTGAATCCAACAGTTGTCATGAAGTGAAACCTGTTTTAAATGTGCTGCCATATTTGGCTAACAATCCTTACTGGCTAGTTAAGGTAAACAATAGCTTCATTTTCAAACAACATAGTTGTTATTTTTGGATACTCTGGCGAACTATGAAACTATTTTAGGTTACACTTTGTGAATTGGTTTCAAAACTGTCTTACATCACTATTTATCACATAACAGGCGACAGTATATTCCAGAGCAAAGTATTATATAACATTTTATTTCAATTTTTAAAAGATACTGATCAGAGAATTAGAAATGCGGCATCAACTTCCTTGACAGAGTAAGTAACTTTTTTATTAAAAAAATATTGCCACATAATTTTTTTTGTTTAGGATTATTGGAAGATTATATTTTGAAGAATACCATCCAAAAGAAAATCCAGTGACAACCAAAGCTATCTATATTAACAAAGATTTGGAGTTTTCCTATAATTCAGCTCAAGCAAATTTGCACAAAAAACAATTTATTGAATCTATGCCTTTTCCATATTCAAAAATTGGTTCAAGGGTTTCTAAACAAATTGATTTTTCATTGTCAAAAATTGTGATGAATCTATATTTAGCCATTTTATCCACACAGTCAAAACACTTTATTGTAAGTATATATTTTCTTTTAACAAAAAAGTGATACAAATATGTTTTAGTATGGATGTATTGAGGCATTGTCACTGCTCTCCAACCAATATCCTTGTACAATATACAGGAAATCGTGGTGCGACTACAAAAATTTTAAGCATAGTGACGTTGATGTTACCATGACTTATAGTTCAGAAGATCTTTTTACTCTTTGTATTAATTTACTAACTAATTCAATTCATATTTACGATATATCATTTATGAACAATCTTTTGAATTTAGCAGCCAATTTATACGCAGGTACATCATTAACTACTACTCAAAACAAGAAGTATTGAGACTGGTTCATTTAATTATAATATTTTAATGTTTCAGATTAGTAAGACTATTACTAGTATCTGTTATTGCTAATGTTGGTTAACAATCCAACATTTGATTTGTAGAGTTGAAGTTGAAAAAATGTCGTAAAAATGCAAGTATTGGATTGATGCAAAAGTTCGTAATTTTTGGCAGTATATAGTATTGCATAGCAAAACCAGGTTATGTTTTATTGGATTATTTCGACAAGCGTCAAAATCAGTGTTTATACTTCTTTTTTATTTTCTGTTTTGGTATAAATGTTTCATCCAATAACGCCTTTTCTTGCGATTTTTTCCTTTTTCTTGATTAAATTATTCATTATTATGAATGCAGCACACTTCTTCAACATAATAATATGCTGGGACATGCTTTGATTACAATGAATTATTCAATAAATAATAAATTACTAAAAAATTAATTTTAATATAGCCATGTCACATAGGTATCTTTTTGAAACTAAAAGCATTAATTTCACTTCAACAACTCGTCCCCATGCAAATCCTGTGCACCGCAAATTCCTTTTACGTTCGCGAAAAAACCGACAACAGGTGGTTCGTGTGCCTGCTGTGCGGCGAAAATATGTGTGTGTGACCTTATGTGTCAGAGCGTCTACATTGCTACGCACGAACACTACATACAACCCGCAAAACTCAAATTTGTATTGATATGGACTCAGCTTAAGTGGTTCAGAAAGCTTCGTGAAATCAATTTAAATTTTACCGATACATCTCGTTCTGGATCACCAGTCGAGGTTAATGGCAACGAAATATTAGCTCTAATTGAAAGTGAAATGGTTAGCAAGAAAGGTTAGTGGGTTAGCTGGCTAGTGAGAAAAATTTGGTAGACTGAATTTCTACTTGCGATTCTCTGTTGAAACGCAACGAAATCGATCCATTTTTAAAGTGAATGATTCTACAGGTGATAAATGGATTGTGTATTATAATATTAAGCTTAAGATCATGGTGTAAGGATGGAGATGCTCCTTCAATTAGTGCAAAAGCCGATTTACATCCGGGACTGCAAGGAAATCGTTTATTATGAGTTGTTACCTGAAAATCAGACCATTAATTCGGAGAAATACTGTTCACAACTCCGTGAATTAAAATGAACAATCGACCAGAAGTGACCTGAATTAACCAACAGAAACCGTATTGAGTTCCATCCAGACCACACGTGTCTTTGTTCACACAAACTTGTAGAGTTTAACTGGAATGTTTTGATCCATTCGGAGTACGCCTCTGACCTTACGGCCCCCGAGTTGCATTTATTTAAGACGTTTCAAAATAGCTTAGGCGATAAAAAAAAATTCTTCTTTGGAAGGCTTCAAAAAATCATCTAAATTAGTTCTTTAGCCAGAAACATCAGAAGTTCTGTGAGCCTGGGATTATGCAGCTACCGGAAAGATAGAGAAAAGTGATCGAACAGAACGGTACATACGGTATTGATTAAATGTAATTTTTAACAAACATAATTTTTCTGAAAAAGGAACGTACTTTTACATCAACCCAATACATAAAATTCTTGTAGCATATAAATGATCAATGAAAAACTCGCTTTGGTCGAGATTAACTTGATATGGTACAGCGTGATTTTTTGTCAATCAAAATTATGTATAAGGGATGGTGTTCCAAATGTGTTTTAGACTTCGGATTTATCCAGTCCCGGTGCTTTTTAATTTAAGCAGTAGTATACTTTTAGTGCTACAATACCTTAAAAGCATGTATATTTTAGGTCATGCAACTTTACTTTTAAAACCAGTAGACATGTTAGAAACAAGCAATCAAACGTGGTCCATGATACCTAGTAGTTCAATTAAACCACTCTCCTATCAATACTTAGTTCACACTGTGAAACTCTTAAGTATTTTTCATAGTGTAATTAATGATTTGGTACCAATCACACCTCAGTCTAAAACGGTATTGCCCCATTTACCTTCCACAGGTACCTTATCACCAATAAAAAGAAGAAAAAGCGAGGATAAGAAATTACCAGTTGCTCCAGGCAGGATTGTTATGGAGAAAGAGGAGAAAAGTGAGAAGCGGGAACATGTCAAATCAGTTCCTATAGGATATTTTGCTGGCTCTCAACATTATATGAAGGTTTTTGAAATACTAAGAAGTGCATTTATTAACTACAAAGTAAGGTGATATACAGTATTGTTAATTTTTTATACCACACAATTATTTAATACTACATTATGGATTTTTAAGATAATATTATCGGTCATAGCGGTTTTTAGCGTTCCAAGTGTCTTCACGAGAGTTCCATCATCTTCACGAAAACATTTAAATGAAACAGTCTGTTTACAATGACAAACGAAGGGGAAGCATCTTTTAAAGTGTAATCTAACTCATTTTGTATATCCGTGAGGTTAAACCATCCAAAATAAAATACTTTATAATAGATTGGAAATTTCAAAACTTAATCGTTTTACTCAATCGGCACAAACAAGCAACTAAACGAACTCGTTTGAAATTTAGCAGTACACATTCTAAAAATTCGCGAATCCAGCCGAGAACTTTTCAAACAACTCTGGTATAAAAATAAACGGGCAAGCGGAATTATTTCTAATGAAACTTTATTCTTACAAGATAATGCCAGAAAGATAAGGGAAACCTGATACATTTGTCTAGAAAATTCTACCTCGCCATCCGTATTTTCAAGATATGTTTCAACTATCTTCTGTTTCACCGCAAGAAGATATTGTTGAACTCGGAAAAAGCTGTTAAATATTAATTGTCCTGTTATCGCATAAAAATTTTTAATAGAAATGATAACCATTATCTTTAAAATATATTATTTGTTTTGCAGTCATCTCTTGATCCAAAAGATTCCGAAAACTTCCTAGATCTAATGAGAAAAATTTTACAAACTCTATCAGTGATATTAGAGGTGGCAACTTTAAGTGAAGTCGGGCGTATTTCCGAAGAAATTTTGACCTATTTACGATCCACATTTCTACTGGATCCTATTCTTACTGTTCAGTGCGTTCAGCAATTACTCAAATGTCTTTTTGGAAGCAACTTGACATCGAACATTACAGATGTTCTAAATGAGAATCGGAAAAAGAAAGAGGTACGAGGTACACTAAAATAGATGATGAATTACTATATATTAAAGCTCTTCTAATAATATTATTTCTTTTAGAGTGAAAATTTTAGCTTTTACTACAACATTTTCCAGAAACCATGCGAAGAAATGTTGACGTGTGTGAATTCCTTAAATAGTATCAACAAAATTGAGTGTGACGGTGACAGCACTATTATGGGGTATTTACATAGACGAGATATAAAAAAACCTATTTCAATAACTAGAACTTCCGATAAAACACTAGAAAATTATATAAGGATTTTTGAGCCAATGGTAATAAAATCGTTAAAGGTAAGCAACCAAAATTCATAAACATACACATACATTGAAAATATTTACATCACTTTATTTACATTTGTTAATGAATTCCACCTTTTTTAAATACTAATTAGTTTGTGTATTTATGTTTAGTAACTCTCCACCTCGCTGCAACATAATTAGTATTGAGGTTGCGCGCATATTTTTCAAGTGGATTTCCTGGAAGATTTGTGCGCGTCGAGTTTCTAATAGCATTCTCATCAAAATTGAAGATTTCCAATATTTTTCAGATGTCAGATGTTATCCTTTAAAGCCTCAATTTTTTAGGGATTATTTCCTCCTCTTTAATACAGCCACGAAAAAGTTCGCCAATAGTTTTAAATTACAGGATTTCGGTGGTCAATCATCATTAAGAAACGTCATGTAAAGAGAAAGTAGATTCAAAAAATTTGGCACTGAATTAATTGTTTCTGTATCTTTGTAAGGTGTAATGTGATCATGTTATATGATAAATCCTCATCTGAAAAAAGTAGAGGCTCTTCCAGTTTATATATCATACAAACAGTAACTTCTTGAGGGTGTAAGGGTAGTACAATACTACTATATCTTAGATTTTGTTATGTATTAATTTAAATGAAAACTCACCTCATTGCAAAAGCAAAATTCATCTCATCGCACTTAAATGTTGATGATGCATCGTTTTGTTGTATCTCAAAATTGTCAGAGTAACTATTTTATAGTTTTTACAATTATTAGGGGAAATACTTACAAAATGACATACGGTTTTATATTTGTATTCATAACTCTTTATTGGTAATACACAGCACAATCATATTCTACACCGATCATCTTTGGTTCTTTATTTATTGAAACTGACAAACATATATAGCATAAAAATAAGATAAAAAAATATCTTCTTAGTTTAACTGAGATCTACCAAAATCCATTTTGTCCATAGACTATGAACAAAATGTCATATTACATATGGGCAAAATGACATACACATAAAAACTATTCAATTATTGAGAAAGTTCACAAATGAAACGCTTGGTTCTTCTAGGAACGTTAGTGCAAGAAACGTTAGCCCAATGCGAACAATTTAAGCACAGCAGCCAGTTTTCTCCAAACTTAAATCCTCTTCATCATCTTGAGGGTTATTAGGAATATTTTCTTATTCACTGTCGTCTTCGAAGAACTTTTTGTGACGTTTCATCTCCTCTTTGCTAGAGGAGCTTTGGGCTCATTTTTCGATTTAATTTCACTCATATTAGCAGTACGTTTTTTTGGTTTACGTTTCCCCATTTATTCTAATAAAACGTTCTTTTGGGGCTGGGGAATTCTCCTCAATAGGGACACCAAGAGTAGACGACGATGGCTGTTCTTTATTAGCAGCAGATGAAGGATTTTGATTTTAATTTGAGTTAAAACAATTTTTTGATCAGTGTTTGCGGCTGGAACCTGACATGAATTGTCGGCTTAATATTGGGTAGGTGCTGCTATTTCAGTTGCATTATTTTCATTAGATATCCATGCACGGGATCTCTGTAGCTGCAATTGAGGTTGGGTAGTCGCAGCAACTTGAAGAACGTTTATTATAGGAAGCAAAAATGAATCGTCTTATTGCTGTGTAGATGGCCCAGCAATGGAAACATGACCAAGAGACGTTTGCTGGTGATGTCGCTCATTGCAGGTGTCTTCCATTGGTATGTTTGCAGTCTCCGCAGGTTCGTACATATCACCGAGAAATATTTCAGGATTTAGAGGCCATATACTAGTGTTTTTAAATCGGTGACAAACATTTTGCACTCTAGCTGCCTTGCCGTATGCTTTGTTGAACAGGCCGGCAATCTGAAGTTGTGTAACCACACGTCCAAGATGTGCTTTCAGCCACTTGAATATTTCTTGGTTAAGTAAGATTTCAATGGCGTGAAAAAAGAAACATCATGAGACTGCATGCAATGAGTACAGTGTGGAGACAGAGAAATAATATCAATATCGTTTTTTCGCATATTCTAAAGTTTCAGTCTCTTTTTAGGACTTGCATGTCTGTCGATAATTTAAATTACCTTATCGTCAATACCTGCTTTTACAAAACTTTGTAAATGCTTCATCTATTTCAGTTGTCATCCACCATGATTGTTGAGCTACACCGAAAATGCCAGGAGGAGCTTCGTCATTTTTTATATTTTTCAAGTTCATTTTTTATATTTTTCCCTTTGATATATCACTATCGGTGGGACAAACGCACCAGCGGCATTAACACAACAAACAACAGTGGAGTTTGTTCCACGCTCTGAACTGGTTATAACGCCAACTTGCTTCCTTCCAGTAGTAGCCATATCTTTTAGGGTTTTTTTTAAGTAGATGGACCTGATTCATCAGCATAGTAAATTCGATATGGTCTAAAGTCTACAAACTCCAGCAGCTTTCCATACAGCCGAAAAAACTTTTGGACTTCAGACTAATTAAAAGCCTGAGAACGGACGGCTGAAGTAGCTTCAGGTTTGCGCAGAGAGATATCTTTATTTCGTCTCAGAAACCCTTCCATCCATTCTTGTTTCCATTCCATTGTTTTTGGGGGTTCTATGAGCGAAACCGTTTTTTTCAGCCAACTGAAAAGTTAATTCTTGCACCGATGCTCGCCTTAATCCAAAAAAAACGAGATTCAAGGAATTTCAAATGCTGAACTAATTGCTTTTCCACATCAGATGGAGGTAAGTTTCCGTCATCCTTTCGAATTGGACAAAAAAGTTTTGTTAGCACCCAAAGCATGTCTTTGAAGCGTTGCTTAACGAATACCAAATGTTTTTGATGCGAAAAAACGGCCCATTTCATTATTTCAAAGTGCCTTTATAGCTTTCTGCATTGAGTCTGCACTCCAGAATTGATGATCAGTCGTGCGCTTATAATCACATGGCATTTTGGTATATCTGTGAAGAAATGAATAGCTATATTGAGCTCCTTGACTGAGTTCTTATAGACAAAAATACATACCTATGTCATTTTGTCCATTGTTTATGTATGTCGTTTTGTTCATACAACATTTTGAAAAAAAACAAAATTTAAAAATAAATGTAAAGAGGATTTTTTTGGAAGAAGATATTTATGGGCAACAACAAATCATTGAGGGATAAAATAAATGCTACATACATAGGGTCAATAGCGAAAAATTTACTATTTATATTAAAAAAGCTTGTAAAGAATAAACTTGTAACGTACAAACGCTTGTCGTCGATAAATCAGAGTGGCACGTTCACGTTTTAACAGAATTGTAAAATAAGATAATATATAAAAAGGTATTCCAATCCTGCACAGGACGATGGGAAATGTGTCAAGCGGTGGCGCCATCTCAAGCGTATCCAAGGCATCAATTTAAACTTTTTGTGGTCTGCCGACTTAATAGCTTGGGGTTCAAATCCTCACCATTGTTATAATTTCTTTTTGTTCAAAAATAGTATTAAAATTATGCCGTTATTAATTTATGATGATTATTAAGTTGCAAGTTATTTTTTCAGTCTCTAGTGCTAAATAATTAGTAAAATAAAAAAAGTGTACGTCGTACATCATACATATTTGTTTTTTAATTGAAAGAGCGTGCATTAACTCTAATTATATAATTTATTCAGAAAATATAAAATTACAATAACATTTAAGAATCAATATACTGGTCAAAAATACAATAAATTGAATATATTCATTTCCGAGCGGTTTTACTTGAAGTTCGCATGTATGCACTTTGAGAACTGTAAACGATATTCTTATCTAAAGATATAACAGTATAACCAGGTAATCAGATTATCGTCGTTTACAGCTCTCGAAATGCATACATGCGAACTTCAAGTAAATGGAAATGAATATATTCAATTTATGTTTTTTTTTGTACATTAATTCTTTAATGTGACTGCCTTTTTTAAATTTCCTGAATAACTTGTATAATTAGAATTATTGCCGGCTTTTTCAATTAAAAAACAAATGTGTATGATGAATGACGTACATTTTTTTATTTTACTAATTATTAACACTAGAGACTGAAAAAATAACATGCAACTTAATAATTATCAGAAATTAATATCAGAATAATTTTAATACTATTTTTGAACAAAAAAAATTATAACAATAGTGAAGATTGAACCCCAAACTGCTAAGTCGGCACACCATAAAAAGTTTAAATTGATGCCTTGGCTACACGTGAGATAGCGCCACCGCTTGACACAATTCCCATCGTCCCTTGTAGGATTCTTATATATTAGAGCAAGAGTCTGTGAACGCCAGACCTTCGTTATTTTATAAAAGCTAAAAGTTTTTCAAAGCATGCTTCCAACACAGGTAGGAACGATGGGCTATTATAAAGTTTGGGTCATCGTTGCTTTGTCAGGTATCAGTTAGCAAAGGTGTATAAAATACCAACTTAAGTTTATCAAATAATAAAGCGTAATTTTCTTATATTTTCTTCGAAATAATATTAGAAATCACGTCATCCATTGCCAGACACTTAATATCGTGGCAACCCCTTACCAGACGCCCTTGAACTTTAATAAATCGCAACTGTACTTACGTTATAGTATGAAAGCTGAATTTTATACATGTTACTTGGGTAACTATTAAAAGATGTTTCCTCAGTAGCCAGACAGTTTCGACAGTTCTAAACCCTGGCCAGACAAACATATAGTGTAGCATATAGGTGCGAGCGCGAGGCAATCTAGATCCGAGTAGGTGCGAGTGAGATAGTTATTAGGATCGATCGAATCATTTTATTATGTAGTTATTTATGACTAAAAAATCAATGTTTAAGAAGTTATTGATTATAATTTTGATATTGATAAATGATCAAAAAAAAAATAAACAAAAATGTAATACAAAATTCGACGTTTCATTAAAATTTGATTGTTTATTCATATTTAGTGTGAATAAATTCAATGTAAAAATAGTTTAATTGTATTTATAGCCATTATATAAAAGTAAAAGAAAATATAGATTTATACATTTATTGCGAGATTTTAAGACAGGTTTAATGATTTTATTCATTTTCACCATTATAGTCGATGTTTTCATTATCTTTGTCACTGCTACTCCAGTCCATTGCTTGATCTTTTTCAATATCGTTTTCTTCGTTAATTTTTGTAAAAATGTAAAATAGTTAATACAATTATGAATAGCTAAAAATGTATGTATAATAATTTGAAGTAGTATATATATATATATATATATATATATATATATATATATATATATATATATATATATATATATATATATATATATATATATATATATATATATATATATATATATATGTACCTGAGAAAGTTTTTTGTGAATCTCGTACGGAATCTTGGACGTAATTTGGCAACTGATCTCCTTCAAACCATTTAAAATAATACTGGTTTTTACCCAACCATTATTCATTTTTGATCGTTATTGTTTCTTTTTTCTATTACAAAACAAACAAACATTTTTACACGTATCAGCACTAGTGTCACTTTGGAATGAACTATTTACTTCTGAAACTAAATCATTATTTTCACTCACGTTGAAGATTGAGGTTCTATTAATTGAGGAGCTAAAGCTGGTTGTGATGCTGCTAAAGATGCTGTAAGTGAAGGCTGTGAATGAGATGGTTCTACAGTCAACTCAGGTAAAAACGATGTAGCTAGAGATGAATTGTCTATAAGTATACTTGCTTCTTTTTCTGTTTCGGCAGTTTTTTTAGAACTTGTAGATTCAGAGGTGAAATATTTTTTCATGGGTCCCGTAAATGATTTATAACACGCCTTGTGATAACCACTGTCCGTATTTTCACTAGGTAAAATAATGTTGTATTATTGTATTTGGGGTTATGTTTTGGATTTGTAGTCTCAAAACTGATTGACATTTTTTCAATATTTCTTCAGAAAACAATATTATTTTGCCACTATTTTTTTTTTTACAAATAACACAAATTAATACGTCTCCCATGTTGATATTTTATCAAAACTGAATCACATTTATTTTATAAACTGCACAAACAAATAGTAAAACGTGTACTGTCAGTATATATATAATACATGTATAATGTACTAAGTAAGTGAAAGATGCGCAGTGAAGGGTCGCAGAAGCCCTAACTCACTATCTCACTCGCACCAACTCGGGTGTATATTGCCTCGCGCTCGCACCTACATCTACCCTATATGTTTGTCTGGCCAGGGGTTAGAACTGTCGAAACTATCTGGCTACTGAGGAAACATCTTATAATAGTTACCCAAGTAACATGTATAAAATTCAGCTTTTATACTATAACGTAAGTACAGTTACTATTTATTAAAGTTTAAGGGTGTGTAGCAAGGGGTTGCCACGATATTAAGTAAACTTGAAGAGATTTACCACTAAACACCAAATCACTTTTTTTAACTTCTCGACGCACGTTTCACTAACCATGTTAACATCATCAAAAAAGTGATTTGGTGTTTAAGGGTAAATCTCTTCAAGTTCACACCAAAGGTTGCAATAGAAGAATTGATCAAACTATATTAGTGTCTGGCAATGGATGACGTGATTTCTAATATTATTTCGAAGAAAATAACGCTATATTATTTGATAAACTTAAGTTGGTATTTTATACACCTTTGCTACCTTTTACCTGACAAAACCACGATGACCCAAACATTATAGTAGCCCATCGTTCCTACCTGTTTTGGAAGCATGCACTGAAAAACTTTCAGCTTTTATAAAATAACAAAGGTCTGATATTCACGGGCTCTTATACTATATTATCTTATAGTAAAAGCCATTCGGGTCACGTGATGCGGTTGTCAGAGTCGGCCAAATTCCAATTATACCGTCTCTGTAATTTTGTGCCTATTTCCCCTATATTTTTATATCATGGATTGTCTTAAATGTAGAGAGATGCAAAGATTTTAAATCAATGTATTAGCTTAATGCAAAAGTTCGTCCCGTTTTTGAAACTAGATGTCATTGCATTCTAAACCTTGTGACATGTGTAAAGTTTTGATGTTGTGTGACAGAAGGAATTTCAACGAGTACTTGTGTTATTCGGTTGTGTTTTTTAAATTTTGTTAAACATTAAATATGGCAGAGAATAAGAATCATTTTCAGATATTATGCTTTTTATTTCCGAAAAAGCAAGAATGTTTCACAATCGCAATAGAAAGTATGTGCTGTGTACAGTGAGGGGGCATTTTCACGTCCCGTAAGTGATTCAGAAAGTTTCAAGAAAACAGTTTTAATATCATCGATGCAGCCCATTCTCGACGAACTGACCGAAGCAGCGGCAACAATATATTAGCGCTAACTGAAAGTTTCGGCATAAAACAACTTGAGATATCGGCCAATTTACTAAACAAAATCCAGTTTACATCCGAATAATATTATGTGGTCTGTGGGTCTGGAAGGAAATCGTTTATTATTAACTGAAACCTGAAAACTGCATCATTAATTCGGAGAAATACTATGCACAACTAGGTAAATTACAACGCGTAATCAAATAAAAGCACCGATCCCACATTTAGTGGGACCGGAAGAGAAACATTTATTATGAGCTGTTACCTGAAAACCAGACCATTAATTCGGAGATATGCGGTTCGCAAGTAGATAGATTAAAACAAGCAATCAACCAGAAGAGGCCCGAATTAGCCAACAGAAAGGGCATTCCTTTCCATCAAACAATGCTAGATAACACGCGTACCCACCACATACTATCACAACTAAAGTGAGATGTTTTGGTCGGTCCACGGTACTCTCCCGATCATGCACCCTCCGACTACCATTTATTTAGATCACTTGGATATCAAAAATCACATGGATCAGTTCTTCAGCCAGATACCCCAGAAAATTCTACATACTAGATAGAATGTAGATAGAAATAAAATGTTCCTGATTGTTTCTCAAAAAAATTGGACGAACTTTTGCATGAAAGCAATAAATTCGAAATGATTACTAAAGAAAATGGATTTTTAGGAATATACCATAACAAGTAATGTTAAATTTCAATGTTGTGTTTTACAATTGCTAAGCCAATTGGTTCAGTTGAGAGTAAATTATTGCTTATTAGATTCAGAGCAAGTGTTTAAAGATTTTGTTTTGAAGCAAGTTGAATATATTGAAGCAGGTCAAGTCCCGTAAGTCATTGAACTGTTCAAATATCGACGATTATCTTATACGTCTGTTCCCTAGGCATTCAGAAGAACTAACCCCAAAGATATTTCAATTTCTAGTCCACTTGTCTTACTCAAAACAACATTCTCAAACTATTATAAGTATTCCGAAAATAATACAGCTTTGTGACGGATTGATGGCAAGTGGACAAGATCCAAAAACACACTGTATACCTGCGTTAGAACCAATAGTTCAAGATGTATTTTTAATCAGAAACAGGTTTTTATCAAAACATTTATAACTTAGATAATTTTCAGTAAGCATCAGGTAACCAAAAAAGTTCGTGCAACTTTAATGAAAGTTCAATTCTGTTATGTCCTCAACTTAAGTATCGGCCTTTTTTCACTTTCTTTGACATTTGTTTTGATACATGAAAAAATATATAATATATCGTATAAAAATACAAACTTACTCTTCGAAGTAATCTCCCTCACTTGCTATGCTCTTTCGCCATTTTTCAAGCAACTGGCAAATCCCAGATAAAAATAACTTGATGATTTGATGTATTAAAATCATTGATGATTTTTTCGACTTTGTCAACAAATGTGGAGCACCTATCAAACAAATGGTGTTACATAAATCGAAAGAGATGAAAATCCGAAGGGGCCAATGGAGAATACGCCAGATGCCATAAAATCTCCCAGTCCAACTCAGTAATCGTACGTTGTTAGGAAGCAAAAAGACTTCCCTATAATGATCAGTAGTGACTGTTTGGCCAGACTGACAGCAACACTTGACGTTGACGTTGATATTTGAATTCAAACAATGACACTATAACGTCAAAGCGTCAACTGTTATACTTAGCTGTAAGTTCATAGAGAACCAACGACTCTCCTTTTGAATTTTCCCTAGCTTATGTAAACATTTAGAAATGGCTTGCGTTGTTACGCGTTAGAACTCTAGCTATGTACAAGGATTTTTTTCGAGCAATGCTTCCAATTCTTCATCTCCCACTTGTTTGGCCATCTCGGACGTTTTTCATCATTTAAGTCAATATTTCTAGTTTTGAAAATGGTTCGAGCAATTCTAGTTTTCCAGAATTGCTGGAACCATTTCTTACAAGTGCTGTACTGAACAGCATTAGGCAGTGCCCCAAATGTTCATTTTCAAACAACATCGCGTCTGTATCTGATTTTTCCTGCTATATTCACAGTAGACTCACGTACTATACCTCGTTTTGAATCTGAAAGATGGCTCTTTAAACCAACTATACGGCAAAAAAAAATCTTATAGGTTCTTGAGTCGATGAAACATAGGCACCGAGAATTAAGTTGAAGACCTAATAATTTCCTGAATCTTGTCAGGTATTTTTAAAACTTTATAGTCTTTATATTCTCCCCGTGTTTCGCCAAACGACTATTATCTTTTTGGCGCTAGATTCTAGGAAATATTTAAAGAAAATTGTTCATAACTGTACATCTCGTTCTAGAAGAGTTTTCCTTTCTTTTTTTGTTTACCTGGTAACACGTGCAAGATGGTCCACGAGAAACGGAAGTTCTTAGAATATCGACTCTCCCTGTGATGCTATTTAGTATCCATCATTGCCACTGTGGACTCCATAGCACAGCGAGTTTGCTTACAACACGTTTGTCAAAAGTAGTGAGTCCGTGAATAAAAGGCAACTCTAGAGGCGTCACTTCGACAATGAACGTCATGAGGAGATCCCCAACCGCAACACTATTCTCAGCTGCACTTTGAACGTAGGGGTCATTATTGGAAAGAAAACATCCGATTCTTTCACAGTGCGCCTACTGAGAAAGGTTTCTTCAAAAGATTTTGCGAAGTCCCACTCCCTCTGCTAGGCGGCACGCTTCTGAATAGAGGATAAGTAAGAGCACTGCAAAGCCTATTTTGCATGCAAATTTTGGCCATCACCCGTATAATGCTTTCATACGTGCACTAATGGGACGATCAACAGCGTCTCGCATTTTCTCACATAATACTTCACGAGTTAAAAAAAAAATGAAGATCCCAAAATCATGATGATGAAGCTTATTTTCATTAAAACGGGGTAGTCCATAAACAAAACTGTAGATTTTGGGCCTCAGGAAACGCCCGCGAATTGCACCAGAGACCACTACACAGTCCAAGAAAACAACGGTACTGAATTTTTGAACCTTTCTTTTTCCGAAGAAGATGGAGCCACCATATCCATTAATTCAGCTCGCTACGTAATTATGTTTTCAAACCATAACTGGAGAAGAAGAATCACCAGGAGAGATATAGTAGTTTCAACAAGATGAACGTTGTTCGAGCTGCTTTCCCTAATCAAGGAATGTTTCGCTTTGAGTGTATCCTGTGCACGGGCGTAGCCAGGATTTAGTTTGGGAGGGGGGGGTTAGTTTGAAGTACGTTTCCATAGGATACAAAATAGTTCGACTACTCGACAAGAGATGGCCTTACTGTGCGCAACGTCCCCACTAGTTCGGATATATATTTAATTCAAATGTAATAATTTCATTTTCTTCACTCCTCGTATTTTTTCGGTATAATATTAGATAATATTTGGCTTATTTCGGGGGGGGGGGGGGGGTTGAACACCCCCCCCCCCCGGCTACGCCCGTGATCCTGTGGCCTCTTCGGTCTCAGGTCCTTTCCGGGTGTGATTTTTATCTTTGGAAGTACTGATATCTGCCTCGCGCACAGAAAGAAATGAAGATCACTATACATGGGCAAATTGAAGGTATAAATGAATGAGTGCCTCCTGGCACTCTTTCATTTATTTCATTACATTTAATTTTCATTTATTTCATTAATTAAAGTGGAGGCAAACTTTCGGAACGGCCCCAAATATTTGTGAAAATGGTAATCAATTGCTTTTAAGTTTGTAAATATTTTTTTTACAACAAATTAAAGGAGTCATGCTTCTTAAAAAACGTCCATTTCCCGTGGATCAACTTGTGTATAATTTTAGGCAACTCTTATACATTTAATAATTATGAGACCTGGAAATTGCTAGTTCTTTTTTAATTATCACAATTGATATTATATAATCAAATTGAATAATAATATTAGCGAAATGTAATCATTTATATAGGTCAAATACTACTGATAGGAAAGAATTGGAGACAACGCGAGAAGTTATACTATCCATGCTTTTACGCTTACTAGAATATAGAGAGGTAATTGAACTTGTAACTTTAGTACTGGAAGATAGCAAGTATTGCATCGATGACACTGACAAATGGTATAGATGGTCAAGTCAAGTAGTAGCAGTATTTTTGAACATGTTAAAACTAAACCGGATCAAAATTGAAGACAAAGAAACTTTTACTGCTCTCAGAAAGTTCATATTCGCTTTAAACCCAAACGTTTTCAAACCTGGTGATGATCTGATTATTATGTTGTTTCAAGCACCCCCATGTTCAGTCAGTGTCAGGACTTGTATTGTATCATGCATCAATTAGATGAATTATTTTTTAGGAAGAGAAAACCATATTGAATAGGTGGATTTCTAAAGTCATACTCTTACTTCTTATTCTTTCTCCCCTAAAGGAAGATATGCTGATATCGAAAATAGACAGATTGAAAGCGGAATTTAGTCCAGGATGTATACATGAAAATTTTACAGCTACTGCTGATCCTTTAAATGTACATAACAATGCTGATGCGTTTGAAAATATATTAGGAGAAGACATTGTTGCTAGAATGATTTTGAGAATAATTACCATTGTATCGAAAGAAGTTCTGGAGTATTCCAAAAATAAAGTCAATATGTTTCTAGTGGGTCAGTTTAGTACATTTTTAATGTACTGTTCACACATGTTCCAATCAGGTGAGAAAAGAATATCTTAACTTTAGTACAATTCATCACTAATGAACTATTTTAGGAAGCCTCTGTAAAGTTTCCCAGATTTCTGTATATTTATTAAATAAAAAACATTCTAGTGATATTGATATTGATACATTGAACCAAAGATTTGTACAGATTGGTAGATGGTATCCTACAGTAGCATTCCAGTGGTGCCATATATTAAGCGTTCTAAACTACAGTGAATTATCATTTTGGAAAACAATAGTTAACAGCAAAGAAAACAGTTCTATTAATGATCACATTATTAATGTAGGAAGTACAATAGTGTTTTGTGATTACCTGGTAAATCAATATCATTAAAAATATATTTTTGCTAAATTAGCTAATATTTTGCAGAATGAAAACATTTCAGAGACAAGGCAGCTGTCGTGGAACTTGTCTGAGAACTCTGACA
Source organism: Cosmopolites sordidus (assembly GCA_031761425.1). NCBI lineage: Eukaryota > Metazoa > Arthropoda > Insecta > Coleoptera > Curculionidae > Cosmopolites > Cosmopolites sordidus. The sequence goes on along the minus strand of JARFXV010000191.1, from coordinate 266,198 downwards.
ATCTGATTGACTTAATAGATGAAATACCTGTATCTGAATTTATCACTTTTATACATAGGAATGCCACTTTAAGCAAACTATTTGTACAGAGTATTGCTCAGAAATATCCTGCCGATAAAAAAGTATGTTATAGTTTTATTCCAGAATTATTTTCCAGTACAGGATAATTATTCTTTAAACAATGTTTTAAAAAGAAGCCAAGCTTTTGCTCCTATAAAAATGTAATTAAGCAAAAATTATGAATATGTTTATTCAAAACTCGAATAAAAAGGAAAAGTAATACAGATACAAAGCATAAAACAGAGATTTGAAAGACAGGAAACATATAAAGAGTTAACACGGGTATAAAAAGATCTGCTGACCACACTCCCAGAACAATTCAGTAGACGGAAGGAGCATTTTCAAGAGATGTTGGGTGGACCACCGCAAATCGCACAAAATGAAGAATGGGGGGTAGAACAACAAGAAGAAAGGAGGCAGAACATGCATCACATTTCATCCTCAACTAATCATCCATAGAAGATATGGAAAGTTTTACCTTTCCATATCTTCAAAAGCTCAAAGAGCTTTTGTGGCTCTAGCACCTGTATGGAGATCAACACAAACAAAACTCCGTATTTTTAACACCAATGTTAGGACGGTCTTGGTCTACGGATGTGAAACCTGGAAAATAACGAAGACATAACAAAAAAAACTTCAGATCATCATAAATAAATGCTTGCGAAAAGTACTCCGCATATTCTGACCGAACAAGATTCGAAACGAAAACTTGCTCCATCTGAAAACCAAAAGAAAATTGAATACGAGATAGCACTTCGTAAGTGGGGATGGATTGGGCACCCACTCAGAAAACAAAACAACTGTATAGCCCAAATAGCATTAGATTGGAATCTGCAATGTAAAAGAGGTGTTGGAAGGCCCCCACAGACTTGGAGGAGAACTAAGCACGCTTTTATTGAAGCCCTATGCTCCGCATACGAGTTGGAGCCATACATCCCAGACAGACCCAGATCGGGCGAATAAGAAATTGAAAACAGTGGTACTAGATAAAAAGGAGCATTGTCATATAGTATCATCTAACTTCCTTTTAACAATCTTCGGGATGAATTTTTTATGCTTTCCCATTCTCTCAAGACTCAAAAAGCAACGAGCTTCGTTTTGGGTAAATCGTTATTGGATAACATCACCTTAAATGAGATTTGTTTTGATTTTTTATAACGTTCGACTTCTAAAAAGGGAGGCTGTCCCAAGCTTTAGGACTTGACTTCCAAATCACGTGCAAACTAGCTTTAGATTTATTTTTTAAAGCCTTTGGATTTTCTGAGCAATTAACTAAGAGGGGTTTTAATTACAGTCACCAGCTGCATATCCGCCAACCATCACTGTCAATCGATCTTTGGAGGTCTTAAAACCTGGAAAGGTTTTTTCTTCACATGCTATAAAAGTTATTTTAGGCATCTTCTTCGAGAACAATCCAGCCTCAGCCACGTTGAATACGTTCTTCTATCATAGCCTTGAGTTTATCTGGATAGAGAGACTTGCTGTCTCTCCACCTTCGGAAATGCTACGTCAGTTACAGCGACTTTTGAATCAGCTGAACCACCCGTTACTGGCTTTAAAGATTCCATCTTTGGCCGCCTCCACAGCTTCTTCTAGTACTCCTTCAAAAATCAGCTTATCTTGAGAGCACACCGTGTTCTGATCAATAGGACAGTTTTTTACTCTTACTTGGTTATCACACCATAATTTCAGCATTGTTTCCATCTCAGCGATAATACAAGCATTTCAAGATTAAGCATTTTTCCCAGCTTCGAGATTTTTTTCTTTATTTTTTATAATTGTTCTGACTATCGATTCTGGTGTATCAAACTTCTTTGCCAATTCACAAACTTTTAGTTTTGTATCGAAATCCTTGATAATGTTTAGTTTACATTCCAAAGATAATGTTTTCCTTTTCTTATTTGAGGCTGAAGAATCAGTTTTACTTCCTTTAGATGACATAGTTGTTTTTTTAATGATATAATAAACAAAACAATTTGTAAACATGCGTCGAGTCTACGCGAAACATGTCCGGGCATATCGTAAGCGGAACACAAGTTTGAGCGAAGCGGGAGTGGGAACGGGTGTTGTGCCATCTGATTCAAAAATCGCCTCACTCCGAATTCGCGTAAGACTGGGTAGCATAAGTCGGGGTATTACTATATATGCAATTTGGTGTTTACTGCTAAAGCTTTTCGAGTTTAAGTAATATTCAATTGAAAGTTAATAGTTATCAGGAAAAAAAATAATTCATCATCAATGTCGTATGTAATCCCTCCGTAGTCATCTGAAGAATCAAAAATGTCAGCTCTATAGCGGCTATATGTATGACAAAGGCGGATATATCGATATAATGAGACAATTATACCGATAATTTGCCATCTTAAAATCGAAAAAATCTCAGATGCTTGTATATTTTCAAAATTGAAAATTCATGTGGCATAACCACTCATCTGGATCGAGGTACATATTAATCGCGATTGCGAAGATAAAATTTGGGAATAACCACACTGGTATGAGAATGTTACCATTCTACCAGTCTGATCAACCATTACGAAAACCCAACCGATAAGGCACTAAAGCAGTATACCATATGGTACAGGGCAGTATGAATCGTCGCAGTCGCTCAATACAATGATCATTAAGCGCAAGCATAGGTCAAGTATAAGTATAAAGAAAGAAAAGTATGGACTTTGAAGTAACTGAGTAGATACATTTTTCGCTTTTGTAGGTCTTTACACCTTCAACTTGCTGTAAAATATTAAATTTTAACCCTATTAACTATTTATCGTAATTACTTACATTTTCTAGAGCGATGGTTCTGGTTCTTTTTAAACAAATGTGACACTGCCAAATTCCATGACACTTTTATAAAATTACATATAAATGATTCCAGGCACCAATTAAAATCAAGATTCTCAAATGTTTGGAAAATAGTCACTCAACTCAAACAGGTGCTGTTATCAAGTTACTGATACCGAAGATGTTAAGTAATCGACAAATCGCAATCTCAAGAATGATTTCAAATTTAGCTAGCAGGAAAGTGGAATACCTCTTTACCCTATCTTTGGAAGATGTTCATAGTCAACTGTCTAGAGACGATTTATTCATTATTAAGGAAGAACTGAATTTGATGAATTTGTCCAAAAAGTAAGTTGTCTGGGAGAAGGTAGATATTCGACTCAGTTGGGTTGATTTCTTTAACACGTTCAGTGCCTCGCGGTGTTGACTAGTCAATACGCTGTGGCCAGGCGTGAAAGTACCGACCCCAACCACAGACGGGATTCGTGTACATCGGCTCAACGGTTTTGTCTATTTCATTGATCCAATTTTTTTAAACAATATTGGATAAAAAAGTACTAATAAAACTTGAAAAATTGTTTATTGAACAGTAAAAATAAAAGTATTTCAATTATTTAATTACTCAGCTGTAAATTGAATACATTTATTTTCATCATTGTCGTCAAAAAAGGTAAAAAACACGAAAAAATGTTTGAAGAATAAAAAAATATATTATGAAATTAACTTCAAAAACTAAAAGAACTAAGCTAAAATACATTGTTTTTATATAGTACAGCAGTACGCTTTACTGAAACAAGTAGCGCAATATGGTTTTTTTATATATATTATTTTTTTATTTTTTTTTTTATATAGATTGAGTTTTTTGTTTCCACTATATTTATTATAAAGGTAATGCGAGTTTATAAGCATTTAGAGAACAAAGTGAATAACCAACTTTTTATACCATCTTACAGTTTTTTCTCGCATGAATAATATGAGAACATCTGGTCATGAGGTGCCGCTCATGTATTTATTATAAAGAATGACGGCCTTTAGTTTTCGGACTACACTTTGTCGCTTTGTTATCATATCCTCTAGATCCATTAACATTTGTATAGAAATCATATATACGTCCCGTTTGACTTTCCAGACGACAACTCGAACACTTGTGTTATAAAGAAATTGTCTTACCTCTACTTTTTTTTAATTTGTGTACATTTTTTTCTGTTTTTTTTATAGGTGCTGGGTTTGCTGAAAGAGTTTTTCGTAGGGTTCCTGTACAGTTGATTTTCCTGCTAATAAGATTTTCACACAATTACACACTATTGTAGTAATTGTCCATATACACACTGTACCTACTATTCAAATATGTTTGCATTAGGTGTTTTACTACTTTTCCAGAGTGTCCTTCTCCTGAAGTTTTTTTTCCCTTCCCACTGAAAACTGTCGTATCTTTTGAAAGCTTTTCTCCTTTTTTGGGTTTTTGGCAAAATGTAGGCAGCGTAAAATAAACAGAAATCTATTTCGGCTTATGTATTCTCCAAACCCTAGATTGAATAATGGAGCAGTTTTCCAATAGTCGTGCAGTCTGGAAGCTTTTACGTTTCCCACGTGAATTAGAAGCCCCATAAAAAATTTCAGTTCCTGAACAGTTAGTGAAACCCACTTGTTTATTCTTGAGTTCTCTTTTGTGGAATGACCAAAAAAGATCTCTTCGGCGTACTAATTTTACTCTTTACATATGAGTTCACAAGTGTATGTATCATAAAAAGTATGTACAAATGTATCAGTAAAATACTAGTTGAAAAAATTGATAGGTTCACTATCTTCAAGTAAATTTACTCCCGGAGACTGCTGATCTCCTGTAAAATCAAAGATGTCTTGTCTGCTTTCCTCAGACCATCTATCTCCTCCCCATCCTCATCCTCTAAACTTTGTCAATCTAACTGTTTCACATCCGGGTCGAGGGGTATAATATCATTAGCATATATAATGCCCTTCAATTCGCTTCAGGCTCATCTCCACCATCATTCTGTTCAATATTTACATTTTCATCATCACATTCAATATCTTCCAACTCTTCAGGTTCGTCTTGAACCAAATCGCCAGGGTCTGGTTCATCAAAATTAAACTCCCCATCGGAATCTACCGAATCAAGAATAATCAAAATAATTATCAAAAATTAAAAATCATTCATGAAAATATATTGAAATTTTGGTTCTCGAAAACTTAAAAAAAAACGTTCCACCATGTTTTTTAATTTTATTATATACAAAATTTAATTTAAAAAAATATATATATGGTCAGAAACCGTTCCAAAGTGATTATAAACAACAGCTTTCAAAACTGCAACGTACAAACATAATCTTATGAAAACTAAGAAACCAAGAGTGGAACCTCACACTGTGGAATATCCAGAAATGTGATAGATAGTGATACATCAAAAATTAGATAGGACATAAACGCGGATCCGCGTCCAGTGGCGGCTGGTTGGAAGGTTCAGTAGGATGCGGATTCGCATCCTGTGGCCCTGAACATGTTAAAACAAAATACTTTATAACAGTTCGAACTTCAGCTTTATTCATTTTTACAAAAATATAAAGGTTTATTTGCTCAATGGTCACAAACAAGCAACTAAAGGCATGTGTCTAAAACTTCGCAATATGTCATCTAACAAATCATACTTAACAAAAATCATAGTCCTTTGGTCATACCCGCGTCATCTTTGTGTCAGGCGGAGAATTTTTCAAATAACAATTTTTTTTATAAACATCCCTCGATAACCACGTTACTTTCTGAAGATAGTACGAAATATAGAATATAGAATGCTGTTAAGATTATCTAACACAATATTACAACTATAGTAAATGAAGATCTTATATTGAAGCATTTTCAACAAGTTCCTTACTTTTACCCTGAGAGTTTCGTTGTTCGATATTACTGATTATTTCTGTTTCAAGCCAAAAACTTTTCTAACGATCTTCGTATTTTCATTATAAAACATTAAAGATTGTACAATTAGCGCTTTGTCTTAATTAACAGTAACTTCATTATTTTCATTGTTGGTTAAACATTAGAGAAATAAAATGTATAGGATTATCTTTAAAAATCCAGTGGCATTCCAAATCAAGAACTGCCCATATCATTACACATAGAATGACTTCAGTATTTTTTCCTTTTCAGATATGAAACGCTTATAAGCCTTTTTGATAAACTACTAGTTCAGTACTATGATATGAGCCCATTAGAATTCAACCGTTCACGTATGATAAACCATGAATATATCAAGAAACTCCAAATCAACAAAAAATGGTTTCTGTCTCAAATTCAAAATAAATATCAAGACGGTGCACTGAGAAAAGAGAACGCCAAGGCCATGGAAAAATTGGAATATGCCGAATTGAGCAGTTTTATGTCCAGTGAAAACTTCAACAAGCTCATATTTCGAGATTGTATCGAAATCGGCATTCAAGTGGTGAGGGATCAGGAACTGGAGGCCGAACCAGCTATTTTAAAAGCTAGTGTAGATTGTATCTTAAAGAAAATTGGCGAAATGGTGAACAGTACTTGTGCCAATCATGAGGTATCTGAGAATATAATCAATAATTTCATTATTATTACTGTGTTTATTTTTGTAGATTTTTACATTAAAACAAACACACAATGCTTATACAAATCAAATCTTGCAGTTATTTAAAGATGATAAATTTTCTAATTTACTTCTTAATATAAACTTATCCCTAACAGTTTTAATGAAATCTCTGACGAATCTTCCCACACTCCAACTTTCTGAAACTGATTCTGAAAACATATCAAAATTTGCTGTTCTTACTTTAGAATTTATCAGATTCATTATTGATACAGATGAAAATTATGTTAATATAGGTTCGTTGGACATTTTAATAAAATCCTCTAGCGAAATACTCAAACAATCTCAGTTTTCTGGTTACTTAGGGCTAGATTGCAATATCTCGTGGTTATGTTCAGCTATAAATGTTCTACATGAGTTTATTGGATATCTTTTGAAGCATGAAGAACCACTTCCTTCTAGTAAAACAATTTTATTAAGTACCACCTCAGAAAATCTAGAAATAAATCAAGCAACTGAATCTTGCCATGCCCTGTATAATTTAGTACAATGGCTATATAACTGTCAAAAAATGAACGTAAAAATTCCAAATTTTCTACTCCAACCAACCCGAAGTTTAATAATATCTTTGTCTCGTTTACCACTTGTGAATTCATACAATCTTATACCCTCTAGAGTGTGGAAGTTAGGTTGGCAACCTGCCTTGGGGGGGAAATTTTCCACACAAGTACCTCCATTACCTATTGAAATGCTGCAAGAGATAGATGTTTTAGAAGAATATATATTTAGGTAAGTAAACATTTCAACAAGGTGTTTTAAATTGTAACATATATTCATCCCGTTGGCACGTCTTGTGGAGGAACATTGCTTTTTTTCTATTGTTACGACTCCACAGAAACAGCTAAAAACCTGTTAAAAATGTATCTCTAAGTTGTTATTTGAATAGTATTGTTTGTGTTAACACTTTGAACCAAGACAAAAAAAAATCGAAATTGAAAGATTTAACAAACAAAAGCACTAGAAAGAAATATCAACATAGAATGAAGGAGACAATTGGGGTCCAAAATGAAGGGAAAAACAAAAGAAGCGACGATAGAATACGATGATAAACTCAAAAATGCGACGGAGAATAGAAACTCTGCCGTAACGAAGCGATTATAAAAACCCGCAAAAGCAAAAAGCAAAAATTAAACTGAAATGCGAAAACTATCGTGACATATTACTTTGCATAACTTATAAAGTCCTAACAACATAGTAAGACAGGTCACTTCTGGAGCAGGGACAAGGAACCACACAAAGAGAACAGAAGAAATACATGTTGTATTTAATTCAAAAAAGTAAGAATACAGTCGATTTGATCATTGCCTAGATAGGTGTATTGAATCAAGATAAACCAACACATTGTTAATCATTACTAGCTAATGGACTAGTTTAAATTTTTGAAATGTTGATAATTTATTATTTTTTCATGTAAAGAGTTATAATAGTATGCTTTTTTATTACCATAAAAAAAAAGAAATAGTTTCAGATTTTATGTGGTATGCTATATGATACCATTTGAAAACACAAACTTGATGAGAAATTAACATCATTACGGTTTCGAAAAATTTAGGAGAGCTTGAACTGCTAAGCGATAAAATTATATTTGACCGTATATCTGCGATAAAGTATACCCGTGATTTTGGTGAAGAAGATCATAATCCATGCGGAGTTATATCAAATATTGCTCATAGTTGGTAAAATTGAAGAGAGCAATTCATGGAAAAAATCTAGATTTAGCTAACAAAGAAAGTGTTGTACCATAACCATAATGATCAACTCTTGATCACCAGCTTTTATCGACTGGTCAAAAATGTTTATTACTTAGTTTGTTATATAGCTCAGGTTTTGCGCCTTCAGACTATCATGTAATTCGAGTCTTAAAGAAGACTCATAATGATAAAAAGGTACCAAACTTGCAACTTCTTTCTAAATCACCTTTATTAGTTCTTCGCTGTTGATATAAAAATTGAATCTTTCAGCTGCAAGAATAATGGAAACAGATCATTAATCCAAATTGCACATACATACCAGGCTTGTAAATATGAAACCAATTTGTTCATAGATGGTTCTAGCTGTCAATGTCATTGGCGCCAGTTCCTTGTTATAACAATACAAGTTTCATACAATAGCATATTTTTTCTGTTACTATTTGAAGAAAACTGCTGCAGAATCGAAGCTTACAGTGAGCATGTTCTTGGTAAATCACAGTACTTTTAGTGGTTTAAAAAATTCAAAAGTGACGATTTTAACGTGAGAAACGAAGAACGTGGAAGGCCACCAAAAAAGTTTAAAGGCAGCGAATTGCATACATTGTTAGATGAGGATGACGCTCAGACGCAACAACTCATGGATCAATGAAATGTTATACGAGAAGTCGTCTCTATACGTTTGAAAGCCAATGGACAGATGCACATGTATTCCACATGAACTGAATGAAAGACAGCAGAAAAACCACTTGCGAAATGCTGTTACAGAAACAAAAGAAAGTCATTTCTCCATCGAATTGTGATTGGCTATGAAAAGTGGATATATTTTGAGAATTCTAAGCGTAAAAGATCATGGGTAACTCCAGACAAACCATGGATATCGACTGCAAGGCCAATGGACGGAAAACATAGTGAACGCTACCGACAACAAATGATAGATTTGAATAAAGCTTTGCGTGCAAAACGACCAGAATATCAAAAAAGGTAACACAAAGTGATTTTGCTTCATGATGATGCACCATCGCACACAGAAAAAGTGGTCAAGGACACGATTAAGGGGTTTAGATTTAACAATATATGAGAATATATTAGTTGAGATATACTTTCGCACGCGACTTACTCACCAAACTTGACTCCGTCCGATTACTACTTATTTGCATCGATGGGACACGCACTTGCTGAAAAGAGCTACAGTTTTTATATGGCGTGGCATCCACATATTGTCAGACAGGTGGGAAAAATGTATAGCTAGCAATGGGCACTACTTCGAATAAAATATTTTTTATCATTTTCATACAATAAACGTGTATTTTCTATACAAAAAATCTAGTTTCATATTTGCATACCTATTATAATTTATTTAATGTTATTCAATATTAAGTCATTTTAATGACACAAAAAACGGGACGAATATATGTTTCAAGCAAGTATAAATTGGTCTGATTCTCTATATCCATTACATTCTTAGAGTAATTTTACTTGGCTGGACGACTCGTCAACAATTTGAGGAGACTTGGATGTGTTTTTTGAGTGTTCTATGTTCCAACCTTGACAGTGTCGAATCAACAGATATAAGCAATATGTTACATGCCTCTAGTTTATCCATCAAAGCCTTTACAGCTTTACTCATGCAAACTCTTAGATATCCAGTTTTAGGAAATAATAATGTATCTGAAATGATTCATGTATCTAGAAATATACCGATTTCAAGTGCAGCTATAAGGTACAAATTAAATCACTAGCTTTGGGTTGACAATAAAGTTCATACGTTTGCACACTACAAAGTCTACTGTACTTTTAACAGTTAACATTCTAAGCATTATCTAATTAATGTAGTAATAACTTCCCTTTATTTATTAAATAAGCAGAAAAGGCTAAAATCGATCAGTACTTATAAATAGTAAATACGAGGGCCAAGTGAAAAGTTACAACACATTTTAAATAAAACAAAGTACAAAGTAACTTTTAAATTATTTTTTATCGAACATCGATTTATTTTCCAGCACAGTGCCTTTTTAGCTTGATACATTTCGCCCAACGATGTTCCAGCTTTTTTTATGTCTTCCTAAATATACAACTTGTCGAACTCTGTAAAATAGTCCTCTATTTCGACGATTTTGCCTTCACTTGATGTAATTTTTTTCCAGTCAGCTATTTCTTCATGTTTGAAAAGAGAAAGAAATCAAAGGAGGCTAAGTCAGAAGAATAGGGTGGATGCTGCATCAATTCATAACGCAAATTGACCAGTTTCGCAATTGCAACGACGGACTAATAAACGGGTGAATGTCGTGGTGATACTGCACTTTTATCAACTATTCGTGAAATCTGATCAATAATTCAGCATAATACTGTCCTGTGGTTGTCTTTTTCCCTTTCCAAGTAGTCGATGAAGATAATGCCCTGCAAATCCAAGAAAAAAGAAAGGTCATGACCTTTCCGGCCGATGGAAGCGTCTTCGCCTTCTTGGGATCATGTTCGCCTGGTAAAATCTATTGTTTTGACTGTTTCTTCGCTTCCAGCGTCCGCTTCTTCTTGATTAATCCAAATTTCCAGAAACTTCTTGAGATTACCTTGTGTAATGTGTAGCTACCTTTGTGAAGCGGTCCCTCGATTCCCTTTTTTGATAAGAGGTGACCAAACGCGATAATACTTATTATATAGGAGTATAAGGATATCAAAACAATAAAAGATGTACAAATAAATTTCCGCCGTTTGACAAAAATGGCTCTACCAGAAGGTTATGTTGAAATTGTCAGGTGTAAAACGTAATATCGTAAGTTTTGTCATCTGGTTACAACATAACCTTAAAGTATTAGTGACTCCGTAACATCATCATATAATTTTTTCGTGCGAAAATGTAAAGTTTTGTACCAAATAAGCGTCATTTGCAAGAACTTTTAATTGACTTCTTTAATTTGAAGAAATCTGCGGTTGAAGAATCGATTGCTTGTAGAAGCATATGGTGAGGCTGCTTTAAGTGAGAGAAGTTATGAGTGATTTCAAAAGTTTAAAAACGGCGAGTTTGGCGTGGAAGAGAAAGAACACAGTGGAAGGCCGAAAGTGTAGGAAGACACGGAATTGGAAGTATGTTTGAAGAAAGATTCGTCCCAAACGCAAAAGAAACTTGCACTTACATTAGAAGTGACTCAACAAGCAATTTCACACCGCTTAACATCGTTGGGAATGATTCAAAAATAAGAAAATTGGGTTCCATATGAACTGAAGCCGAGAGATGTTGAACGTCGATTTTGAGTGCAATGCTGCTGAAATGAGTGAAATGCTGCTTGCCAGGCATAAAAAAGGGTTTATTGCGTCGTATAGTCACTGGTGATGAAAAATGGATCCACTACGATAACCTAAAGAAGAGAAAATCATGGGGACCACCTGGCCATGCTTCAACATCGATAGTCAAACCGAATATTCATGGAAAAAAACTCATGCTGTGTATTTGATGGGATCAGCTTGGTGTCGTGTTTTATGAGTTGCCCAAACCGAGTGAAACCATTACTGGAGCTCTCTACCGAACACAATTAATGAAATTGAGCCTGCACTCAAGGAAAAACGCGCCCATTACTAATACAGATACGACCAAATTATTCATCTACATGATAATGCTCGTCCGCGTGTTGCGGCGCCCGTCAATACCTATTTGGAAACACATAATTGAAAAGTCCTACCCCACCAGCCAAATTCACTAGACATTGTCCCATCCGATTATCACTTGTTCCGGTCGATGGCACATGGTGTGTCTGAGCAGCCCTTTACATCATATGAAGGTACCAAAAATTGGGTCGATTCCTGGATAGCCTCAAAAGATGAAGAGTTCTTCCGACCTGGTATCCGAATGCTGCCAGAAAGATGGGAAAAAGTAGTGGCTAGTGATGGACAATAGTTTGAATAAAACGTAATGTACCGTCATTTCACAATAAATTCCTAATTTTTTAAAGAAAATGGCGGAAACTTATTTGTACATCTTTTACATTTTGAAGCATATTGATGACGATTTAGTATTTTAATACTTTCATTTGGTTTAGAAAACTGCGGAAACTTATTTGTACACCTTTTATATAAGAATATATTGGATTATGTAAGAATATCAAAACAAAACTAAACATTATATCGGCTTGATATTCATGAAGCGAATATCCTCGTAGTGTTATTTTCGAACGAAATATGCTGCTTAATCATTAAAATTATTGAGCTTCGCGATATTCACCTGATCTTATGCCCTTTAACCACCAATTTTTCAATTACTTGAAATTTCATTTTTGACCAGTTTTTTACCTCAGAATAGCAGTACCTTTGCGAAAGGAATATTCTAGACATATAAAGCGGGCAAAATGTCATAGAAAACAATGCTCAGTACAAATGTGCTTAAATTTCTTAGATGCAAGGGAAACATTTCAATTTACCTTCTAAAGCCACTCGAACGTAATTGTCAACCCAAAATTGTCAAATAATTCTAATTCTTCAAATAATTCAACAAATTCTTTTATATTTTAGTGTTAAAAAATTAAAAGTAGTTCAAAATCACATTGAATACAAGTTTGCGGAACTTTCCTCTAATATTAAAGCAGTTAAAATAAGAAACGTTTTCAAACAGAAGAATTTTGAAAAAATTGATACTCAATACTCTTACGGCCAAATTTCGATCAGGTATTTCTTGATATGCACCTCTCCAGAGAGACAAAACAAGGATTCCTATGCAGAAATGGTTTCAATAAACAGAACAAAGCTGTTAGAAGAATGTGGCTTAGATATTAACTCGTGTTTACAATTTTTATTGGAATATTATACACCACTCATGAGAGACGAGGTTTGTTTATTTTTAATGTTTGTTAATATTGTGATATTAAAAAAAACTAAGAAATATTCATATACAGGATCCAAACAAATAAGTATGAATAATTCAATACAACGGTACTATTCCATATCTCTGTACAGGTCGCCTTAAAAGTACTGATAGTACTTTTCGTCGGTTTTGCAATGGCTTGTGTTTCCCCAATGGTGTACAATATTTTTAAATTTTCTTATAAATAACTTCCCATTTTTTCTAATCTCTTAATTGACCAAAAAAATTGATTATGAAAAAACTACAATTAAAAAACTAGATTAAACCTAGTATGCGATTCTAATGATCTGAATCATATCAAACAATTTGTTAAACTGTTTTGAACTATCTGATTCGCGAGCACATTGGGATGTAACCACACTAATTTATCTAAAGCCTCATTACGTGGGATTTACCGAGTGACTTGACTTTGAATTAATTTGGCAAGTACTTGTTCCAGTTCAAGTAAATTGTATACATTACAAACACTATAAACAAAATTTCATCTGCTGTTCGTCGTACATGCAAAGCCTACAGTCATTTTTGGATTGTGAAAAAGATCCTGGTTGAAATTAAGAACCAAAGTTCTTCAGACATCATGCATTCATTTTAAAACAAGTTCATTAGTTAATTTACAACTTTTTATATATTTGTGCTAACTGGGATATAGTTATATTCCATTTAAAATGCAATCAAGGGTATATAACATGGGACATCCTTCCAAAAACTAGCTTGTTTTTTTTCTCTATATTATCTGATCACGCTTTCAAGTGTTTCTCTCCGGTACTGTACGAATTATTTTTCTCGGAGATCGTCGATTGTATTCACATTGTCATAGGTTATGAATGTTGCGCTCTCAATTTTTGCCCAAAAGCAACGCCACCAGTCGGTTTTTAATTCGCCAAAATGCCATATCCCTTTCCATTCGGCTTGACTGCATATGACTATTATATTCCCAAAACCGAAAATTACAATAGTGGGCTTGATAGGACATTCCCAGAATTTTGGTCGTCATGGCCGTAAACCCAAACGGAATACCAAAGTAAGAACCGAAAAACTCTTGAAATGCTCAATACTAATCAATATTTTATAAATGCCCAAGAATCTTATTCCATGGTAGTTTTTTTCTAGAAGAAAAGTTCTCTTAGATAATCTGTGTATTCCCCAAAGCATATGCATGATTATTTTGAATCCTTCACAGAAAGAATTAATGAAAAAACAAAGAAAGTACTAAAATTTGAGGAAGAACTACAAGAACGAATAGAGAAATTATAAAATCGAGAAATACCACGGCCAGATGAAATACATAACGAACTCCTGAAATATGGAGGAAAAAAAAATTATATTGATGTTCATCAAGAACATAGTAACGATTAGGAAAATCCCAATGAGGTGGAAAGAAAGTTTTTTTTTGAACATTTTTAAAAAGGAGACCGAAAGAAACCAGACCACTACAGGTATATCAGCCTAATGACCACTGCAATAAAATTATTAACAGCTATTGTAAAATATAAAAAGCAGACTAGAAATGAGGAAGGACAGGGGCTCAGGATAAATCTTAGCACCATTGACACAACATTCATTGTTAGACAGATAACTGAGAAATCCATTAAATACCACAAACGCTCTTACTTATGCTTCATAAATTTAAAGTCGGCTTTTGATTGTATTAAGAGGAATGACGTTCTGAAACTATTATGATATCAGATTATGAACATGAAGACATAAAAACCTGATAAAATATAAATAAATATAAAAGGACACAAATACTAACATCCAAAGGGGCAAAATAATTGGAACTAAACTTAGGTATAAGATAGGAAGAATAGGTATAAGATAGAAACATTATTCAACATGATAATGAACCAAACATGGGAAATTATAAATCTTAAAAGCCATAGAATGAGAATAATTTGTTACGCAGATGGCGCAATAGTGATTGATAATAGTATTGATGATCAAAGACAACTTCTCACTTTCAACATAACAAAGAGGCACAATATGCAAAAATCCTCGAAGACGCAAACATGAATTAGAAAACAAAATCAATACGGATTTAATGTCCTTTAATTACTTATAAATAGAGATCACTAGTGATCGAAATCTTAAAAATAAAGTCACAAGACAAGCAATAAAAGCATCCAATGCCTCAAAAACAGTATTTGAAGAAATAAATATATAACTACAGAGAGTAAAATTAAAATATACAAAACAACGATGAGACCAATATTAATACACGCCGTTGAAACCAGAGCTGACGCAAAAACAACAAAGCCAAAGATAAGTAACTTAGAATTGAAAGTATTAAGTTCTATCTTACACTTAGAGATAGAGATAGAAAAAATGTAACTCACAACATAATGTAAATATAGTTGAATTAAAACAAGAAGAAAAACCTGGAATCAATACGCAGATAGAATGGGATCTGTTAAATTAGTAAACAATAAGACATACAGTAAATAAAAATAGTAGAGTCAGACGAACAAAAAGAGAATTAACAGTGAAATGAATAAAATGTGGATCGTCCAGCAGTGTTGTATAGTATTATTTACATTTATTTGCGTGTACATTTAGTGTTAAAGTTTTTTAGTATTATTTTTTTTTGGGATTTACGGTCAATTATATTAATAAAATTATTATTTTTTTACTATTTTATTAACGTTTCGGTTTATTTTATCAAACCATCCTCAGAACAATTACAATTCATCTATATCTTGTTGAATAATTGAGTTTTTTTTTTACATAAAATATGATTTTTTTATTTCATTTTGAGTTGACATATTTTTGACAAGATATAGCTGAATTGTAATTGCCTTGAGGATGGTTTAATAAAATAAACCGAAACGTTAATAAAATAGTAAAAAAAAAATTATTATATTAATACAATTCACTGAAAATCCAAAACAAAAACAAAAAAAAAACAATATTAAACAGTCAGTAAAATTCATATAATAAAGTTTTTTAGTATGTTGTAGTACTTTAGTGTTAACTTAATTCGAGATTTCCCATGAAGCACTAAATCACAGTGATTCATGAAGAACCTCCTTAACTTAAGTTGTAATATTTCTGTATATATAATTGTAGTCTACAGACTTAAGAATTTTACATGAAACAATCAGATCAACTCTGTTCATTTCGGATTTATTTACGGACAAATCTCAGTTTAGCTGGATGCTAGATATGTTTCTGGACTTGATCAAAAATCATGCAGTCGAAGATGAACTTTTACATCAATATTTAATTATTGGTATTTGCAAATGCGTCGGAGTACTGACCCCGGTAAATAAACAATTCTAAGGGCGTTTCAATATTAATTCAGCAAATATTTTCTATAATTTCAGGATTTAGAACTCTACGAACAAACGAAAAAGCTCCTCGTTCAGTTCTTAAAAAGTCCATTTGTACCTGCTAGAATCTCTTGCCTTTATGGCATACTCTATATTTTAGAAGGATGTATTCTCAGTAACATAAGAATAGGGGGAATATCAGAAGAATTCCAACTAATATTACCGTGCGCTGTAGAATATGTACAACAAAATTTCAATACTCAAAACGTAATATTAAAAGGGTGCCAAGAACATACTAACCTAGTTTGGTCATTAACATTCTATTTGGTAGAGAATGTAGATGAAATTCATATGGAAGCAAATTTTGTGGTCAATATGTTGCAAGCTTCTTTTACTGTGGTACAAAATAAAAATGTTAGCAGCGATTTACAAATAGAAATAATAAAGGTACCTGTTCAATTAATGGTTTGGTTTTTACAAAAACGGTTTGTTTTTAGGGTTTGGAAAGACTTTTACTCATACGTCCAATGTATATGTTAGAAAAGTTTGGAAAAAATATTCAAAAACTTGCATTGGAAATAATGAAGGACGAAAATCCTTCAGTTTCAATTTTGGGAGTTCAATTACTCATAACCTATATGTATGTTGGTAAGTAAGAATTAGTTGTCTAGGGAGAACCTTTGATTTTTTTATAACTCTTCACCGATACCGTAAAATTAATCTATGTTTGCAAGAATTAAGTTATGAAAATGCTGAAACCACCAATTAATTTATTGTGATTCAGGAGCTCTTTGGGATGCAACTTTAACTCTTTATTTAATAGTTGCCACAATTCTCTGTAATTTCGGCTTTTACTATTGAAACTTCTAAATCAGTATGATGACAAATTATACAATTGACATTAATTAACGTACGAAGCAGTTTTTTTTTAACATATTCTATGACGTCTATGTTAGATTTATTTAGACTACACCTCAGCTGTTTCTCAAATGTCCGAACTGACTAACATGGATATAAAGGCTTTTCCATTAGGGATGATGAAACTTTGACAGTTCATGCCGGCTATATTTGTTTACCAATTTTTGACATGTTTTGTCAGTTGTTTTCCGAAAGGTTTGCAATTAAAGCATGGTTCGTTTCACGTTAGAAGAACTTTTGGAAATTATCCAGTTTAATTATCGTGCTGCTCAACGAGCAATTCAGACCCATCGTAGTGGTCCTTCTTAACAGGCTATTAATCATGTTATTAGGAAATTTGAAAGTGAGTTTACTCTCCACGATAGTGTGGTGCCTGTACGACAAAAAAGCCAGAAGTGTTAAGAATATTGCCGCCGTTCAAGCAAGAGTAACCGAAAATGATAACTTTAGCCAATTTTGAGGTTCGACTTAGGGTTCCATCCGCATAAGATGGTACCGCATATATTGGGCCCTCGAAATATTGGAAACCGTCAACGTTATATTCTCCTATGAGACTCATTTCTGGCTCAATGGCTTCGTCAATAAACAAAATTATCGATATTGGTGCGAATCTAATCAACACGTGTTATATGAGAGTCCTTTGCATCCGTAAAAGATGACAGTTTGGTGTGGATTTTGGCATGGAGGAGTCATCAGTCCTCATTTTTTTAAAAATGAGGAAGGAGCCACCGTAACCATCAATGCCGAGCACTACAAGGCAATGCTGGAAGTTTTTTTCCCGGAATTTGTTGGAATCGATACGGATAACCTTTATTTGCAACAGGATGGTGCACCAGAGCATATATCACTAGTAAACATGGGCTTATAGGGAGCCAAGTTTAAAAAACTCGATAAATTCGACAATTCTGGAATCGACAATGTGGAAACAGGTTTATAGCAATAAACCCGCGACTATTGGCGACTTGGAAACTAACATTCGTCAAGCCCTACAGCCCGAAATGTGCGCCAGTGTCATCGAAAATAGGCACGAGCGGATCCGTGTCTGCAAAAAGAACCGTGGTGGCCATTTGGCTGAAATCTCGTTCAAATCATAAATTGCATGTCTGAATCTCTTAAAGCAATCGGGGCCGATTTTGAGCAAAAAAATGTGTTTTATTTAATTTCCATATAAGTTCCATCATTCTTATTAGAAGACCCTTTACGTTGAAAGGCATGCAATAGAAATTTGTTATTAACAATTTGTTAATAGTAATTTGTTAATAACATGAAATACATTTTGCAGTATCGCAAACCAACTTCATTTCTTTTTGTAGAAATATGTTTCCTCCAAATCAACCTCCTCTCTTCTTCTTCTTGTGGTGCTACAACCCATCAGTGGGCCTCGACCTTCAACCTTCGGCTCCAATCGGATCGATCTCCGGCCCCTTGCCAGTTTTTGATGTGCAATGGTTCTTCGACATTTCTTCTTGTATTGTTCTGCTATCGTGTCTTTGGTCTACCTCTTTTTTTCGCATCCATGATTTTCCCTGGTATTCGGTTTTCTAACATTTTCACCACGCTGAACCCTCACATAGTCTACATTGTTCAGATCTTTGTACAATTGCTTCGAAGTTATACCTGATCCTCCAAATTCTATTGTCATTCACAACACCAAAAATAACTTTTCTTTCAAATACCGCAAGCATCTCTTCTGTTTTCTTTGCGACGGTCAAGGTCTCGCAGCCATAAGTGACTACTGACCGAATGAGTATTTTATAGATCCTAACTTTCGTGTCCTTTGAATAAGTTTACATCTTAAGGCAGAATACAGGGAGTAAGTAACTTTCTTACTCTTCAAAATACGATTTCTTATATATCATGTGATGTTTTCGTCAAGCTTGCTTCCCAGATACGTAAATTCCTTCACAACTTCAATATTGTCATCACTGATTATCTAGTTCTGTTTTCTTGTTGGATTAGTTTTTTTTCATCGTGTTTGCTTTGTCGTATTTATTAATTAATGGTAAGATAATCGGTGCATAATGGCTAGTTTGTCGGGTTTGTCGACTTTCCATTTGCTTAGAAAGTAACCAATCCCAGTAGCAGCAGCATAAAGATTTAGATAATTGCAGCAACACTTTTATCAGGTAATTATCGTATGATTTTTTCCATGATTAATATCGTATCCTTGTTAGTATTGTCCCTTATCAATCGTTTTCCAAATTAATAATTTTACTTATGTTTTCCAAACAGATGATATATGTACCAGGTGTCCCATTAAGGATGGATCGCGGCCGTATCTTGAAAACTATTTATCCCACAGCTTTGGGGAAAAAAATATTATACTAAAACTGACCGTGAGAAATTCACCAAAAATATTTTTAAGCTTCTAAAACGACCGCAAGAGGGCGTGACGAGCTAAACATTTTTAAAAATCTTTTTTTTTGTGTATTTTCAAGTGTTAACCGAGTAAGAAAAATTATCAGTTATAATTAGCAAACTGTCTCCTACAACTTTGTTTTATGACATTTTGTCGTAACTTCGCGAATAAAAAAGTGGGGGGGAGTTTTACCTATTTAGATAAAAAGTCGTCTAGTGTCCGTTTGCCTAAACCGATTTTCCTCAATTTGGATTCATTTAAAAGGCAATTGCTGGGACAATCAGATAATCTGGGAGATAAATTATTTAGTTTATAAATTGAAACCGCGAGGTGGCGTTACATTCAACAATAGCTTTTTTGAAGTTTTGTTCAGTTTTTTCAAATCGAATGGTACAGCTTTTATTACATGGTTAGAAAGGTAATTTAAAGAGGAATCATCCAGTGAAAACCCGAAATCGATATCTCTGACATGTCAAGAGATATTTCGATTTTTCGTAAAGTGTGAAGGAAGGCAAACATTAGGTTAATATTTTTTTAACCTAATGCATGTAGTAGTGAAATAATAACTGATTTTTTTCAGAAAAATCGAAATATCTCTTTGACATGTCAGAGATATCGATTTCCGGTTTTCACTGGATGATTCCTCTTTAAATTTCCTTTCTTGCCACGTAGTAAAAGCTGTACCATTCCCTTTGAAAAAACTGAACAAAACTTCAAAAAAACTATTGTTGAATGTAACGCCACCTCGCGCTTTCATTTATAAACTAAATAATTTATCTCCCAGATTATCTGATTGTCCCAGCAATTGCCTTTTAAATGAATCCAAATTGAAGAAAATCGGTTAAGGCAAACGGACATTAGACGACTTTTTATCTCAATAGGTAAAACTCCCCCCACTTCTTTATTCGCGAAGTTACGACAAAATGTCATAAAACAAAGTTGTAGGAGATAGTTTGCTAATTATAACTGAGAATTTTTCTTACTCGGTTAACACTTGAAAATACACAAAAAAAAAGATTTTTAAAAATGTTTAGCTCGTCACGTCCTCTTGCGGTCGTTTTAGAAACTTAAAAATATTTTTGGTGAATTTCTCACAGTCAGTTTTAGTATAATATTTTTTTCCGCAAAGCTGTGGGATAAATAGTTTTCAAGATACGGCCGCGATCCATCCTTAATGGGAGACATGGTATATTGGCATTTCGAATATGTATAAAAAATTCAGCTCTCTGTAAAAATGGAAGCATCTTTGACCCAATCTAATTATATTATTTCGTCTGTATTCTGTTCCTCTATTTTTTTCCACCTGTATCAATTTCTTCGAATAATATCTTATAATAAGAACAGTTTTGAAATTATATTGAGATAGCATATAAGATTGCTCGGTTCCGTATTATACTAGGAAAAGTTCAGAGATATATAAAACTACTTTGGGAAGTAGAATTTACAAAAATTATCTTTATATATGTGCTTATTCATTTGAATATAACCGCTTAATTATTTTAGATTGTTGGGAACACTTGGAAAAACCTGGACTAGACAATGAACAGTCTAGTCCAGATCATTTAGTACAAACCATTGAAAAATTATCAGCTATTTTTGAAAGAATTAAAAAAAGCTACACAGTAGAGGTGGAAATATTATGTTCAGTATTACCGATAATATTAAGGGATTTCTTTTCCCCATCTGATATCCTTACTAAAGTTATTGGAGAGTTTTTATCACCTCAGCAACCACATCTAAAGTTAATGAGCGGAGTCGTTTTCCAAGTAAGTATTGATGTTCAATCAATGTTCAGTACAAAATAATATTGAGGTACAGCCTGTTTCATTTATTTGGATACCAGGTATCCAATCAGTCACTTGACATATAAAAAATTTGCTGATGCTATTTTTACTGCTTTCCATTTTATATTTTTATCTTTATAAGATAGTAATTTTTTTAAACAAAATATTTTCATAAAAATTGTTTGATGATGATGGTGGTTAATGCGAGACCGTCGTTGTTTTTAATAATCTGTGTTGTGCACATTATTCCCTTTAATTTCTCTATGTTTCGATATTACATCAACATATCAAATCTGTCGAAAGTTTAATATTGCAACTTTTAATTTTTTGATACTAAAATGATTATTGAATTACATGCCGGATGTAATTCAAGTGCACATCAAGTTCTATTTTTCGTTGACCAGATTGTCTAGCTCTAACTTTAGTACATTATTTTTCTTCGAAGCACGGTTGTAAACTTCGTATTCTACAATTTGTCGGGAGCTTTCATAATTTCTCTAACTAATAAGTTGGAGATCTTAGGTTGATCAACGTATCTATTTGACGATAGTCCCCTTATTCGTTTTGTAGTCAACTTTACCTGAATTGCATTTGTCTATACCATCCCGTCGTTGAATTGTTGGGAGAAGTTATTTGTACACGTCTAGATTTAGTTCTGTTAGGATTGAGACATTAATTTGATATCCCTTCATTTTTCCCTGAATATCTCTATGCGATCCCGTCGAATCACATTGCCGTAGAAAATAAGTATTGGCCCATATGTTTCAATTTATTATACGTAGTTTAGTTTGCTTAAAAATACCGTGGCCTTTTCAGATCTTTACCAATCCTACTAATATTGATTTGACCATCCCCATTTGCCTTTTTACTTTGCAATCACCGTTCTCGTCTATGACTATGTATGCACCAGAATAGGAGACCTCACTTTTACAGGGACAGTCAGGTATCTCTGTGAAAACTATTGGTGAAGTTTTAGATTTGTCAATTAAGACTGTTCAGTTTAAGGCCCGCTTCTCCACAAAAATTTTTCAGTCAGTTTGAAATATCCTGCCATGTCCTCCTTAGAGAATACTGTTAAGGTCATCGGCATAACGCAAGTTCTATTCAGATTGTTCTTAAGGGATTTGTGAGAGCTGGGAATGACCAGTAGCATGATCTTACTGACATGACTAATAAGAACAGTAGCTATAGTTGCAAGTTTCCTTGAAGCCTCTCTTGTCTAACATTATATACAATGGTTATGTCCAGTCTGTCGGCCATACTCCCTAATTCCAAATTTGACTACATATCTGATGGATTATTGTTACACTATGGCAGCCGGAACCTTTTAAAGTTTTCGAGTTTTTAATCTATGAGTGCTGCTTTTACTAGAGTAGTAGTACTATTAATGTTCCATGAAAGGCACAACACCTTCCTCAAATGCGCAAATATCAAGTGCTTTCACTTTCCTCTTCATATATTTTCCCCACCACAAAAACATTAGAATTTCAAAAAATTGCATAATTTTATAGTTCTTTAAAGTTATTTAGAACTGTCAACAACACAAATTAATAAAATTGCTTAATTATCTTCAAACATATCCCCCCTATAATGATTCGCCCATAATATATGGGGGGATTTATTAATAATTAGGATTAATAATAACCCATTTAACATGGGTTAGAATTAAGTAGTATTAATAAGGTTAATTTTTAGGTATTTGAAACTGCCATTCAGCAGTACCAATTATCATTACTCCAAGATTGGGTGGTTTTCAGCTTAGCAAATTTCACGCAATCGGTGTCCACAGCTAACACGTGGTGCTTAACCTGCTTCTTCATTAGCGCCAGTGCCAGTGAATGGCTAAGATCGTTTTTCCCATATGTACAAAATAGAGTGGGCAGATATGAGTATGAAGACAAAAAGATATTTTGCATCGCGGGCGTAGATTTTTACAGGAATTTAACTAACGATAAGCAAAGGCAGGCCTTTGTAGATAGCTTCGTTAAAGTCAAAGATCAGTTAGATATGCCCTTCAGCGACTTGCTTAATTCTTTATAATATGTTACTGGTTGTGATTTGCAATTAAAATTTAGACCAAAAAATACAAATATATTTTGTACATAGATGGAGACCTGTAATATTACTATTTTAATCTCGTTTTAAAATATTCCAGTTTTTGTTAATAATAGGTTTAGTGAAAAACAAAATAAAACCAACGATATTTTTCGAATGTTGTTTTATTTTAAAAGAATGCTCGAAGGTCAAAGAAGAGATCAGGGAAAACAAAAATAAATAGCGATATCTCGTAATTTGTAATATATAAATGAAAAAAAAATAGGGGCAGCAATTTCCATATTTTTTTTTAGAAGCGAATAACCTATAATCCCAAAAAATTTTTGTTATATTTTTATACATCACATAGTTATGAGCTGGTCATTAGGCCTTTTTTTATATTAAAGACATTACTCCCAGAAACGGGGCTGGTAATTAGAAGTGGCTATGGTAGGAAGGTTATTTATTATAATTAGCAGTACTGAGAATCCGTGGCACTTCAGTATTCCTCGATAAATGTAATTGTTTCTAAACAACCAAGGTGCATTTAGAACTATCTGCCGAATTTTGTTTTAAAATGTCCGAAACTTTTGGGATAGAGTCGAAATCTAGACCAAATTTATATTACATGTATATAGAGTTTAACAGACGATAATGTGAATTTATATAATTTGGTGCTAAATACTACAATATTTTGAATACTAGGGTGTAAAAATAGTATTTGCTTTTCCATTGTTTATAAATAAAGGAGACTTCACTCCGCAGAAGTTTAATCTGATTTGAACTTTTTGTTCCGACAAACAAACATTCCGTCTTCAATAGTAAAGTGATTCCATTGCGAAGTATTCAGTCGAAGGTTTTTAACAAAAACGTTAAAATGAGTAAAACCATGATAATTTTAGGTTATTATTTTAAAAAAGGCTTCAAAGCGACCGACGCCGCTCGAAAATTTTGCGAAATAGAGGGGAAAGGTGCCGTATTAATCCGCAGCGCTCAGCTATGGTTCAAAAAGTTCTAGGGAGATATACGTCTTAAAGACAGGGGAAGATTCAGTCATCCACGGTCTCTCGATGCCGACGTTTTAAGAGTAGACGCATCGTGGTACCGTAGAGAAATATAGTTATTTCGAGGAATAACCTCCAGGTATATTTTTTTTAAACGATGAATAACTAAGTATCTGAAAAACGCAAATGCTTTTGTTACACCCTTGTTATCCGTGGAACAGATAATGCGGAATTTAAGGAAAAAAATTTAAATAGCCTCTCGAATTGCAGACCTGCATAAAAGTTGCTTTTTATACACAAGGTATGGAGGCCGTTTCTACCAACGGTTGGACTCTTTTTTTGTCATAAGATGGTATATAAAAAGAATCCGAATATTTGCTCTAGAAATGATAGTAATTAATCCATTTAGTTTTGATAAGCAGATTTTTAATGTATTGAATGTTATATTACAACTGTAGGATGAAGTATAATTTTGAACTCAAGAAATTGTACAAATATCTGGATATTGTAGGCAAAGTGAAGGATCAGCGACTCGGATGAACGGGATACGTGACGAAAATGCCGGAAAGCTCAAGAGATGAATAGAGGGTAAAATTAACAAAGGTAGGAAAGACATGGTGGCAAGACAATGTAAGAAATTACTACACATCAAAAACTGGCAAGGTCGACCCAGACAGAGGTGAAGATTCCAGGAGACCAACACTCACTAATGGACACCACAAGAAGAAGTATATTACGATAGTGTACAGTAACATTAGTACCGGTTCATAACAAGTTTTTACATGCTTAAAATGTTGCGGTTGTCTCCAATCATAGAAAAATCGTAATGGAACAATGCATCAACTTTTAGTTGTGTGGAAAACACTTGAGAGGATAAAGCAAGATCCACCAAGTTTAATTAACTCAAAGAGCATATGATTAAACAATCTTTCTGAATTATACGGAGAATTCTAACAAAAAGGCTTCGAGATAAAAATGGCGCTAGGTAGCAAAATTAAAATTCATTACTCGGTTGCACATTTTAATGCAACAGAAGCTTATTTCAGATGAAAGAATTGGCAGAGTACCAAAATTGGAGATCACTTAAAAACGAAATAAAACCAAAGATAATTTTCATGTATTGTTTTATTTGGGGAATGCTCAAACATGAAAGAACATACCATTTAGAAAAACGCGAACCACAAAAGTGGAACGTGACCGTAACAAATGCTTATTTATTTTAAATTCAATATTCTATATGTTCTATTTACTATTTCGTCTATGATCCTTAATAAATAGGTTCACCATCAGCTGTCATAAGTCGTTCATGATGGCTGATTAGGTTGTTATGGACATTATGGGCAAGTTTAACATGAGATCACAGGTCTGTTTAATTAAGTTCATTATTTTTGACAGCTAATGGTTAATTTGCTAGTTAATGAATTATGTAATTCCACAAAGACTCTAATAGCTTAAAGTGATGTAATAAAGTAAATAACACAAATTTGATATATTGTTTTAACAAGAGACGAAATGAAAATTCATGAATGAACTTAAGTGGAATTTATTTGTCAAGTCAATAAATAGATTTAAAGAAAACAAAATTTGAACTTAATACGTAAGCTAATGTAATTAACTAGAACATTAAGAGCCGTCGAGTTTGGGGCTTATCTGAGCAAAAAAATACAGTGTACACAGAGTTTAGAATACATTTATTGTAGATTCGAGCCTAAAATAGAAAGTAGAATTATTAGTAAACAGTTATGACAGAAAAGTAATTGCATGACATACGAAATTTTTTTAAGATGGGAATCCACTTGGTGGTTGTCCTGGTACAGAGTACTGAGGCCTGAAGTTTGAGAAGTTTGCTGTTGTCGGTGTGAAACCAGCCAAGTTACCGGCGTTGAAACCAGGGGGAAACTGGCTCATGACTTGAGCTGATAATAAAGTCAAGTAACATCAAAATAAACATCAATATTTAACTAGAAAGAGATGTATCACTAAACACCAAATCACTTTTTTTTTTAAGTTCTCGACGCGCTCTCAGATTGAATCACCTCCTTATGATTATCATGGTTAGTGAAACGCGTATCGAGAAGTCAAAAACAAGCGACTTAGTGTTTTAATGGCAAATCTCTAGATTTTAGGAAAAGTCCAAATTTTAGGATATTTCTTTCTTTTTCTCAAAAAAATCAATACTTACTAGTTGACTGACTGCTCGATGCTGATGTGGCTGCCAGCCTAGACAAAATACTCCTTTCGGACATCTGTAATCGTTGTGCAACAGGAGGAATTCTGGCCAATGTTGCTGGCAACCTCGAAACATCCGATTTCATGTCACTTAATAGTTCTTCCAACTGATTTAGCACTTTATGAAGCACGGCATTGGCAGGCTTGTTACCTGAAATAAATTTTATATCTTACAACAATCATAGTCCTACGTATAGGTTGTCTAAAACGGTTCCAAAATGTCGCTCTGAAAAAAAATCAAATATATGAGAATTATTGCATGCACCGAATCCTGAAGAATCCCGCATCTATTATGCTCTCAAATTAATTCTTGGCCAATACATTTTATCGATTGCAGAACTGTATTCGACAGCGGATTTGAATCAGAATTTTTCCCACCATAATATAGTAAATAACCTGAAACATCATCAATTGCAGACGCAATGTCGTTCGAAAAGCAACATTTGAGGAACAGAATTTTTCTCACTTTTCAACTTAAAAAAAAATGAAAGAAGAGGTTCTAGCAATTCTAAACTAGAAATTTTAACTTAAAGGATGTGAGACAGCCAAAAAAAATGGAGGTTGAGAAGATTTGGAAGGACTAGATGAAGCTTGCACAGGAACGCATGAGGAAAAAATTCAAAAGGAGAGTCTTTGGATCCCCTATGACCTTACAGCTGAGAATAAGTGTGGACGCTTTGATGTTATGTCACTGCCCTCCAGATTCAAGAAAAACAACTTCCTGCATAAGATTATGACCTGAGACGGAAGTGGACCGTCAATCCAATGAGGCGAAAATCGTAGGTTAATCCTGGTGAGCCAGCAACCAGTGTCGCAAAACCCAATATCCACTCAAAGTGTTAGTGGGTGGTGAAGTGGTTACTGCTGACCTTTATCCGTTGCAACTGATTTATCTTAGTGACGTTTTGGAGGAAAAAAGGCCTTATACTGGCAAGAGAAGAAGGGAAGTCATTTTGCTTCAGAACAACGTTCATCATTCAACAATTCATCATTTTCAACAATGTTCATCATCTCTCCCGATCTCTGACACATCAACTTGTTGATAGCCACATAACATCTCTTGAGAAAGTTGAGAAAAAAAGATCTTTTAAGTTTTAATCTGGGATTAGACAAGTTGTCTGAAAAGAACCTGTTAATTTCATGCATTGTCACAGCTAATAGAACATGTTACAAAGTCAAGCTCTTATTGAAACACCAAAATTTTGAATAGGAATATTCACAAGAGTCCACACAAAAAGAAATTTGGTGCCAAAGGCCATGCTCATATATATTTTGACAATCCATCCTATTTCCTAAATCTGATTCTGTAACTTTCCCATTCCAAAGTTTAAAATCCGAAAGATGTTCGTTAACGAAAGATGTTCGTTACAAAGAATCACCGATATCTACATCGTAAACGCAATGCTGAATAAGTTGCCAAAGCACAAGGTAAAAAAAATTTGAAATAATCATTACTCACTAATTGTACAGCTGCACAGACAGTTTATTTTTAATAAGTAAAAATTTAAAGTTTTACCACTAAACATCAAATAATTTAAATTATTGATTGATTTCTCCGTTACTTTGTGATAGTTCATTTTTTAAAAAGGAATAAAACAAAGTTATACTTTGATATCTATCACTTTTATTTTTAAATTTGTGTGACTATAGTTTCGTAAAACGATTTTACATTCTCAAACATTACTTTAAAACTGTTTAATTTAAAAATAAAAGTGATTGATAACAAAACATAAAATTGTTTTATTCCTTTTTATCAAATAATTTGTTTTTATTTTTAAATTCAAGACGAGCTTTTCGCTAACCGTGTTAGCATCATCGGATGATTCAATCTGTTCTAAATAGATAGATTGAATCATATCCTGATACTGTTAACGCGATTAAGGAAATTAAAAAAACTGATTTGGTGTTTAGCGCTAAATCGCTTTGAGTTTAGAATTTTATGTTGATTTTCAATAGAAGACTTTTCTTCCTAGAGCAATAGTTCAGTAGCTTTATACAACAAGCGTACAACAAATAAGCAGTTTATCTTTTTACCAGCCAAAGATTCCTTGCTGAGATGCTGATGTGACTCAGCCAAGCACTCAACTTCGGCAAAGCGAGCATTTAGTGACATCGCCGGATGATTAGGATCTTGAGTCAGGTTCAAATAAGCAGCTCGGCGAAGTTGTTCTTCGATAACAAGGGCCTGTTCCAAAAGCTAAAATAATAAAAATTAAGCAAATAGTCATTTTAAGGTTACATTAAAAAAGTACCTTAAACCTTCTGGCTAAAAATTTATTTTTAATTTCCAGGAAATTGCCTTTACCGACATCCATTTTAAATGGTTCATTGATGATGGCAAATCTTGCATCTGCTTGAATGTCTTGCCACCTAACACATTAGCAATTCACAGGAGTACTTATACTTTAGTTTTAATAAATACATACCTTCCGTATCCGTGGGTAACGATTCCTGCTAAAAGCCAGTAGTCATGCCGACGATGCCAGATTTCATACTCCCTACCTGGTGTGGCAGCTTTTTCTTCATTGAGCCACAAGGTATGAAGTTCCGTGAAACCACCATCAGCAATATTGAACATGAATTTTCTCTTAATTTCTGCAGTATCATCTTTTTTATCCTTCTATTATAAAATAAAAATATTAATTTAATTTAAAAATATTACTATAACTAATACCTTATCTTCATCAACCAACACAACATCATCTTCATCCTTTTTCTCCGCTTTGGGTTTTTCTTCCTTCTTTTCACTATCATCTTCCTTTTTAACTTCCTTAGACTCTTCTTCCTCCTTCTTAACTTCTTCCTTAATGGCAGTTTCTTCTTTCTTAACCTCATCGATTTTATCTTCATCTTTCTTCTCCTCTTCATTTTCCTTCTTTACCTCCTCCACTTTAGGTTCTTCTTTAGTTTCCACTTCTTTTGTTTCTTTTTCCGCCCCTTCATTCACTCTAGCTTCCGCTTCTTCGCTACTCTTTTCTTTTTCTTCTTCTTTGGATTCAGTCTTATTAACATCCTTATTGCTTTCTTCAGGTTCCGATTTTTCTTTTTCGGATGATTCACTGGCCGCATTCGGTGCGGGACTTGGTGCTGCACTTGTTGCAGGGGTTGCACTAGTACTGGTAGTTGCACTTTTAGGCGTTTCTGCTTCGACAGGCGTTGAACTTGTTTTGTTTTGTTCAACTAGAACCTTCTTGATTAGTTCAGGCATGCTGTATTCACCATTGATGTGCTCAAATTCTTGTACCTTTTTTCTTATCAACGACATAACACCTATTCTGGTTAAAACGTGTTGTCTACTCAGGCCTTCTCTTGGCACGCCGTCTGCGAACGTTTCTGCATTGTCTGCCCCTGGTTCACAGAGATGCCTCATAAATAAAGACACATAAGCCTTAAAGTTCTTTTCGGATTTGCCTCGAAGATCGCGAACCAGCCATTGCGAATTAAAGGCATCTTGTGGTGGCATTCCATACCTCATAATGGCATTGAGGAAGGCCTTTCGTTGACGCGCGTTGAAACCTAAAACCTAAAAGGAAAAAGATTCCTTAGCACACATTGTGAAGCAAAATATATTTTATTACCTCAATATTACCGCCCACTCTAGCGAGAAGAGGAGGCAAAGGTCTATCTCTTTCATCTTTTCGTTCAATGCGCCTTTTACTTCTTCTGCTAAGATCGCCTTCATTCTTCTCATCAAAGTCATCATCTTCTTTATCTTCGTCGGATCCCGCAGAAAATTCACTGTGAAGATTAGATAAATCCAAATATATTGCTATGTTTCTTTTTGTTCTACTGCGACATACCTATGGTAATCAGAAAGATTTTCTTGCCAAGTTGTGTCTTCGCGGGTATCCGTCGTCATGCCACCATCGTTGTAGTTGACTTGTTTTCGTACACGTTTACCTTTGCCCAAAGTACGAGCAATATCTTCTTGCTGCTGTTCATAATGATGCCTTAACAATTTTATCCAATAAGCTGGATCGGTATTCTCGGCTTCTTGTTTGATAATTTCTGTGTCAATTTCTTCTTCATTTTCTCCTTCTTTGGTTGCATAACTAGCCACTTTAAACGAGCTAAGATATTCATTAGCCCATGATTCTTTTTGTTCAATACCCTCTTTACTACGATCTAGTAGCTCTACAACAGCTTTATCATCGTAATGAATGGCCTAAAAAAAAACATCTGCTGTAATAACAGAAAAACTAATAAACTAAAACTATCACACCTCTTCCTCCTTTCCTTCCTCTTCTTTAAATAGTTCTTCAGTACCAAACCTTAAGATATCATCCAATTCTTGTTTGGTGAAATTAGCTCCCTTGCCACCCATTCCAGGTCTTACAACTAAATGAGTTAACATCATTTTCCTTTTCGCGACTTGGGTGACTCTTTCTTCGACACTGTTTCGCGTTACAAATCGGTAGATCATAACTTTATTTGCTTGACCTAAATTAAACCAAATATTGCTAAATTACCACTTTATCAGTCATAAATTAAACCTACCAATTCTATGAGCTCTTGAGAAAGCTTGGATATCATTATGAGGATTCCAATCAGAGTCATAAATAATGACAGTATCTGCAGTAGCTAAATTTATACCTAAACCTCCAGCTCTTGTCGATAATAAGAATACAAACTGAGG
Source organism: Cosmopolites sordidus (assembly GCA_031761425.1). NCBI lineage: Eukaryota > Metazoa > Arthropoda > Insecta > Coleoptera > Curculionidae > Cosmopolites > Cosmopolites sordidus. The sequence goes on along the minus strand of JARFXV010000191.1, from coordinate 234,959 downwards.
AGCCCCTGGAGCATTAAATCTGAAAGGAGATGATAAAGTAGATCTATATGGATATATAACTCAAAATATTACCTATCAATAGCTTCTTGACGTAAAGTTCCTGTGATAGCACCATCAATTCTCTCATATTTGTAACCCTCTCCATCTAAAAAGTCTTCCAAAATGTCCAACATTTTGGTCATCTGAGAGAAAATTAACACCCTATGACCCTGCTCCTTTAACTTTCTCAACATTTTTGAAAGAAGAACCAGTTTACCAGAGGCTAAAATGGAAGGAAAATATAAATGACTTTTTTAATAGGTCAAATGAATAACCATACATTTTGTTAAATGTTGAATGTCATATTGTCCATGTGAACCAAGAGGTGCTTCTTCGGAAGCCGCGGGGAACAGGTAAGGATGATTACAACATTTCTTCAGATCCATGACAATATTCAACAAAGAAACAGACTGGCCACCACCTTTTGGATTTAAAGCTTCGAAATTTCGAGTTAAAATATACTTGTAGTATTTCTTTTGCATTGGACTTAATTCCACTCTTACAATAAACTCAGATTTTGAAGGCATGTTCTTCAACACATCTGCTTTAAGACGTCGCAACATATGAGGGCCCAACATCTCATGTAATTTCTTGACCTAAATTAACATTTCAAATGATAAATATTAAGTATGTTGCACCTTGACTTAGTTCACGTACCTGATCCTCTTTTGATATATCGGCAAATTCATTTTGAAACACTTGCAAATCATTGAACTTTTCTGGATTTAAGAAGTTCAACAAGTGAAACAATTCTTCTAAATTGTTTTGCAATGGTGTACCAGTCAAGAGTAGTTTATATTGAATACTGTAACTGCTTAGAAACTATAAAAATAATAAGAATATTAGACTTTTTTGAAAAAATTTGGAACCTTTGGTTTTAAGAACATACTTTGTCAAAATTTTCCACTATATTTATTTGGATTTTTCGCCACCTGGCGAAAAACCCAAATAAAGAAAAAAATATCTGAACACGCCACAAAATGTTCCACTCATCACTTTTAATTCGCTGGACAGACACCTGATAATGATAACCAAGTTATCATCATCAAGTCACAATTAAAACTAAACTTTTAAAAACTAAAAACTTATAAAATATTATTTACTTTGAAGAATTTTGATTGGTTACTCTTTAACCTATGAGCTTCATCAACGACCAGCACTGCCCAATCAATTGAGGCTAAACAAGCTGAATCAATAGATACCAACTCGTAACTCGTCAAAAGCACGTTGAATTTTATAGACCCAGATCTTATTTTTGAAGCTCTGCCACTTCTTGCAATAGCTCCTTCTTCAAAAGTAAGTTCGTTTTCTCGAATGACGGCCCTACTGTCCTTATCACCTATCAAAGTAAGTCAGAAGTTATAGTATTCATTATTCTAGCATAGCAGCAACTTTTCTGATTTTTTAAAGACCCTTTACTTACCCACATAAGTAATACAATAAAAATCTGGTGCCCAAGTTTCAAATTCTCTTTCCCAATTAATAATTGTTGAGAGTGGTACAGACACCAAAAACGGTCCTTTGCAGTGACCCTCTTTAAACAATGAATACAAAAATGTAATAGTTTGAATAGTTTTTCCAAGACCCATCTCGTCGGCCAAAATGGTATCGATAGCACTGGCCCAAGAATAACGCAACCAATTTAAGCCTAAAACAAAAAAAAAACAATAAAAGCCGAATATAAATTTAATTTTAAACTATTTCACCTTCCAACTGATATTCATGAAGTTGCATTCCACATTCATCTAAATAAAAAGGTTGCTTATCAAGTTTTTTCTTAAGATCTGAAATTGGCTTGTCAGGAGGAGGTGTGTATCTTCTTTGGATGATCCTATCATCATCATCCAATAATTCTCTTGTTTTGGACTTTGATTTACCTGTTAATAATGCAATTTAAAATATGGAGTTTTTATAAAACAAAAAATCAATTTATTTTACTTATATTTTGACTTGTAATAAAATAACTTTCAGTTCTTTTGTAAATATGCATCCACTCAATAACTTTACAAAAGTCTTTAGTAAAGAAAGCAAACAAGCTTCATAAAACAAGTTTAGGAGTAAAAAATTATTATATCTGAGTTTATAAAGCATAGCAACAATAAAAATTTAATAACGATCAAGAAAAAAAAATATACAGAAATATACATTACGAGGGTCGTTGGGAAAATTATCACCCTGACAAAGAATACACCAGATTTATCAGATTGTTTATCAATGTAGTCACCTCATAATTTAATACATATAGACCAAGGATTTTCCAACTTTTTGTTACCTCCTAGCTGTACGACCCTTTTATAATTCAGCATCCCCACTTTTTACATTCAAAAACAAAGGGAATCTCTTAAAGTCGGATCCAATTCTTTTTATTTTTTCGTCGGTGCCAATCAATCAGATAAAATAAAGTAGCTTATAACAACCCAAACTATAATGTTATCCATGCTTCAAAAAATGTCCAACTAGTTTTCTTTTCTAGATTGCCATAAATGCACGCAACTGAAACTTCGCAACATGCCATCTAACGAATCGTAGTTGATAAATATCATTTGAGCATACTTCTCAATCTTCGTCAGGTCGAGTACTTTTTGAACGACCCTTATACAATTCGTGGTTACTTGGCCACACATCTCATCATCTGGTAGAATTTGAAAGGAAAGTTAAAATCAAGAGCAACAATCAAATATTTGACACAAAAAGGAAAAGATCTTTATGATATGCTGAAATTAGTGTGAATGTTACACAACAATATATTTGACGTTTCGGGAGAGTCAATCAAATCTCACGACTGATTTCGGTGATCAAGTGAGTTATTCGTCCAGCAGTATTATCGTGTAGAATTATTCACTCATTTCAGTATAGAACGCTGCTGCGTTTTAAAAACAATTTTCCAAATCAGCATCTGTTTAGGTAAGCATCCTAAACATGTCGACGAAGTTCGAAAAAGCCTCAAAAAATCTAACCAGTAAAAACTGACTAATTTTTTTACGAGGAATTCTTCGTTTGCACAAAAGTTGTAATAAAATCATTACAAAATCATCAATCAAACCATAAATTGCGCACTTGTTTACATGTTTACACTTTTATTAGAATAATTTGGAGATTATTACAAAATTTTTGTTTCCAATCTGGTTCGTAATTTTGACTGTACTTCAAATGACCCACAGTGATATCTAAATATCCCCTAATATCTAAATATCCCTTAACCCTTATTCACTAATATTTGTAATTTATTTGAATTTGTATCATAAAGGGGGAGTAGTGGCGTGAGCCAGTCAAGTAATATTTCGGCATTCTGTTAGCAAAATTCCTGTGTATTTCGAAAAAATCTATATTGTTGCATTGTTTCGAATGCAACAATCTTTTGATCCACAAATTGTGTGGTGGTCGAGCTTTCTGACTTTGATAAAAGTAACACATTCTGAGTGCATAATAGTGACAAAGTTATGGGTTTAAAGCCAGGCTAACCTTTTACACACCTTGTTGGTGAATTGCCTATAACGGGCAGAAACCAACAAATAAGAAGTTCTTAACATAACCAACTATTTGTAATTTTGATTGTAGTTCAAATGAACGGCAATAATAATGCAGAACTACTAACCCTTATTCTTTTTTCCAGACTTGACGCCACTTCCACTAAGACACGCCGATCTTAGATCTTGATAATATTCTACTGCAGGCCTCAACCCAGATATATCTTCACTTTCGTCTTCCCAAGTGGCTTGATCATATGACAATTCTCTCCACTGAAAACAGAACATATGTATCAAATATATATATATATATATATATATATATATATATATATATATATATATATATATATATATATATATATATATATATATATATCATATATTTTACTCCTCACTTTTACTAAATATAAAGTTCTCCCATCTCTCATCGTGCGATGGTTAATTACCCTGTGTACAACCAACCATTCTGGTTTAACACCATATTTATAGTATTTCTCTTCCAACTCTTCATCTTTGTTCTTACCACCCATTTTAATAAAACGGTTACATCGTGCGTCAGCTTCATCTAAAATAGCTGATTAAACAAAAGAAACATTCAAATTACAGTAAAGAAAAATACCCATTGGCTCTTCTAGTTTTGGAGGTTCTTCCATGTCATATTTCCGAGTATAGCTACGGAACATTAATGGATGATACACATCCAACTGCAATTCTGTTATCCAGCTGCAATGCCAGTATGATAACTCATGCCACTTTACAAAGAACTCCCGCCTTCTATGCTTTGTTGTTTCATCCTTTCCATCCTAATTAATATGTCACATAAGTTTTATGGAACACATGAAAAATCAAAGCTTACTTTATCTTTAGATGTAACATCTACTTCAGTCCATTTCCATGTCAAAATCTTAGCCACTTTGGCTTTAAGTGGTGGGCAACTACACCTTGGACATTTCCAATCACCATCGGGAACATCAGTGAGAGGTGGATTGAGGCAATGGGTATGATATGCTGACGGACATGAATCACAACAAAGTAGTTCACCTCCATCTTTACATACACGACAATACTCCTATTAGACAAAACAATATAGTTGTTTAAAGAATTCAGAACACAAGTAAACTTACCTGATGCTCATCATCATCTTGATCTGCAGGACCTTCACTTTCACAATGAGGACAGCTCCATTTTCCTTCTGGAGCTTCATCTAGTTCTGGTTCTAGACACACCAAGTGATAAGCACGCGGGCAGGTATCGCAAAGAATAATTTCTCCACCTTGTTGACACACTTCGCAATAATCTTGATGCTAAATAATACAATTTAATGCAAGCTTTTGTACCTAAAGACCAGTCAACTTACCTCATAAGGTTCTTCATCCTTCTGTTTCGTCTTCTTTTTCCGCTTTGTTTTGACGCCAATCTTTGTTTTAGCTTTACGCTTGGGTTGAGTTTCGTCTGCCACCTCAGAGGGAGCTTTTGAAGATCCAGCATCATTGTTATCACTGAACAAAAAAATAAATTCATTATAAACATGCTTTAAACAGAATTCTTTCAAAGAACCTCGATTTAGATTTTGGTTCGTCAGCATCTTGCAACATCTGCTCAAACTCCGCATCTGAATCTTTTTCCGAACCGGCATTGCTACCCTCCTCTTCTTCAGAACTCCCCCTTTTCCGTTTACCTAATTTGATCTTTAATGTTGGAACTTTTGAAGTTTTCTTGGTCTTTGGACCAGGTTTGCGACCTCGTTTCTTTTTTTCCCTGAAAGATGATAAACTGCACTCCCATTAGCGATACGACAAACTAATATCTAACTCCTAAAACTGCATACCTTCTATCGTCTTCATCATCTTCGTCTTCGTCATCGAAATCTTCAGCTTCAGCTTCTACGATTTTCGCGGCTGCTTCCTTGGAAGCCCTTGAAGATCTAGCCGGTTTCGAAAAGCTTTCTTCGTTAGTGGTACTGACGTTTGTACTTTCTTGATTTTCTGATTGAAGGTGAGGGTTTATGTTTGAAAATTCACGCCATTTAGCTGCTACCAACATCATCAACTTTGACATAGGTACCTATTAAAAAGACAATGCTGTATATCTAACATTACTACTTTAAAAAGACACTTTAAATCAAGTTAGTTATAAACAAGTTGTTCAATAACAAACTAAACTTTTATTCTAAATTTTTTTATTTCTTACGCCAACCATTATAATCCATCTGCACAATTGAATATGCAGTATTTATCATACAAAATGAAAACATTAGGTTAAAAAATATTACAACTCTTGATCATTTGCCATATTCGCTCGATTTAGCTCCATATAACCATTTTCTGTTCCCGAAACGGAACTTCTTAGTTTTTTAAGATCTTTTCCGAACGAAGCGCACACCTGGCTCAATGGGTTTGTGAATAAACATAACTGCAAGATTTGGGCCAACGAAAATCATAAGGTGATTCAGGAGTTACCTGGTCAACCTCAGAAAGTCACTTTTAGGGGCTGAAGGTGTGATGGAATATGATTTTTTTTGAACACGATAATGGAAATCGTGTTATCGTTAATGATGAACGCTATAAGAATATACTCATAGAATATTGTTGGCGGAACTGAAAAATGTGTGAATATACACAATGTTTCCTTTCAACAAGACAGTGCGATTTGTGATACATTTCGCAAGACAATAGAATTATTGCAAAAAAAGTTTACTGGGCGCGCTATTTCGTGAATTGGTAATGTCAACCTCACGCCCTTGGATTATTTTGTCTGTAGCTATATTAAATCTCCCTTTACAGAAATAAACCTCAAACAATTCTTGACTTTAAATGAAACATTCAAGCCACCATTGAAAATACACGAAAATAATCGAAAAATCCATTCATCCATCCATTTTAAAGTTCTGACACTCATATTGGATAACCTGGTTTGAAATATTCATTACTCCATTTAAATGTTGAACTATTGTGGGTGTATTTTAGACAATGTCCATTTAAGTACAACTTATGAACTTCCTTATTTGAAAGAATACACTATAAATTCTAATAAATCACTTAACAATAGATCTCTGGTAGAAAGAACAATAATTACCTTAGGATTTTCCTTTGTTAACAATGGTCTGACATGTTGTTGGAATAACTTATAGGAAGTTAAGTTTTGCATATCTTGTTCAGAGTATTCTATATCCACATCAGTTAAGCCAAATGTGGAACAAACTTCCTCTATGGTGGGCATTCCTTAAAAAAAATCAATTTCACAAAATCAGATAGGTATATTTGTTTAATTTAAATTAGAGATTTGGCACACTAGTCATTAAAGTCAGACTTATACGACTAAACATCAAATCAATTGGTGTTTTTTCCTTTTTTCAATTCCTCGGCATCGTTTCGCTAACCATGTTAGCATCATCGGAAATCTATCTTGAATTAGGCTGAATAATATTGAATTAGACTGAATATCTATAATATATCTTGAATTAGAGTGAATAACTAAACTGGTATGGTAATATTCAAATGAACCCAGAAACACTAGTCAAAAAAGGTACTTGAAACAGTATAAAAAAAAAAGAGACAGAGAGGTGGATTAAGAAAAACCTGGTTGGAAAGAATAAAGTCAATAAGACTAAAAAAAAAAGAAGGAAAAATAATACAGGTCAGAATATGGGCAGAGGATTAAAACAAATAAAGCAATTAATTTGAAGTAGTTCAACAGAATTCCACGCCTTAACTCAAACTTTTATTTGCCTAATGGCGATACATTATTCGAGTATTACAGTATTTTAACTTGCCTGCTGTATTTGAACTTTCAGCTACAGGTGTACTAGGTGTTGAGGTGAGATGTTTGGAACTTTTAGAACGTCTTCCAGCTTTCTTACTAGAACCATAGTCCGAATCACCGCCATTATCTTCGTCGCCGAAATCACTCTCCTAAACATAAATTTCTCATTTTTTCAAAAGGTCTTTCACTATATCTAAAACAGCCTACTTCACCACTATCATTCTTCTTCTTTTTCTTCTTTTTTCGGCCTCTTTTACTGCTTTCACCTTCACCTCTTACTTTTCTCTTCTTACCTTTCTTCTTTTTACGAATGTCGTCAGGTTCATAATCATCATCTTCTTCCTAGGAAAATACAAGAAATCAAATGGCATGAAGTATACAATGGAAGTGAAAAACTAAACCGAAATGGAAGGAAAATTTTATTTGTTGCACAAGTTTCTTATGCACAACTTGTATATGTGACTTCAATATTACTGCTGAGACTACTGCAAGTTCTTCAGCTTATGAATTATAAATGGTTAAAAGAGAATCATAACAAAAAAAATAATTTTGAGACTTATTAGCGCTCAGAGTTAGTGAATATAGAGTGCTCTATATTGATAGTGCATAAAGAGTGCTACAGAACAAACAAAAGGAAACATCGCAAATTTGTGAAAAAAATACTTTATATAAGATTGGTGTTGCACATCAGAGATGCTCAAACTACGGCCCATGAGCAGGATTCAATCCACGACAAGGCTTGGTCCAGCCCGTATTGCTTCTAGACAATTAAAAAAATATATTTTACTTTCTTTAATCAGTTGTGTGGAAAAGGCATTGATTTCAGAATTAATATTTCGATTGAAATTCCGTTCAAGCCATCTTAGACCCCTTCTTATCTATTCAACTTCATAAGGAACAATGCCTGACCACGGAACCAATGCCTGACCAGGGAAAAGTTCATAGAAAATGTCAGATTTCATAAACAATGTACAATTAATTACTTCTTTGTGCAATGCAAAACAAGTGTTTCTTTTTAAATTTTTATTACTATTATAAAATCCGCTCAAGATTAAGCAATAATCATTTTATATCAATTCTTCTATTGGAACCCTTGATGTGATATTAAAAAATCAAAGAAATTTACTCCAAAGCACAAAATCCCTTTGTCTTTAACATCTAGAAGCGTGTTACACGTGATTGAATCATCTCCTGATGATGATTTCATGGTTAGCGAAACACATGTCGTTAACCTAGTTACACTAGTTAAAAACAACTGATTTGGTGTTTATTGGTAATTTTTTTTGAGTTCAATGTTCATTTGCAAGATTTTTTGGAAATTAAATTGGATTTCCTAACTTATGGCACCAAAATTCTGGCATGTCCAGTCTTCATTAGCCCTATTTCTATATTGATAGCGAATTAAAATATTTTAATATTTCTTTAGAATAGTTATTATTGTTAAACTTGTACAGTATATCGGAAAAATAGCGGAACTTTTCATATTTAAAGAAAACTTCTAACGTCATCTATTGAAACAATATATAATCTGAAAGCTGTATATCGCCTCTATAAAATCGATCAACAAGTTATAGTGCTTAAAGTGACAGTACCTTTTGTCACCTCATCATAAAAACACAACATCGATATTAACAACAAAGCCGATATTAAATTTTATTTCAAGCTCTGAAAAACATTTACAGAAATATTTGAATTAATGAAAAACATGTATAGTGATGATTGCTTATCCTATACACGTGTGTGTTACGAGTAGTATAAGCGATTCCAGGACGATCGTGATATTGTAAAACGACCCAAAGCCAGGCCGGCCAAAAAATAATCGCGATGAGTTGGTTGAAAAATGCGTAGATAGCGGAGGAATTAAATACAACCAAATGCATGATTCACGAAATTTTGACAAAGCATTTAAACAAACGCAAAATCTCTGCTCCATTTGTTCCTCACGCCTTAAATGAGGGCCGTCGCTGTTTGTGAATTTTTGGCAAAAAAACAAGTATGTTTTTCCTTGACTACTGACTTGACTATTTCCTGTTCCAGAAACTCAAACTGGCCACGAAAGGAACATTTTATTAGTGTTACACAAGTCCAAGAAGAATAAAAGTCAAGAATACACACATGAACAAGTCCAAGAATAAAAAATCTATGCTAACATTGATTAAACGTGCCCAGCGGAGTATTGATGTGGAAAGGATGTATTTTGAATAAAAAGAAATAATTTTGGTAAAATTGTTTTTTTTATTTAAAAAGTTCTATAATTTTTCCGACATACTGTGTATTTTTAATTCCTAATAATTATAATAAATTTATTATTATTATTTTTAAAAAGTTTAGAGACCTCTGCTGTAGATGATCCAGTGTGACCAAAGTGTAGTAAACAATACACAGTAATTTATTTTAAAGTTAGAGGCACATCAAAGCACTAGGCGTTTTTTAGCCATTGGACCTACAGCATGACGTAGGTTCCGAACTCCCATCATCGACTACTGCTAAACCCGATCGGCAGTCCCTCAGGCTATCAACCCTTGGTTTTGTGCTTAACAGTGAAGTCTCTCGCGAAGCCAACCAACTGGCGAGTGACCAATGCAGAATACCGCTCAGAAGGTATTTGCGTTGCCCGCATCAAACTGGCATGACTGAGTAGAAGTTGCTTGTGGGATTTTACACTCTTGCCTATTGAAATGCAGTACTCAAGCCTGGTGTTTCCTCAGAGGGTAACATGTCCAAGTTCTAACCGCAACAAGCGACGCTGCATTCCTATCTCCGAGTCGCCGGATTACAGGATGTGCCAACCTCCTGCTCATAACAGCAGGAAGCGTTATATTTTACAATGACAAGTTTAATTTTTTTGTAACATTTTATGTATTTAGTATTTTACCTAAAAATGATAATTCTGATCCCTTAAAGTTAAATATCTTATGGAAATTTAAACTGATTAAGTACATAGTAAGAAATATTAAAAAATAAATATTTAATTTGTTTATACTTTACAAACCCCTGCTTTTGGTGCTCCGTCATCAGAGACTTCTTCAGTTTCCCCTACATCTCCAGCAGTCTCGTCTGCGGCTTCTTCTTCACCTGCTGGATAAATTAAGTAATTGTTAATTATGAATCATAATTAAGTTAAGTAATTAAGATCACGTCAATTGGCTACGAAAAATGTATAAGGCCAATTATGATGACATTACATTTATTAGGCCGGCGAATTTTTCAAAATTTAAAACGGCATCATATGGACAGTGGCCAGCGTCATCTAAACGTCATTTTGGTGGGAAAAATCAAAATTTCTAACCCCAAAGACGTAAATAAACGAGAAAAAATATAAATATAATTATTTGCAATCTGCCAATCTCTTTGTTTGATGGCCTCCATTTTGTTAAGGGTCAGGATATGCCCGCGCTGTCACAAAAATAATGAAAACGAACCTCCCCTCACCCCGCTATTATATCTGATTACAAGATAATAATAATGCAATATTTTCATAAAAATCATATTTTAATAAAGATATAATAGCTATAAAAGTAATAGGGGGCTTCAGCCATCATGTTGATGACAGAATTACATGCAAATCGGTGTATTTATACATAAAAATGTGTGTTTTTTACCGTCAGCTTGCGGTAGCATCAAAACAAACTTACCGGCGAAAGATTCTTCAACTTCCTCATCTGATGCCATAATTAATCCCTATACTGAAACTCACTAAACACTTATTTGCAAATTTCGGGTAAATTTTAATTAAGAAAAGTTCGTAATTAAAGAATATTAAAGAGTGCAAAGAAAAACCGTATAGTCCTTCCGACACTTCACCTATCTCCCACTCTTCTAATAGCCTATCGAAATGACTTGCGCGTAAAAACGTCAACGAAATTAGTCAAAAAGAAAAAAATAGCTAACCAATGTTTCCTTTCATCTAGAAAATTAAGAATTATATATAAAAAATATTAAAAGTTTATTATTATAATTATTTAAAATAAATACTAATTCAATGAGTTCTTAGAACTTTCTAAATAGTGTTTTATTTTTAGGATTGTATAAAAATATAAAGGATCATCAGGCAACTAGTAAAACAAAACGATTTTTTTTTAACTTTTAAACTAATTTTATGAATATAAAATATATTATTAAAAATTTGTATGAAAACGTGACTTTTGCTAACTACTAAGCTCCTTGTGCTATAATATTCAGACTTATATTATGTATGGATATTGTATGGTAAGAAAATTATGGACTAATTTAATTCGATTTCCTTACATTTTATTATTTCTTTAGCTGCTTTTTTTTTTTGAGTCCCAAGAAACTAATATGTATGTTAATTGGAGTTTAGTTACTTATATTTGCATTTTTGCTTTCTTTAAGTTTTGTTGTTAAAAGTTTACTTTAATAGTTTTTTAAGCATGTCTGCTGCTGCCTCCCTAAGTAATTTTGTTTCACGCATATAGCTTTATTGTAAAAAATATTTTTATTCAATTTATATAATACAATACAATTTATTTAAATGTCAATTCATAAGACAAATATTACAAGAGAGCAATGTCTCGGTATTCATTGTTTTCAATTTTAGAGACGATGGAATCACATATCCGAAAAATAAAGGATCTTTTATTAAAAAAAATGATTTTTAGTTATATTAGCGGAAGGGATATATTCAAAATATATCCCTTCCGCATCAATACACCGGTGAACACGTTCAACCAATAGATTATTTTGTCGTTTTTTTCGTCGTCAGGAACAGCGACAGTCCTATGAGAATAAATCGAGTTCAAATCTTCCGTTTGTTTACATCCTTTGTCAACATTTCGTGAATCATGTCTTTGGTTCTTTTTAATTGCTCCACTATCCATCTCACAGCCGAATTCGCATCGTGGGTGATCATTTCATGCACTTTTTGAGCAAACTCATCGCGATTTTTGTTTTTTGGTCTACCTGGTTTTGGGTCGTCTTCCAAACCATCACAACCATCCTGCAATCGCTTATACCACTCTAATAAACGTGTACGGGATAAACAATCGTCACCATACACTTTTTTTCATCAATTCAAAGTCATGTTTGTGCAAAAATTTTACAAATATTTAATATTAGCTTTTTGTTCCACCGTTATGACGAGGTGACAAAATCTATCTGTTGATTGGTTCTAATGATGGCGGTCTCGTTTTACAGTGGAGATATACAGCTGTCATATTATATTGTTTCAAGAGATGGTGCTGGTATATTTTTTTAAACTTCTGTTCTTTTCCAACGAACTCTGGAATGATAAACAGCTTCAAAAAACTTAATAAAATCCACATAAAGGTTGTTATTTCAAATAAAATTATTTTTAGTTTATCCTTATTTCTAGCTGATTTATTACTAAGAACGTCGAAAATGGTTTCATTAAAACTAAAAGAATGCAATAGAAAGGCAGAAAGATAGGTTCAATTAATAAAGACTTTCAACTATTTAGGGTGATCAAGGCCAACATACATACACAGTAATGATTTGCAATCCTAATTAATTCAAGGATTAAACATTTTCACAAAATATTTAGATTCTTATAGTACTAATAGAATTAGATTACAATATGCTTAGCTAAACTAAGGCCTCTTGAGAGGACTGTATATTTCCTAGTAAGATTCTTTTACATGTATCACTTAACTCACACATTAATGCTCTAAATAATATAATACTTCATGAAGTAAATAAAACAATATTGGGCACAATTATTTAATAGATATATTTATGAAATTTAAATACAAAGCCACAACTAAGCTTCCTGTAGTTGCCAAACATTATCTGAAAAATACTTAACCCTAATATGAGAATGTTTTTATAGTTTATTTGAGTGGAAAGAAACATTGCAAAATACTTTCATATACAGCTTTATCAACATCTAAAAACAGACAAAAGATCACTCTATCAAATTCATCTGTATGTTCTTCCAATGTCTTTCTGACAACACTAGCTGCAACATGGGCAGCAGCTACATTAGGGTACCTATAAATACCAGTTGAAATACATGGAAATGCTATGGTTCTTAATTTATTTTCCAATGCTAGCTTCAAACTGTTTTCATAACAACTTCTTAAGAAATCTGGTTTTTCACCTACAGGACCAACTGTATGAATTATATCTACAATATATAAAACATAGCATAAACAAATTATAAATATAAAAACATAGCATAAACAAAACAAGGTTTAAATTTTAAGTAACTTACATTTTGATGGTAGTCGATAAGCTCCAGTAATTTTTGCTTTTCCTGTTTCACATCCTCCTAAGGTTTTACACTCTTCTAGTAAATTTTTACCAGCGCCTCGATGAATTGCCCCATCTACTCCACCACCACCACAAAGCGAATTATTTGCGGCATTAACAATAGCATCAACCTAAAAATATATTTGTAAGATGTTTACTTAGAATATTTATTTATATACCTCCATATTAGTTATGTCACCAAAAAATACTGAAACCTTGTCAGCTAGAATCACGTTTTTATTGTTATCGATTAAACATTCTGCAAACACAGGCTTTTTTGCTAAACTTGCATTTTTGATAGAGGCGTATTCCCTCCATGTAGGGATTTGATCCAGGCTAACGCAAATATTTTTCTTTTCCTTACCGGTCATTGACAAAAATTTGTTTTTTTCCGTTTGCCAGCCCATATTTACAGCAATATTCTTAACTTTTGCTGTTAAAAATAAGTATTTTATTAGGTTTCGTGATAAAAATTGTATAAAACTAACTTAATTTAATAACAGATGTAAACATGATTGGATGGGAAAATATAATGACATATCGGACATTCCTCTGACTTATCCATCTTTCTCTTTAAATATATCTGAACTTACTAGACAATTATTAAAGCAGTTCTCTGTTATCATTTTTTAGGAATAGCAATAAACATCTAATAATAATGCCTTTACATATTCCATTTGACGACTATTAAATTATTTTTTTTGTTTATTATCTGTAACTTATGTCATTTCTTACTACATGTTAAGAAATAAATGAAAGAGATATTTATATTTTAAAATAATTATAAATATGTCTTTCTTAATACAAATGTATCCAACAATTAAATAAAAAGATACAGTAGAACGTTTATTTCTTTTTTTTATATTTATTCAAAATATAAATATTACTAATTTGTACTTATATATGTATATCTGGTTGCCTCAACTGCATTATAAACAGGTTATAGTTTATCGACAAATAGTAGTATTTGTCATTTGTTTAAAATTAATTATTTAAAAGATCAGTCAAGAAATGAACGACGAAGAGGATTCAAAAGAATATCGTTGGGAGACAGGTTATGAAAAGACTTGGTATGTATCGTAAAGAATAATTTGATTATCCTTTGTGAACTTCATAATTTTAGGGAGGCAATTAAAGAAGATGATGAGGGCTTTTTGGAAGCCTCCGTAGCTGATATCATTTTGAGGGCCAAGAGAAAAAGACAAGCTCAAAAACAAGGTAGTCAGAAGTTGGGCATGATGAGACATTTATATTTGTTAATGGATTGTTCTGAATCTATGTCCAGCCAAGATCTAAAACCAACTCGTATGATCTGTACTTTAAAGGTTCTAATTTTTTTTTCTGTAAGCACAATAGTTTAATTTAAAGATAGATTTTAGAAGGATTTATTGAAGAATTCTTTGATCAAAATCCAATAAGTCAAATGGGAATAATATTAATGCAAAACAAGAGAGCAGATAAAATTAGTGAACTAGCAGGAAATTTTAGAAAACACATTAAATATTTAAAATCATTGTCAAAAACAAATTTGGTTGGGGAGCCATCATTACAAAATGGTTTGGAGCTAGCGATATCTTCATTGAAATTGTTACCTTCACATGCCAGCCGAGAAATATTAATAATAATGGGTAGCCTAACAACATGTGATCCTGGAGATATTGGTAACACAGTAACTGTAAGTGGTCAATTATTGTGATATAATTTAGACTGCTTTTTTTCTGTTTTTTTTATGTATTTTGTGTTTTAGAAATTAAAACAAGAAAGTATAAGATGTTCTGTTATTGGTCTAGCTGCTGAAGTTCATGTTTGCAGACTTTTAGCCAATGAAACTAAGGGAACATATAATGTTATCTTAGATGATTGTCATTTCAAGGATCTACTATATCAGCAGGTTGAACCACCACCAGCAGCTGTTGCTCTGGAATCTAGCCTGATCAAGATGGGTTTTCCACACCAGATGAATACTGAGGGTACAGAGGAACCATTGACAATGTGTATGTGGTGAGTTATACAATATTTCATTATTTTTATTAAATATCTTGTGTTAGGAGATATGTAAGCTTTTACATTTGAAAATAACATTCGGACTATTACAAAAGTAATTCAAAAACTTCTGACACAAGATGATGCAAATATGGCCAAATATATATGATATTTATCAAGTTTGATCCATTAGATGGGGTGTTGATTGAGTAAAGCAAACAACTTTTAATAGTTCTTGAAAAATGGATGTAAATAACATACAAAAAGAGTTATATTTGACTTTCTCTTTGGTTTTCTATGGTATTAAAAAGGGCTACTGAATTTAACCGTAGTCGTCCACGCATTGAAGATGAAGATTCAGGATGCCCAAAAACTATAACACAAGACTATGTTGTGCGCTCATGGACTGGGTTCACAATATTTTATATGATGCTTTGGATATGAAAACTTTTTCGCTTTTTATATATGGGCTCGACCAAAGACACATTCAAATAAACACTTCTCAACAGTATTTGTACTTATTTAAAGAGGTTTACTGAGTCTCTTCAATATTTTATAACTGTGTTTGAAACATATGGGAAACAAATAGTGGGTTAGATCAACTGAAACTGTGCCAAAGAAAGCGAAAACTAAACGTCTTGGTTACAGTTTTCTGGGATTCTCGTAATGTGCTCTTAGAGGTGGTATCTGGCAAGAATCAGTGCCTCCATCAAGAAGTACTATGCTTCTCTGCTGCTGGACCAACTAAACAGTTTTAGGATGCGTGCTAAATGTCTACATCTGACGAAAAAGAAAGAATCTAAAAAGAAAATCCACTTTAATATTTTTTTGGGTTTTTCGCCACAATCTAAAACTCAAAAAAATATCAAAAATATCTGTTCTTATGTAAATAACGAATCACTGGGTAAAAAACAAAAATTAATTGGAGATAAATTTCACCCTGATTCTTTTCTGTAATAAAATTGCCTAATAAACAAATTTTTTTAAAATATACAAATTTTCTAAAATACGAACTTTTGAACGTTAACGTTTCGGGAGGTCTTCTCCTCCCGTCTTCAAACCGAATAAATTTTATTAATTTCTATATATAATGCAAAGATAGGATGTAAATATATTTTGTGTATGTGAATGATACTTACATTGACAATAATAGTTTTTAATGACAGTGACATACTACCAAAAAAAAATATATAGGTGAGGTTTACTGTGTGATTATTGTGTATTGAAATACTTAAACGTTTTTAATTGTATTCTTTAGAATCGGGAACCATATTGAATTTAAGTCTACCGAAGGCATAGCGATACAGTTATTTATATTTAAATTAATTATAGTGGCGTCTTTTGATCTTCTGTATCTTGTTACCGATTCTTTTAATACCGTTTTGGAATTATTCCAATTGATTTTATGTCCTAATTCTCATGCGTATTGACAAATTCTAGATTTATTAAAATCGCTCTTTCTAAGAAAGTTTTTATGTTGTTTTATTCTAACATCTAACGGTCTAGATATCTCACCTATATAAAATTTGCCACATTTGCAGAGAATTTTATAAACTAACGCCCACAAGCGTCTTGCGTTAGGACATTGTACCGTACGTTTCGATAAGTATACAACTGCTTTGTGCATGTGCATACATTCATACATACGAGGGTAGTCTGAAAAGTTTCCAACTTCAACAAGAAGATGGCGTTACTTGTCAAAAATATTCTGGTAATGTAATCGTTGAAAGATAACCTTTATGCATACACAGATTATAAGTGCGCGCAGACGTATTGCCTTTCAAATGCAAAAAATTAATGACGGTTCGATATTCAATTTTTTCCATCTTTACAGAAACACTAACATCGACTGACATAAATGACTATTAAACAATTGAGCATCTTGTCTATATGGCTGAAATGTTCAAGGTTATCGTTCAACGCATGCGCAATTTTATTACCATAATATTTTAGGGGAATAATGCCATCTTTATGTCGTGGCTAGTAACTTATTTAACTATAATTAAATATATATATATATATATATATATATATATATATATATATATATATATATATATATATATGTATGTATGTATAGGTTTTTATTTATATTAAAGAACTTATTTTTCTTTATAGTCATGTGGATAACACTGATGAAGGAAGTAAACTCACAACCGGAGGTTATTACTGTCCGCAATGCTTCAGTAAATACTGCGAACTTCCAGTAGAGTGCAGAGCATGTGGCTTAACATTGGTATCGGCTCCCCATTTAGCTCGATCCTACCACCACTTATTCCCAGCTGCAAATTATATAGAAATGACGATCTCAAATTCAAATGGAAATTGTTATGCGTGCCAGAAAGCTTTTACTGACCAGGATAAACAAATTTATAGGTGCCCTAACTGCAAGAAAATATTTTGCATTGATTGTGATATTTTCGTGCATGATGTTTTACACAGTTGTCCAGGATGTGCCACAGATCTAGCAACATTTCAGATAACACAGAACAACTAATGTTTTGAAGAGAATAAATTTAGATGTTCTTATAATTTTGTTTCATATTTGAAATAAAAAAACTATAAAATTTTACGAAAATTTGTTTTTTTGCTCTGTTTTGTTGCTTTTGTAAATCGTCTTTACAGATAGCCAACAGTACTGCACCGACTGCTTAATAGACTGTTTAACTTATGTGGGCCCATTCTATAGTGTCCAAGCTTTTCATCTTCCGGTAATATTTGGTTCATTATCATGTATAATAGTGGGGTCACCCTGTTTTAAACCTGGTTTTAAATCCCCTTATTGGGTTGTCATATTATTTTTTGAATTGTTTTTATTTATATCGTTTAGCTCTGTTATGTCTTTATTTATGTTCAGATACAATAATTTCAAGATGTCATGCTCATTAACTTTCAACTTTCATCAATAGCTGACTTTATATCTATGAAGCAAACTTAATCACGTTTATTGTAGGGAGCCATATTAGCTGTGGAGTCTAAGGCGTCAGCGGATACGGACGTTACGGATGTTAATGTGGAGCGGGTTCGAATTCCGTACGTAGGCAAAAAAGTTTTTCTAAAATTCTTGTGAATGTTTCTAGGTAAGAGTGTAAAATCTGAAGGGATCACCCCACAGTCACGCCAGTTCGAGACTGGATAAGGCCGGATGCCTTCTGAGAGGTTTTCTACGTTGGCCACTCGCCAGTCGGTAGGCTTTTCGAGATACTTTCGGTTAAGCACAAAACCAAGGGTTCATAGCCCGAGGGGGTGCTGACCGGGGTTTTCGGTAGCTGATGACCGTGGTTCGGAAACCACGTTAAGCTGTAGATCCAGTCGCTAAACAGCCTTCTCAGTTGCTGATGCGCCTCTAACCCTAAAACTTTATGTTTGTTGTATTTTATAGATTTTTCAACTATATGTCTAACAATGTATGTTGTATCTAATATGCTACAATTTTCCTTGAATTCCTGTTGGCCTCCCATTTTTACTCTGTGGTTATCTTTCTTTTTATTCAGTTAGGACTTTCATAATCGGTAGTATGTTGTGGAATGGTTTTAATATCTATTTGTCTTCCTCCATATTTCATGAGTGTCCTCTGGTATTGGTGTTTATTTTTTAGTTTATTTTTTATTTCTATTATTTAGTTTATGCCTTCTTATAATTCTGCCGCAAGTATTACTACTGTTTCTTTTGTGCATTAAATTCTTTATTATCATCTTCCTCCTCTTCCTCTTTATTTCTGTATAGCTTTGAAAATTACTTGACCCATTGCTCTTCTCTGACACTACTTATTCTTGCAAATTCATTCATGTCTATTCTATATTTTCTTATCATCTTTGATATGTTGTTCTGTTTTGTTTCCCAATTTTCTCTTTTTTGATTAACTTTATATCTTATTCTCACATATTCATCGCTGGTTTCTTGTCTATTTCTTGTATGTCATACATGCTTGCTTTTTCTGTTTAGATCTTATTTCATTTTGCTGTCTGTTTCAGTCTTTGATACTATGTTTTAGTTTCTTCTATTTCTAGATTCTCTACATTTTACTTTTCTTCAGTTATATTTCATTTGTCCGTTCGCCTACGATAAAGTTCGCCATGTGGTGGTATATTTACCACATCAATATATGTGGTATGTATGCCGCATGTGCGTTAAAAATCTCATAAAACAATTGTTTTTGATGGTTGATCATCTAGGTCTTGTAAATTTCTTGCTATTTTGCTTTTCCCTGGTTTCTTTCTCTTGCTTATGTTGATTGTGTTCAACTGTATCCTTAAAAAGATAAGCATCGTGCTTTAGTTTTTATACCACATATCTAAGTCATTAACAAATTTATTGCGCAATGTATAGCGACGCCCCCTATTTCTCTACTCCGCGCTGTTTATTATTATAAATTTGCATGTTTGCCTTTCGTTCCTAACTCCGTTTGTTTTGAGGCTTTTCTTTTGTTCGGTGAATATTTTTTTTGCGACCTGTAGCTTGCTAGCGTTGTCTGTGAACCCACATCATTTTTCTGACCTTGAGTCAGCCTTGATACCTGATAAGAAGTTACTTAGTATATCCATCATATACACACTTTGCGGAATTATACCTTACATGTATAAATTTGTTATTTCAAAAAAATAATATATAAAGATTTTTCTTCTTTCCATGGTACTACAGTACGTCAGTCAGCTGTGACCTCCTCTAACCTTCGCCTCTAGCTGTATCGATCTCTAGCAGCCTCTTACCAGTTTTTAATGTATAGTAGTTCTTCAGCATCTCATCTTATCTTGCTCTACCGCCGTGTCTTTGGCCTAGCTCTCTTACCCCTTACCCTCAATTGTTCAAATTCTCCTTGGTATCCGACTTTCTGACGTTCTCACCACGTGTTTTATCATTTGAGTCGCTGAACTCTCATAATCTACAATATCCAAATATTTATAGAATCGTTTGAGTTCGAAGTTATATCTGATCGTCCAATATCCATTATTACTCACAGCTACAATTTCTTCTATTTTCTTAGTGACGGTCTACGTTTCGTAGCCATAAGTGACTACAAACCAAATAAGTGTTTTATAGTCTTGACCTTCTTGTCTATTGTAGAGAGTAATTTTGTTACCCTTCGTAAGACAATGGTTTCTGATTTCTCTGGAGATTTTGTTTTATCCTAGCTTACTTCTCAGATAAGTAAATTCATTTACAACCTCATGGTTGTCATTGGTGATTGTCCAATTTTGTTGTCCATCTCGTTTAGGTTTCTTTTCCATCACATTTGTTTTGTATATATTTATTTCCAAACCGGCCATTCCCCTATACCAACCCATATATTTATTTAACCAAACCGGCCTTCCCATATATTTATTTCCAAAGAAGACTGGTGCCAATGCATTCCCCTGTCGCAAACCTTCTCCTATTTTAAATTATATTGTGATGTGTTGTAGGATTTTTAATACTATTTTAGAGTTAAGCAGCATCATTCGGTTTAATCTAATAAGCTTAGTTGATATTTCATTTCCTCTATGACCTCGTATGCCACGACTCCTTTTGTACGATCATACCCCTATCTGAAGTCTATCAACATATGGAACGAAGGAGCATCAAATTATGTTGTTTTCACCATTATTCGACGAACTATAAACAACTGAATATAAATATTGTTGTACTTTATTTCATTATATATTTAATATACTAATTGACCAATTACACAGGTCTACAAATGTAAACTTTTTTGAGATAACATTGATGAAAATAGGTGTATATGAAGTATTTTGTAGTCCTAAATCCGAAAATGATAAGCTAATAACTGTAACACGTACAGTTTTTTGTTACAGGAGGTCTGTGGTGGAGAAAAGAACGAGACAACATATTTTTACAATCTAATATTTATTTAATATCAACACGTAAAACCTGTCAAAAATCTATACAAATACATTACTGAGGATTATGTGAATAAAAGATATATTACATGAGATGTCATGCAGCGATAAAAACATTCCTCTTGTGTTCTGTAGCATCATCTCTTTTTAAAAACCAGCAGTAGTCGCTTAACATAGCTGGATTCCAGAATCCCTGGTATCTTGCTTCCATCGTCCTAATATCCTGGTGAAACCTCTCTCCTTGTTCATCGCTTACTGCACCCAAATTTTCCGGAAAAAAATCCAAATGGGGGTGTAAAAAATACATTTTTAAGGACATGCGACACCCTAGTATTGCTTTCAAGAGTTCATCTATGAGGTTTATATAGTTTTCATCTTTCTTGTTGTCCAGAAATCATTTCGCTATATTTACAAAACACTTCCAAGCTGTCACTTCCTTTTCATTTCATTTTTCTCGAAAACGGAAGTCATCTAGAAGCTTCCTCATTTGAGGTCCAATAAATATGCCTTCTTTAAATTTTGCATCACTTAATTGAGAAAATATTTCTTTTAGGTACTTGAAACCATTACCTTCTTGATCCATGGCTTTGACAAAGTTTTTCATTGCTCCAAGCTTAATATGGAGAGGCGGAAGAAGCACCTTTTTTCGGTTAAGAAGGGTGGTAAGTTTGAAGTTGCAGGTTCAAAAGAAGTCCTATGAGGCCAATCTTTCTTACTGTAGTGTTCTTTTGTTGCCCTACTGCCCCATAGACAAACCAACAGTAATACTTTGTAAAACCCCCTTGAATTATCTCATGATATAAAGGAGAAGCAGATACTTGAAAATGGAACGTGTAAGGCCATTTCTGTGAAAATGCGGTTTAATAACTACCTAAATGAAATGCAAAAAGAGCATTCTCATCAATGTTACAAAAATCATGTCTACCTGTGTCATTAGCTCGCTTGTTTTTAATGGGTACCTTGTGAGGGCATGTAGTGAGTAACAAGTATAGATATTCAGGATACCATTCAAAGGTTATATATAAGAAAACAAAAATAAATAGTTTATTAGTTTTATTGCAAGGGCAAAATTATTTTATCAAGCATAGAAAAAGATCACATTACAACGGGTGTTACACGCCTAATAAATATTAACAACAATTTTCTTAAAACGTGCTATTAAATTAATGTATTAGACACCCGGAAAGTAGAATTATACCTAACGTAAACGAATATAATCCGGTTAAAAATAAATTAGAAACATAAAAAATATAATGGATTTATTTTTATATTGGATCGGATCGTATCTACTTATTTTTTCTTTAAAGCTTTAATTCTGGAATCCAAACTGATCACCGTTTGATTGATCTCATTGAGATTCATTGCAAAACTTTCTTGGACGCCTTGCAACAGTGCTTTGTTGTTATGGACGTTGCTTTGTATTTCAGATTGCATCATCTCGAGCTGCGTAAGAGTTTTCGCAAATTCCGTAGCTGAAATCCAAAAAAAAACAACTCTATTCAAATAAGTGTTCTTATTAAATATTAATGATACCCATAAGTAATGTTGTTTTTTGATACTGTACAAAATTTTATTTTAGGGTTGATACAATTTTCCAGAAAACATTAATACATCATTATAGAAAAGGGCTGAAAAATTAAGGTGTGAATTCACATTTCTTAAATTCATGAAATCCTATACAAAGAACGATATAAACATGAGTATTTGCAACTTTATAATACTAAACAAATATTTGCTTGCTGTCTCTAAATTGGAAGGCTGGTATATGTACGTGGGTTAGTAGATTTTCTCCATGTAAGCGATACGCCATACCATGTAAATACGCCATGGGTCAAATCCATACGCAAAATAAATAAATAAATTGGCCTTTTTTTATATTGCAATGTAGCGTTTCAACCTTACAATTCAATACATTTGGACCAACGTCGTTTCAACTTTTCCCCACTTTTTCCCCTTGGTTTTTAGGCTGACTTTTGTCCTTGCCTACAGAAAGTGTAGCGACTTGAACTGGCTTGATTATCTTTTAGATGTTCTATATACCCGAGGAAATGTAGGAATTCCCCGGGGGTTCGACAATTCTGGCAATTGGGTTTGCAGCAAAGTCCAGAGAAAGTTCGCGACGGTTAAGTCGAAAGAGAAAGACCGGTGCCTCTATAGGAAACTGGCCACGCCCAATGTAGGACCATCGATCAACATACATCGACGTTTAGCTGTGCGGATTTTACACAAGCCGGGACCCGAGAAGTTCGGGCCCTATAGGCTAGATGCCCGAAATTTAGGAGGGGGAGAGTTAAACTTTTTAATACTCTCAGTATATCTTCGTCCAGCAAGCTACATTTTTAGGTTTGTGAAGAGGAAGTAATCGCAGGGAACCAAATTTGGCTCATGTGGAAGCACCTCGAAGCGTAAGTCGTGGAATGTTGCAATATTGGTTTAGCTTGAATAGCACTCTTCAATTCGGCCAGTAATATTCCCCGGTGATAATCCAGACTTTTGTCAGTCTATGAGCACCACACCATGAAGAACTAGAACTTTTTCTGCAGATCGAACCATTTTCTCTTTCTTTGGTACACTTTCACTTGTTGCCATCCATTGTTTAGACTACTGCTCCATCTTTCGTGTATAATGGTCAATCCACGTTTCATCTACTGTTAAAAGACGTCGAAGAAACTTGTCAGAATCGCGTAAAATAAGTCTCTTGAGAAGTGTTTATTTAAATGCATCTTTAGTCGACTGTTAAAATACACATTATGTCGGAGAAATAGCAGAACTTTTTAAATTTAAAGAAAACTACTAGCGCCATATATTAAAATATAATAATATAATCTGAAAGCTGTATATCTGCTGTATAAAACCAAACCGCCATCATTAGAATCGGATTATCAAGTTCGGTAAAACATTTGCAGAAACAATTGAATTGATAAAAAAAAGTTCATTGTGATGGTTGCTTATCCTGTATACATGTGTCAAGTGGTATAAGAGATGGAAGATGGTCATGATGCTTTGGAAGAAAAGCCAGGCCGGCCAAAAACAATTATACTTCGGGAATTCTTCCCACAGGGTCAAAATGTCACTGATGAATATTATCTAGATGTTATGGGGCGTTTATAGAAGAAAATCGTTTGAAGTGGGGAACGAATATCGAGCACCGAGTAGTTGATTTTTGTTGCACAATAACGCATCATCACACAGGACCGTGAATTTTTGACGAAAAAAGTCTCTGTTTTAACATCTTCCGTATTCGACTGATTTATCCCTGTGTGACTATTTCCTGTTCCCGAAACTCAAACTGGCCTTAAAAGGAATCTTTTATGACTGTGTTACACAAGTCCAAGAAGCCGTGACGAAGGTCATCGAGGCGACTTCGAAAAACTACATAAAAAATATATACTAGAATTGGTTTAACGTGCCCAGCAGTGTATTGATGCGGAAGGGACGTATTTTGAGTATAAAGAAATAATTTTGGCAAAATAACTAATTGTTCTTTTTTTAATTTAAAAAGTGTTGTTTCTTTTCCGACATACTGCGTATAATGAAATTTGTCGAACTCTGCAAAAGAGGTTGTCTCATCCTTGACCTGCTGTCACCAAGCAAAAAAGCTTTTTGGTATTTAAAATATTGTATAAAATGTAGTGAACACGGTCTATCGAGATGTTTACAATGCCAGCAGGCTTGCGTACTTTGACTCAGGGTGATTATTATTTAATACACTATGAATTTTTGTAGTGATTTTGTTGATCATGGCGTTTTTTGGCGTCTGACCAAACATTTTTAATGTTTGATGTTTAAATTCAGTGACCCACTTTTTACCATAGAAAACGATGGGGAGGAATCGTTTAAAGTGGAATATAACTCTTTTTATATGTAGGCTAGGGGTAAACCCATCTAAACCAAGTGCTTTATAACTATACATTTTTTTCAGATGTCAAAACTTGTTTGTTTTATTAGATTAAATATTAAATTTAATCTCATTTATTAAATTAAATCATCTCCTAGTGATGCTAAGTGATTTGGTGTTTAGTGGTAAATCTCTTCGAGTTTAGTGTTTCACACCGAAGGTTCCAATAGAAGAATTAATCATTACTTTAGCAATTACATTTTGTATAAAAAGTACCCAGAATTGTTAAATAAAATACAAAAAAAAATATTTATTCTTAATTTTATCGATGTTTTATTCCACATTTCGACATTTTATCGAAATTTCATTTGATACACAATATTTAAGGCAAACCTTTTGCTCAATATTTTTATTCATAGTAAAGTCGCAACACACACTTGATGTCGACTAACAAAACCAGCCGATATAAACCGATATAAATAAGTGTTCTTATTAAATATTAATGATACCCATAAGTAATGTTGTTTTTTGATACTGTACAAAATTTTATTTTAGGGTTGATACAATTTTCCAGAAAACATTAATACATCATTATAGAAAAGGGCTGAAAAATTAAGGTGTGAATTCACATTTCTTAAATTCATGAAATCCTATACAAAGAACGATATAAACATGAGTATTTGCAACTTTATAATACTAAACAAATATTTGCTTGCTGTCTCTAAATTGGAAGGCTGGTATATGTACGTGGGTTAGTAGATTTTCTCCATGTAAGCGATACGCCATACCATGTAAATACGCCATGGGTCAAATCCATACGCAAAATAAATAAATAAATTGGCCTTTTTTTATATTGCAATGTAGCGTTTCAACCTTACAATTCAATACATTTGGACCAACGTCGTTTCAACTTTTCCCCACTTTATCCCCTTGGTTTTTAGGCTGACTTTTGTCCTTGCCTACAGAAAGTGTAGCGACTTGAACTGGCTTGATTATCTTTTAGATGTTCTATATACCCGAGGAAATGTAGGAATTCCCCGGGGGTTCGACAATTCTGGCAATTGGGTTTGCAGCAAAGTCCAGAGAAAGTTCGCGACGGTTTTATTCCACATTTCGACATTTTATCGACATTTCATTTGATACACAATATTTAAGGCAAACCTTTTGCTCAATATTTTTATTCATAGTAAAGTCGCAACACACACTTGATGTCGACTAACAAAACCAGCCGATATAAACAAACTAGTTAACTTATCGGGTCCAAATTGGACGTCGTAACTATGCACAGTGCTGCCATCTTACAGAAGAAAAGAATATTTTAACCGGGCTTTGTAAATGTTCTCATTTACAATTCCAGGTACTTTTTACACAGAATGTATATCTATATTTGTTAGTTAGATATGTAATTACAAAGCAGATGGGCTGTTTTATTATGTATATGAATATCAAATTTATTATTCTTAAAGATTATCAACTGCACTTTTAAATGCCTTGATAAATATCAAAAAAATCAGTTTGTCAGAAACCAAACCAAAAATCCCAGTACTTCTAAAAACTAGGAAAAATACTATGCAAAAGGGAAAATGTAAAACTGGATGATTTTTAAACCAACTTTTCTATATATATAAAATAGTTTTACCTTTCAAATGAAGTGCCTCCAAAGATTTCAGCCGTTCGATAGTAGGAGGTAGTAACTTTGTAATACTTTCACTATTCTTTACAAGCTCAAATAATTCCAAGATCTAAAAAGAATAGTATAATTAGAATACAAAATGTCTTTTACTTAAAAAGTTTTACCATTTTATCTTTTTCCTGATCTTGAATTTCCTGCTTTTTCTTAGTAATTAATTCTAACTTTTGATCTAAAGCAGATAACCTTCCTTCTATATGATCTAACTGTGCTGAATCAAGTAAGCTAGCTGTGGCACTCAAGTATTGAGCTGCTTCTAACAAACCTCCTAAAAATAAATATTCTATTTAATTAATTTCTGTTTTAGTCACGCAATAAGAAACCTTTATTAGCAGCAGTAGTGAGTCGTGATAGTTTATCACTACCAGAGCCAAGAACTGATTCTAATCGATGCAATCTGCCTTCAAGTTCAGAAATTCTTGTAGTCTGTTGTAATTTTGCATACTCTGGTCTGTACTTCAACTGATAAACGATAGCATCATCAGCACCTTGTGCTTGTGATTCTGGTTTCTCATTTATGCTCTGTTTAAACTGCTCCAGTTGTGAGAACAGTTTTCTAAAATAGCATTTAATAATTTTTAACTAACAAGATACATATTGAAGGAAATACTTGATTTGTGCTCCTTCAGGATCTGATATTTTAGAAATAATTTCTCCCCCCAATGATTCTTCAAGCTTCAAGTCCGCTAACAACTTTAAGGATTGTTCTACCTGTTCTGTTGGGACCAGACAATCTTGATTATGTCCACTTTCATCCTTGCCAAGGGCATTTATTTCTTCTAATAATTCTTTCATTTCACATTGAAGTCTTTGATGTTTCTGTATTGGTGTTTCTTTTTCTCCTGCAATAATGGTACATAGACTATTACAAACAAATTATAAAGAGACTATTTACCTTGCCCTACTAGCTCCCAATCTCCACTTCTGGCATCATATCCTGATTTTATTTGCTTACTAATGTTATCAGAAAAATCCACATTAGTTGCATTTAAGAACTTTCCTTTAAATTTATTATAAGCGTCTTCGGATGATATATGAATCCTTTCCACAGGTCCGTTTTCGGGTACATAAAAATTGTCAGTTTGTTCTGATTCAGGCAAATATGTACTTTCATAAACATCAGGTTCATCATGAGCCTCAAAATATAAATTCAATCAGTAATCAGTTTGGGCTTGTCTTAGATTACTACTCACAATGCCGGGTAAATCTGCATATTTTGGATCAGCCATCTCAAAAATATTTAGTAATTTACTCAATGAAAATTATTTTAACCGTTATAACACAAACGTTCCCTTCTGATGATTAATGAAGTGACATTTTTTATAGTGACAATTTACCAGATGATTTTGACACCTCTGTCATAGAGTTTTAAGAGATATATTTAAAAACCTCTATTTTATACTGTAGGTATCTTTTCTGAACCTTAGTATTTTCAAATAAACAGTTTTTAATACAAAATATATCCCTAATTTAATGTGAAATTCAGTATGAGGCCATCTGTTAGTAACTAGCTAGATGAATACCTGGAGTGCGGGATCTATGATATATCTGTCACATACTTGTCAAAAATTTGAATTTTGTCAATATATTGTGCACATGTGTTTAAAAGCGCTACGTAATTTTTGTAAAATTGCAAAATTTTTATTTTATTCAGTAAAGTGAATATATTTTAATAACAAAAATATCATAGTGCCGTTTATCCTCATGATCGATAAACGTGTAATTACGGTTCAAGATTGTTATAACCTCAAAATATAAATGAACATGTCCTTAAAATCCGTAAGAAGTCGGAATTCTGTCGGCACCCCGTCTATTTTAAAGAAAAGTTCCACTTTAAAAAAGCGCCTTAGCGATATAGTGAATGCGTCACCTAAAGTCAGATTCCAGCTGCCCCATGCTAAAAAGGTTCAAACTATTCTCACCGAGTATATACAGACTAATGATCCCAAACAATATCTTAGCCTGGTGTGCTTTATTCGGGATGCCGAATTACCTGATAAGGATATATCAGACCTACTAGTAGAAGCAACAGCTTGTATATCAATTCTTAATCAAGATTTGAGGCTTTTTGTTGAAGCATTGCTGTCAGTTAGATGGACAGACCGAGATGAAACAGTAGTAAAAGAATATCAAAGTTTTATTGTAAATTTACTTAGTGCCCACAATTATCATGCTAAAGTAGTCATTGATAGTTTAATTTGCCAGTTTTTACCCAGTAAGCATCAATTAATTATTAAAAAATATATATGGTATATTTTGAATTTTAGGACAAATAAGGATAAATGGACAATTGAATCAAGCGTCAGTTGATTGTGGCAAGTGTGAGGAAATACATAAATTAATTAATGTTTTAGTAACAGTGGTTCCCATGTAAGTGCATATATTTAGAAATTATTATGTTGTTGCATTTTTATAGAATACTTAATAAACTCAAAGGGATTTACCATTAAACACCAAAATAATTTGTTTTTAACTCAACATCCTAATGATGCTAACATGATTAGCGAAACCCGCAAATCTTTGACTTTAGTATATTTCACACAAAAGGTTCTAATAGAAGAATTGAGAACATTTACTGTTGATATCAAATGCGTGTATAACCGTTTTTTTTATAGGTGTAAAGATATTCTGAGACAGTCTATTACAAAACATTTTCCATATTATAATAAATCATCAATATTTCAACAATCTTATTTAAGTAATTTGCTGTCAATTATGAAGTATCAGCCATCATTTAGACCTGATATTCTTCATCTCATATTTTCCAAGTAAGCATTTAAATCCATTTTTAAATTACCTTTTATTTAAATTTACTTTGCCTTATTTATAGATTGGTAATTATGGATGTAAATGCTCCTAAAGAATTAATAGAACAACAGAAAACAGAGGATGAAGAAATGTTTTCCATGGATGATGTTAAATCTGTAAAAACTGTTCAAACTGGTTTTACTGTAGTTGACAGAGGAGCCTTAGGTATTTCTCTGGATACTTGTATGGATATGGTTTTAGATTATGTACTTGATGAATGCAAAGATGAAGATGGTAACTTGGAATGGACTCAAACTAAAGATTTGTATCGCGACTTAATAACAGTGTTTGACAAGGTTTGTTACATTTAAAAGTCATACAAGTTAATATTTTCAAATTTGCGTTACCGTAGGTAGTTTTAACAACATATGGCTCACATCATGTTCAATTTGTAATGTTTGTTTTGTGTGGTTTAAAACCTGCATTAGCTGAAGCTTTCCTTAATCATTTATGGAGAAAAGTATGCGATCCTAATATACCAGTAGTACTTCGTCAAGCTGCAGTTAGTTATGCAGCCAGTTTAGTTGCCAGAGCATTATTTGTACCCCTATCGTAAGATTGATAAGATTTTTCTTTTAATTTGGTGATTTAAAATATAAATTGATTCTAGGATGTTAAAAGGTACAATGCAACAAATGGCAGAGTGGATTCATGCCTATGCAGCTCATCAAGATGGATTAGATTGTGTCAACGCGGACGTACGGGTGCACACAGTCTTCTATAGTGTGTGCCAATCTTTATTTTATATAGTTGCTTTTCGTCATAAAGATTTGGTTACTAATAGAAAAGGTTTGTATTAAATTTACCTAATATAATTAAGATCATTATCACTCAGAGTTCCAAAAATTCTTCTGAGTACTTGTACTCTTCTTTCAAATACCGCAAGCATCTCTTCTGTTTTCTTTGTCCACGTCTCACAGCCAGATGTAACAACTGGCGAAATAAGTGTTTTATAGATCCTAACTGTTTTTGATGTGCAGTAGTTCTGCTGCATTTCTTACATTGTGCCTTTAGTCTACCTCTTCTTCTGTTACCGTCCATGGTAAGGATATATCAGACCTACTATTAGAAGCAACATCAAGTATATTACTTCTTAATCACGATTTCAGACTTTTTGTTGAAGCATTGCTTTCAATTAGATGGACAAACCGAGATGAGTAGTAAAAGAATATCAGTTTTATTGTAAATTTACTTAATGCGCACCTTTGGTATCACCGTTGATTTGTCTATATTTATTTCTTGATCGACTTTTTTGGTTTTCAACTTTATTTTATAGTATGTCATCCTCAATGATTGTTTTGATCTTGTTAATAGGTTTGTTGTAGTAGCGACTTCAAAATCCAGTTTGCAAACTGTACAAACAATCCGGAGAAATTCGTAAGGATTTTTAGTTTGTGACATGCGCAAAAGTTGGAAATGTTCCTGTCATCACGAGACACCATGCTGTCAGTTGATTTGTTATGGCTTTGGATTGTTTGGTTATGTAGGTTGTATTTTTTTTATACATATATGCTGCTATGACCTCTTACATTTTTTTTTTAATTTCTTATATCTATACAGCCTACATTAACATTTTGCAGATGTTGATACAAATTGAAGTCTTTTATCCAATACTGATTTGTCTCATCTTTATTAATGACAAATGTTTTGATGTAGAAGACCCCGGTTGTAACGGCACAAAAGAATACTGTTGTACATATACAGACACACTACTTGTGTTGTATGGGGGCGAAATTATAAGAAATTCTGAGATATCTACAAATGTAAAATGGTATATTTAAAGAAAATCACAGATGTGGTACAAAAACTCACCGTTGACATCAGTATTATCCATTTTAACAAACTGTATTTACTATGTATTTATTATTTTCAAATAAAAATATAAACACAATTGACTCAAAATTAGGGTTCTAGAAGATAAAAATCCCAAACTAAACCAAGCCAGGTTTAAGAGCGAACATGCGGAGTTTGTCAATCCACCTAACTAGTTTCAAACCATCTGAAATTTCATGCTAGAACAAACCTATTATGTTTAGGTCATTTGCATACTTTACAATCTTTGTTTATTTATCATTGTTCCATTGACATCTATGTTTCGCTGATGACTTTGTTTAATACTATGTTAAACAAAACAAGTGCTAATCCATCCCCCTGTCGCAAACCTTTTCCGATGGCAAATCCTACCATGCTGTGTTGAAATTTTACTAGTGCCTGAGAGTTAAGCATAGTCATTCATGTTAAACCAATCTATAACCATAACCTTATCTGGCATTCCCATTTCTTCTACGGTAAATAAGTATTCCCATACCTTCAGCACTGTACTATTGCTCTTTCTACGCGGTTGTAAAAATTCGTTGAAAAAAATATTATTTATAATATAAAATATATAATAATTAAAATTTTAGAAACAAAAATATAGAAACTGATGAGATTCCAATAAAAAGCGGAATATTCCAGGGTGATGCACTTAGCCCATTATGGTTCGTATTGAGTCTAAACCCTCGCACTGAATAGAAGCAATTTAGGATATTCGATAAAAAAATGCCCACATTTGTTACTTTGTCAGTCATTAATTCTATATAGATGACTTAAAGCTAAACGCTGGAAGTGAGCAAAATTAGACCAACCTAATAGAACTAACCAAAAAATTTAGTGCAGGTATAAATATGAGTTTTGGATATGAGAAATGTGCTAAATTGATCGCTAATCGCGGAAGACTAGAATCATATGATAACTACAAGACCAACAAGCTATTAAGTACCTCGCTGAAGGAGAAAAAAAAAATTATAAAATACATAAATATTATTAAAATAATTATTTATAAAATGTAAAAATAATATTTTAAGAAAAAATCTTATGGGTATTTTTTTCATAAAATTTGAATTTTTTCAAAAGAAAACCCTTTTGGTTCATCTAGAAATTATTTTTTCATATAAAATTGTCTCATTTTTTCTAAATTCAGTTTGTTTTTTCAAATGTTTCTTTATTTTTTCAGACGTAGCATTTTTACAAAGTCTACAACTGGGTAAGATGGTTACTGGACGTTTAAATCCTTTGCGTGCTTGTCAGCCAGCTGTTGTCCGAAATTTTGCTGCAGTTACTCGACAGTATCAATTAGCTTACTGTTATACAGTGATAGATCACAATGAACGTAATGCGTTACCGACCATTCACCAAGATGGAAAAGGAACGCGACTGATATCAGATAACATTCTAACTGATTTTTTCCCCTTTGACCCCTACGTGCTTGAGCAGTAAGTAGGTTCACAAAGTTCGCCAAAAAAATATTTTAATTTTTTTACTACAGATCCGGTAAGAAAGTTCAGCCATTATATAGAGATTATCAAGAAGAAATATGGAATGGATCGACCGATCTAGATCATAAGGAAAATCCGGAAATTGATGATTTTTTAGATAACAGTCACGATTTTGCATCCAACAGTGCGAGAAAGTTTTCCTATGGTAGTTCTCCTGGGTTTAAGTTTAAAAACTAATAAAAAGTATCAATTGTTTAAACTATTTGCGATCTGCTGTGATGTATTATCTGAAATAAAAGTATTTATAAAAATTTTCTGTTTTAAATTTTGAACTAAAAAAATTGGCTTGGGAAACTTGACTCTGACTCAGAATGTGTCGGAGATTACTGGTTTTGCCAAATGCCGGACCTATGATCAACCGTCCGCCATACGGCACCGGGGCTTGGTATTTGCGACGTCGAGAACGAGCGAAGCCTTATATCATAGATGTTTTGGATTCCGTTGACTTAAGGCCGGGATTTTGGATATGATATTATGGGGAATCGGATGAAGCTGATTCCTTGGTGAGTCAAAAATTGTGATATTTATACAAAAGTTGGTGGGAGTATTTTCATGGTTGAAGGTATTGAAGTTGCTGGAAGTTTAAGATTTTAGCTAATTGTAGTGTGTTTAGTCGTTCTTCCTTCTTTTCGTTTTCAATGTGGCCAGTTCTTCAACGTTCGTATTTTAAAATGGTTATTTTTATGTCTCTAAAGTGGATATCTAATCCACTTTAGAGATAAGAAACGAATGTTCCTGTGAAGTGTCCCAGTGTTAACGGTTTAATTGGTTGCATAATCATGTAAATCTGTCTCTGAATAATAGTTTTATATTCAAAGAAATCAATCAACCTTCTATAGAATAGAATAGAATAGGAGCAATAAAGTTTTGATAGGTTTCCCTAATAAATCGTTCTAATTGCTGTAATATATTGCACACCTGTACATCAAAAGATGTAAAGAGTTTTGTAACATTCTAAGTTGTTTAACAAATGTAAAATACATTTTCAAATATTCGATAACACTTATTTATATCTGTTTTAAAAACAAAATCTTATTTGGTATCAAAATTATTATTAATTTAACAACATAAAAACTTATATCATTTTAAAAATGACATTACATTAATAACAAAGAAATCTCTTCTAGTTAAATTATCTATTGTTTGTTTGAATTCCGTCAAGATGTTGATTAGACAGTTATTTTTTATCAGTTTTTAACATTGAATAATAACTACAAGACAATAAACGGTTACATGTTTATTAACTTATTAGTTGAGTCAATTTTTTTAAACAAAAATAACGAAACAAAATGATTATAGTGTATCGTATAGTATAAGAGAAACTTGTAGATAAGGTCATACCATCTTTCGCCTTAAAGCACACAGCTTGTTATAAACACAGTAGCTATAAATTTACAATTCGTTGAAAAATATTTATAGTTTATTACTTCTCTGAATAAAACCATATCTCAAAATGTCTATTTTTATTTGAGAATTGTAGCTGGCTGCTTCTAAAATTAGATGACCAACGATACAGAAAATTATCAGCTGGTTATCGTCAATAAGATGACACAATAATGCCCCCAAAGGAACTTGTTTACAATTTTTTTTATTTGCCTTTGAAATCCTCTATTATAATTTTATAATACTGTTGATTTGCTCGAAAATATTTGAAACTGCGCCTATCGTTTAGATCAAAAGTCCTGTATAATCGCGATAATTTTGAAAAATATATTTATAATTATATAGTTATTGTACGATGTTTAGGTCTCTGATTTTTGTGTCCAGCAACAGTTATTCGGGTTTATTAAAAAGAGGAGAATGTAGATTAAAATTTAAGCATGTTAATAAAGTAAGTGCACCGTTATCTATGCAAAAACTAATTAAGCCGCTTAATATTATTTAGGTTATATTAAAAAAAAAATTAAATATGAAAATATTCAAGTCTTCATATATGTTTAGATATTACCTTGTACGTTTGCCA
The DNA here is from genome assembly GCA_031761425.1 of Cosmopolites sordidus. NCBI lineage: Eukaryota > Metazoa > Arthropoda > Insecta > Coleoptera > Curculionidae > Cosmopolites > Cosmopolites sordidus. Next base: position 200,024 of record JARFXV010000191.1, on the reverse strand, counting down.
CTTCACCTTCGGGACAAAGAAAGAAAGTATATAAAGATATCAAGGAAGCAATAAGTGATATTCAAAATGGTTCTAAATTATTAATAGGGGGTGAGTGGAATTATAGAATTGATAATTGTATTGATGCTATTTTCATGAATCTTATGTAGTGTTACAGTTTTAGACATTATCACATTAGGTTCACTCATAAGTTACAATATATCATTTTTTGATAGTATACAAAATTTAACTTTAAGAATTAATATAGCATTAATCTATAATATAATCTGATTATCTTGTAGATTACAATTGCATTCATTCTTAAGTAAAATTTAATTTTGTTCAGTATCAGAAAAAGGACATTCATGGTTTTCATGTTTATGTTTCATGTTAAGATTCACTTGCATAAAATAATGTTAAATTACTATTGTGTTGACTAGTAACTTTGTTTGCATATCTGTCTCTTTTTACTGAGGATAGTGCAGTTGATGGAAAACATTAAACTATTATTGTATATTAGACCCAAGGGCGAGCCATACCATGTTGAACATCAGTTTTCGATAACTGAAATTAAACAACGTTGCTCGCCTCGAAATCTGGAAGGGTAACCTTAATATAGGCACCTTAATAAACCGACATTTAGCAGTTAAGAGATATCAAAAAGCCAAGGGCCTCCAAGCCCTCTAGCGCTGAATTAAATATTATATATATTTGATATTACACTGCCTAGGTATTCAAATGTGTTCACTATTTCTAAAATTTGTTGTACAATACAATAATTTTTTCTGATTTTTTAATTGTATCTTTAATGGACGTAAATTTGCTTTTTTCTGTAATAATTGACAGTTTCATCTTATACTTGGTGAAAATCCATTATAAATTACTCCAAAATAAAACTATCGAATTTCACTTAAATATATAATAATATATGTTTCAACAAGTTTATACTCAACACCTCAACAATGGTATCTTCACATGTCATATTAATATAATTCAGTACAAATCGAATAAAACGGTAGTTTTATTTTAGAGTAATTTATTTGTAATAATTTCTATCTTAAGTGATATGTTTTGTTGCGATTATTGCATGTTTTTGATTTTTTCCTATAACTACACTTCATCTGCATATAAGAAGCTTTAAACTTTCGCTGTAAGATTTCTACATCCTAGAGTTAGTTATTCTGTTTTTCTTTAGTAATTTTAATTTGTTAATCCATTACAATAATGAACAATATTAGGCTTAGACTGTTCCCTTGTTTTACTTCCATTTTTTATTACTTCTATTAATTTTTTATTTATTTTAAACAATTAAACTTTCTTAAACAATTCCAATTAATATTAACATTATTACTTAAATTAAAAAAAAAACGGCTTTGAGAATAACGTTTTTAAGATGTTCTCAGCAAAAAACTATTAGTATGCTACTAATAATATACAGCAATGGGCAATTCAATTCAACTATTCCATATCTGAGGATTGATTCTCTCATAAATAGTTGCTTGTTATAATGTCATAGAAGAATTTTAGATTTCAACTAAATTTTAATTTCCAACACGTTCATGACACAGATATGTCGTGAAGGAGTATTTAACATATACTTACCATTTTTCATGGTATGCTTTACCTACCTTTATTTTTACTTAAAAATTACACACAAAAACAAGTTGTTCATATATACAATTTTACCAATTGCTCTGTTAAATGAATCATGGTTATCATGAACTAATATTTAAAAACAAAACTATTTCCAAAAAGTATACATACCATACAAAACAGCATGAATATATGCCAATCTAATATTTATCTATAACAAGAATATTTGTTTAATATAATATTTTATGTAAAAAATTAGGGTTTGGATTATGTGGTATACCTGAAAACTTAATAGCTGCATTGGTACATCATGAAGCCAAAGATCTAATCGTAGTGTCCAATAATGCTGGGGTCGATAAATTTGGTTTAGGTCTACTTCTAAAAGAAAAAAAAATTAAACGTATGATCGCCAGTTATGTAGGAGAAAATGCGGAATTTGAAAGGCAGTACCTTGCTGGTGAATTGGAAGTGGAACTGACACCACAGGTAAATTTTTTTATGTTCAACTTTCAGTAGATCATTGGATATTTCTCTAGGGCACATTAGCGGAAAGAGTTCGGGCAGGAGGTGCAGGTATACCTGCATTTTTCACACCTACCGCCTATGGGACTTTGGTCCACGAAGGAGGTGCTCCAATTAAATATGACTCGGCTGGGAAAGTTGAGTTGGCTAGTGGTCAAAGAGAATCCAGATCCTTTGGTGGAAAAAATTACATTATGGAAGAAGCCATCACTGGTGATTTTGCTTTGATAAAAGCTTGGAAAGCTGACACTGCTGGTAACCTTGTGTTTAGGTAGGTAAATTAAAATAAATTGTATATTGATAAGTTCGTCTTTCGAGACTTTCGTATTTCTTTTAGACTATCAGCGCGGAATTTTAACCCCACTATGGCTAAAGCAGCAAAATTAACTATTGCTGAAGTGGAAGAAATAGTTGAATTAGGTTCTCTATCACCTGATGAGATACATTTACCTGGAATATATGTAGACCGTGTTGTAAAAGGCGCAAAGTATGAAAAACGTATTGAGGTATTGATATTGATTTGTTTTTAAATGTGAAAGTACATTATGAAAGCACATTTTGAAAGGTTCTAAGATAATTATTTTTTTGATCTTGCTTGCTTCGTGGAACTGCTTCTCTATCGATAGATATATTTATCCAAGCATGGACCAGTCACGGATATGACGCGTCTGACGACAGGGACTCGCACCACCAATGTATCTTCGATTCGGCAGGTTATCATGAAGTTCCGAAATTTCCAAAATAGCCATTTACGGCGTAATAAACTGAATTCTATATAAGATGGTCTAGGGGAAACGAACGTTTTTGGAATGGATATTACTCGGCTAGTAGAGAAAGAACGAGCCCGCAGCAGGTGTGTAGAAAGTCTCCCTACAATGATGTTTAGTATCCATCAATGCTGCTGTATATTCGAGAGCAGGCCGTGTTTGCTTAACGGTCCGTGTGTCAAATGTATTGAGTTCGTGATTAAAACACCATTCTCAGATGGATAGCTGGCTTTAGACGGGTAGCTGGGAACAAAGGTTTTATTAACAAAAATAAAGCCACCTGGTCTTTTTCGATTTTCAACAATCACACGAATACTTAACCGACTGTCAGATCGAACCAGATTAGCGATTTTTATATATTGTCATCGGTTTTTAAGATCGAACATCTTCAACGTCTTCTCGGCCATCTTGAAAAGGCTTAAACAATTCAAAAACACGTACACGCCGGTGCGCACACTGCGGAATGTGGACAAGGTGATGGAGGCGATTCTGCGAAGTCCCACTCGCTCTGTCAGGCCGGCCGGATGAGTAAAATAAATGACCAGAGACTATTATGCGATCCAAAAAGAACGGTGTGGCGTGGTGTTGGCAAGAGCGGGATTTTCGGGCCATTTTTCTCGAAGAAGATGAAAACACAGTAGCTCGCTACGTAACCATGTTTTAATTTTTTTTCCAACCAGAACTTCGCAGACGAGGAATCAGCAGGAGGGATGTTTTGTTTCAACAAGATGGTGCTCATATCACCAGATATTTCATGAGTGTTCAAGTAGCATTGTTTAACACATCAATTTCTCGCTTTGGTGATGTCCTGTGGCGTCCTCGGTCACCAGCGTGTGTGATTTTTATCTTGAGCATTGTCGTGTTGAATGACAACACATTTTCAACCATGTAGTGCATTTCTGAATCCAGTCACGACTGGTGACAGGTCAGTCAGCGGTGATACTTTGACCTGGTAGCAGCAAACATAGTGGAAAGGCCCTTGTTAATTCCACCAAATATGCAGAATTTTCTTTTGTAAGTGAATACTGAGCTTAGCAATAACTGGAACCTTTTTCATACCGGACTATCGTAAGATATCTACTTGTTACTAAACGATCCAATACAACGGCCGTACTAACAAAGAAGAATGTATGGTGACACAGTTAGTCAACTTCTCTTCATTAAGTTCATCCAACTTCCTAATTTTTGAATATACCCTAATTTACTTCTATATTGATGGTACAGTTGTCTAGTTAAAGCTCATACTTCAATTCATCGGTTGTTAATAAAGGTTCTTCGGTTGGTAGTACCAAGCACTGCTTTATACTAATAAGCAACAATGATGCAGTGTAAAAGATAACTCAATTCTTCTATTGGAACCTTCGATGCGAAACACTACAATAAGATTAAAATATAACCTGATCATGCTAATATGGTTAGCGAAACCCGCATCGAGAAGTTTAAAAAATTTGGTATTTAGTGGCAAATCTGTTCGAGTTTAGTCGAATATAGCATTCAAAAATATGACATAAATCATACAACAATCTTTTTTGTGACTGCATAATTACTTAATAGCTTATAGTATATGATTTTGATATCAGCGTTTCAAATGACGACCTATATATTACCTATGTATGACGACCTATATATTAGGGTTTAAGAGCAGACTCCTACTTTGCCTGAAAAGAAGAGTCTTCGATCAGGGTGACCTGCCGGTTATGACATACGGAAGTGAAACCTGGACACTTATATCGCAATCAATTCAAAAACTTACTATTATGCTTAACTTAGCATTACAATATGAGACAGAAAGCCCTGCATATGGATCAGGGAGCAAACGAAGGTGTGTGACATCATTAGAAGAGTGAAACAATTGAAATGGAGATGGACAGGCCATGTAGCGAGGCGATGGGACGACAGATGGACCATGGCAATCCTGGAGTGGATACCGCTTGGTCGTAAACGTCCGCGAAGAAGACTGAAAGCTCGATGGATTGATGACATTGTCATTGATGACATGACATTGTCATCATCAGAAAGAATTGAAAGTATATAGACAAAGCTAATATTACCAAGATCTATATGAAACAAAATTAAATAATACTTCAAATAAGCCAACATAGTAAATAATTTGCTTAATATTTTGTGGCATAAACGTTATTACTAATGACTGCTTGGCATCTTCTAGGCATTGACTCAAGAAGTTTATTAATCAATACTTTTCCATTTTTCTTCCAATGCCATATCTAGGTTTTCTTTGGTGGAGTAATTAATTTCTTTAATCTGGCGATTCAAGTTATTCCACATGTTTTCTGTAGGGTTGAAATCCGGCGGTTGCAATGACCACTTTAATATAACAATGTTTTCATCTATAAAGAATTGCTTGACTAGCTTTGAAGAATGCTTGTGGTCATTATCTTGTTGAAAGAAAGATCTTAAAGGCATGTTATCTTTCATATAAGGCAACATTATGTTCACTAATACATCCGCGATACATAAATCTATCCACAATCCCTTCTATGCGGTATAACTTAGGTACTTTCGGTATAACTGCGGTACTTCAAACCCTTAGAAACAACCTCAGACCATGATAGATTGACCTCCATGCCTAACAGAAGGAACTGTGAATTTATAATGCTGTATTTTATTTAACTCATTTATGATAACTGTGATTTATGATATCCCAACAGGACGTCTAACATAAGGAATTCCATCAGATCCAAACATATTGAATTTTGATTAATCGCTCCAACATACCCGTTTCCAATCATGTAAAGTCCAATGGAGATAACGACGAGCAAAACCTAAACGGGTTTCTTGAGAGGTCGACGTGCAAACAACTCTTGTTCATTAAACTTTCTTTTAATGGTATTTGTGAACATGTTTGCTAATCCTTGGTTTATTAAATCAGCTCTTATTTCGGCTGGAGGCTTGAATGGACCCTTGGATGAAAGGGTCTCACTAAGTTTTCTGGGACGACCGGATCTTGGCGATACTTCTATTGTTCTCCTTTATTTAAATCTATTAAGTATAGCTCATACAGCGTTTCGTTTTTGATTTAAATGTTTAGCTACAGACAATATAATTACATTTAATTTTACAACAAAACTATATACTTTTGTCCATATATATATATATATATATATATATATATATATATATATATATATATATATATATATATATATATATATATATATATATATATATATATATATATATATATATATATATATATATATATATATATATTGGGTTTTTTCCGGGAGTACATCCGGTTGTCGGGTTGGTCCCTGTCGGGAGCTTGCAGACGTTAATAAGTCACGACACGACGTCAATAAAGGTTTCAATTTCGCAATGACACCAAAGAACATTCCATCAGAAGAAATAATTGCCAACGTGGAATCCGTCCTACACAACATCGGCGAACAAGAAACAGAAAATATCAGACAAGACATTGCCAGAACACTCAGAACGGCAAAACTGCCCAAACCGAACATCAGCACAGCCGAACTCCAGGCGCTAAAAAACTTGAACAAAAATAAAAATATCACCGTGCTACCAGCAGACAAAGGCAATGCCACCGTTGTTTTGAACACCGAAGACTATATAAAGAAAATGAGAGATCTACTGAGTGACGCTTCTTACAAACAAACAGCCAATAATCCCACAACATATTTGGAAAAAAACAACGAAAACCAAAATCAAAAATTCACCCATAGACCCGGAAACCCAGAAAAAAACTCATCCCAAGAGAAAAGTCTAGCAGATGCCCCAAACTCCACGGCCTACCAAAAATACATAAGGAAGACGCACCTCTACGACCTATCGTCAGTGCATTCAACTCCCCGCTCCAAAACCTGGAAAAATATCTCGCCAACATCATGCAACCTGCTATAGAAAGAGCCGATTCCTACATCAAAAACTCAGAAGAGTTCACGTATATCCTCAACAGCACATCGGTTGGCAAAGATGATATCATTGCGAGTTTTGACGTAAAATCGCTGTACCCCAGCGTCCCAATAGACGAGGCCTTAGAATTAATTACAGAGAACGAGAACTTTGAAGACCACGTTCTGGATCTCGCAAGACATTGTCTAAAGAACTCGTATTTCCTATTCGACAACAAATTCTACCGACAGACTGAAGGCGCAGCAATGGGGTCATCCCTCTCTCCCGCTGTGGCAAACCTATTCATGGTCTATTTTGAAAGGCAAGCCATTGAAAAGGCCCATCTCAAACCAAAGCTCTGGTTAAGATACGTCGATGACATATTTGTCATATGGCCTTTCGGAAAAACGGAGCTCTACAACTTCTTAAAACATCTGAACTCCCAACACCCAAAAATACAGTTCACACTCGAAATTGAAGAACAAAACAAGCTACCGTTCCTGGACGTTCTAGTCACAAAAACAACAGAAGGGCGACTACGACACACGGTATACAGAAAACCAACACACACAAACAGATATCTCAACGTACAATCACACCACCACCCCACTCAAATCCAGGCAGTAGCAAACACCCTAATCTCAAGATCCATCCGCCTTACGGACAACGATGCACAGCAGGCAGAACTCAACAACATAACGAACACTCTAAAACAAAACGGCTACTCAAAAAAAGACAATCAACCGTGCAATACAACAACACCAATATATATATATATATATATATATATATATATATATATATATATATATATATATATATATATATATATATATATATATATATATATAAAATATTTATATATGTATCTTAAATATGATCTCATCTAACCCTATGTCATTATTTCAGTAAAATATATTTGCTTCGTAATTTACATCCACTATGTAGAATTTCATTACAATTCATTCTGTTCCATAATAGAGACTGACAGTGCAAAAGACATCAGATAGTGCAGATTCAGTAGTAAAAAGGAATCCAGCTGCTGAGAAGCGGGAAAGAATTGTACGACGAGCGGCTCTAGAATTTCGAGATGGCATGTATGGTATCCTTTTAAACAAATCATCAAAAATCTAACATTTCTGCAAGCATACCTTTCATTAAATATTGTGATTTGCTGTTGTAACTGAACAACAAATATTCAAAGTGAATATTTTGATTATTTTTGATGAAATTTTAACATTATATTAAATGTGGGCTAAAAAATATCCTTAACATTTCTGTATAGTTAACTTAGGGATTGGCGTACCTGTGCTTGCATCCAACTATATTCCCAAAGGTATGAAAGTACTACTTCAGTCCGAAAATGGTATCTTAGGTCTTGGTCCTTTCCCATCACCCAACTGTGTCGATCCTGATCTTATAAATGCCGGCAAGGAAACGGTTACTGTAGTACAAGGAGCTTCTTTCTTCAGTAGCGACGATAGTTTTTCGATGATCCGTGGGGGTCATATTGACCTGACCATGCTTGGAGCTATGGAAGTATCTCAGTTCGGAGATTTAGCTAATTGGATGATACCTGGAAAATTGGTCAAAGGCATGGGTGGTGCCATGGATTTGGTTGCTGCACCTGGCACCAAAGTGGTGGTGTGCATGGAGCACACAGCCAAAGACGGTGGTAAAAAAATCTTAGAAAATTGTAATTTACCTTTAACTGGTAGAAGAGTGGTAGATTTAATCATCACGGAGAAGGCAGTTTTTACTGTTGATAAAGAAGAGGGATTAACGCTCATTGAGATAGCTGATGGAGTTGGAGTAGAAGACATCCTGGCTTCTACGGGTTGCAACTTCCGTGTCGCTGAAGACTTGAAGCCAATGGGTCAAGTGGAAGTGGAATAAAGTTTGTTACATTGTTGTTGATATATAATTTAAGGACCAAATATAATGTCTATATTTTTACGGGTTTGTTTTATTAACCTTAATATTTGTACATTGAAAAATATTTTAAAGATTTTGTTAACATTTCTAATTTGTTTCAAATATTTAAAATAAACTATTAAATATCCGATTCTATTATTTTTGTTCGATATCATCATAAGTGTTATTTCAGTTAAAAAGTTTTAAGTTTACAAAATTACATTTTTTTTTTAAATAATAATATGAATTAATAATCTGGATAAACCTTTAAATTTTGTTATTTAGATAAAAATATGATACAATCTTTAAGTTAAGGTTAGAAATTTAAAAACTTTAAACTTATTTTTATTTTTGAGAGAAGAGGTATAACAATACGTTCTACACTTTACTAAAGATTAAAAGTTTGTGTTTGCAATTTTAATATTTATATTAATTTGATTCTAACTAAAGGCTTAGGTCAGCACGGTCATCTCCGTTGCGGTGCAGTCCGGGAATTATTTAGTCATATAACTTTCATCTTATTTTTTTTTAACAATGGTTTATTAAAATACGAGGGTAGAGTGAAAAGTCAGATACTCAGAACTCATACCCAGAAATTTTTTTTTTTGATCGCTTTATTTTTCAACGTACTCTCCTTTTAGCTCGATGAAGTTTTGTAGCACAACTCTTCGTGAAATTTGACCAATAATAGAACATATTACTCTTCTGTGATCGCCTTTCCCAAATAGTCAATGAAGATAGTGAATCCCAAAAAACAGTAGCCGTGACATTTCTGGTCGATACAAGCGCCTTCGTCCCTTGGGGGTACGTTCGCCAAGTCGAACCCACTGTTTTAACTGTTCCTTCGTTTCTAGAACAAAATTACCACTATGAAGTGGTTACTCGATTCCGTTTTGGTTCGCAGTGAGCATATGCGGCACTCATCACGCTAATAGTCTTTCTCATGCTCAGATCTACATGTAGGAGGCTCCGAATGCATTCATCCGAGTCTATCATCCCAACAATCTCTATAACTAGACTTGATGCTATTTACCACTAAACACCAAATCACTTTTTTTGAACTTCACAGGTTAGTATCATCAGGAGATGATTTAATTTGAGATGAGAGTTTAAATCATCTCCTGATGATGCTATCATGGTTAGCGATACATGCGTCGAGAAGTTAAAAAAAAGTGATTTGGTGTTTAATGGTAAATCTCATCAAGTTTAGTGTTTCACACCAAAGGTTCCAATAGAAGAATTAATATCTATAACCTTCACTCTGCGATCGGGAATACGATATCATGGATTTTGTTGACAATTCAGTAATTCGATTTGACCACATCGGAACTTAATAAAACCAAACCAAATCACTTATGATTTTCTTTCAATTTGTCTGATAGTTTTTCCATTTAAAAAGTTGTGTTTAATCGTAGCAAAAACTCCTTACAAAGACTAAAAACAAAATTAATGTTACTGGCTCCTCGAAATAACATTATCGCAGTAAAACACGATGGTGGAAATATCTTAGTCTGGGGGTATAATGTGAGAATAATGTTGATTACCCTCGTCAATAACACCACAGCTTATGACCTTAGTGAATCAAAAGGTAAGAAAACCCAAGTGTACAAATATAAATTATGTAAAAACTGTATTACTCAAAATATACAGCAATGGACAAAAGTATATAGACAACCAGTTTTATGCTTACAGATATTTCTTTGTTAAAATTAAATTTACTTATATTGTCAATAAATTCTACAACAGTGAAAGAAAAATATTCGGTAGATTTTATTTTGTTTACAATATAGCCAAAAAAGCAAACTAAGCAAACATATTTTTTTTTGAGAGACAAAAATATATGGGCTTTATAGATATCATAAACTAACTTTATTCATTTCATTTTAAAATTAATGCCGTTAACGTAGCATCAGTGGACATTCATCATAAAACATTTCTTAAAATGTCGCGTGGTCCTCATATTTCATTCGAGATAAAAAGCAAAATAGTTGAACTGTACTAAAGTGGTCAAAATCAAGCTACTAGAGCTAAAAATTAAAAAAGGAACTCTGCAAGGGCAATACTTAATAGATTTAGACAAAGGGGAACGATAGAAGTATCGCCAAGATCCGGTCGTGCCAGAAAACTTAGTGAGAGAACAGTAAAGTTAATTAAATATATATCATCCAAGGCTCCAACCGAAAAAAGAATAGATTTAATAAACCAAGGATTAGCAGACGTGTCCACAAAGACCATTAAAAGGGGGCTTAATGAACAAGAGTTGTTTGCACGTCGACCTATTAAGAAACCCTTTCTTTCAAAGAACAGAAGGAACCGTTTAGGTTTTTCCCATCGACATCTCCATTGGACTTTACATGATTGGAACCGGGTATGTTGGAGCGACGAATCAAAATTCAATGTTAATTTTTGGGTACTTTCTGCGATTAAAATGCCACACGTTTATGAAAACAATGAACTAGTGGACATTATATTAACTTACAGGGAGTGCCAACAAAATGCAGCCGCAGCATGTCGTTTGTACGCGGAAAGGTTTTCTTTAAGAAATAATCCGGCTCCACGGATGTTTGTAAATTTAGTTACAAGACTTCGTGACACAGGTTACTCAAAGGCACAACAAGGAAGTTACGCTGAAAGACCTTCCCCAACAATTAGCACTAGGTCACTAGCAGGTCCAGTTGAGGTTGGACATAGTAGTGTAGAAAACTATACGACAAGAATACTTTTATTCCTATCATTATCAACGGGTATAAGAGTTACAACCCGAAGATTATTCTAGAAGAGTATAATTGTGTCGGTGGCTTTTACATCAGTACAACAGAAATGAACAACCATGTTTGGGCAGTAAAAAATGCGCATGCTGTGAAAAGAACCAATTTTCAGTAAACATTTGGGCTGGCGTAATAAATGGCATACTTATTGGGCCTTTCTTTCTTCCAGGTCTACTGAAAGGTGAACATTACTTAGGCTTTCTTCAAAATAATCTTCGACAATTATTACAAGATATTCCTTTAAATGTTAGACTGGAAATGATGGAGCTCCGCCACATTTTAGACGAGAAGTTCACGAACATTAAAATAATACATTTTCTAACAGATGTATAGGGCGCAATGGATCGATTTCGTGGCCTGCACGCTCCCTGGATTTAACGCCCCGCGTTTTTCTTTCTGTGTGGCTATTTAAAAAGGTTAGTTTATCACGATGGAGAAGTAAATACTGTAGAACTGGAACAGCGCATCGAAAACGCTTGTGAGGTTATTCGTGGACACCGGGATTTATTTTTGACGCGTGTAGTGACGCATGGGTACGCCGAGAAAGATTTAGTTCTAACAGAATAAATGGTGACAAATTGTAACAATTTGGTTTTTGTTATTCTGCAACTTTTACATAAATGATTTATGCTAAATTGATTTCTTTTCGTCAGTTCTACAACGCAGTCGTCAAGAATATCAAAAAGTCACTTCTGTTTTCAAATTTTGTAACTGTTAATAACTTCTTTATTTTGCAACTTTTATATAATTGATTTTTGGTGATATTACCTCTTTTTATGAGTTTTACAACCTGATAAAATAAATTACTCAAATTTGAGAACACCCTGTATATATAAACATACTTTTTTAAACTTCTCGACGCGCGTTTCGCTAATACTGTTAGTATCATCAGGAGGCTGAATAATTTCCTGATGATGCTAACCTAGTTAGCGAAATGCCCGTCGAGAAGTTTAAATAAGTGATTTGGGGCTTAGTGTTAAATTTCTTCTAGTTTACAATTGTTGTACTTCTAGCTACTTCTAGTTACAATAGTTGTTGACAATTAGTTGTAGTTTATATTGATATAAGGTTTAAAAACTTAATAAAGGTATTAAAATGAAAGAAATTGGGAAGAAAAAGATTGTTTTTTTTTAAATAGTTTTATTTCTACAAATGTTAAAATATTGACTCTACCAACTACAGATAACGTGTGTTTTTCAAAATAAAAATACGGTGTTTAAATATACCGAGGGTTGACTATTGAATGGGCAGGCTCTTTCAGCGGAACGGATATTAGGCGGTGCTTATTGTGACAAAAATTATTTTTCTTCGACCCTTGCAGCATCGTGTAAATATTTGTTACTGTGTTGTTACTGAGTATCACGGGCGTAGCCAAGGGGGGGGGTTCAAAATTTTAATAAAATTTATTGAAACATATATTTAATTGCTTCTAGTTTAGTTATATTAATTGTCACTTATAATTGTTCAGACCTTTTTGTAATTCATGTCGTGGTATTTCACATGGTCGTGTCCCAACAACACGTTGGTATGTTGTACGTACACGAGTGTAGTACGTTTCAATATTAGTGTATGCATATGTGTCGAAATAGCCCTTCAATTCAATCTAACCCCATTGTTTTCTTTAGTGAAGTGAATTTGTCATTTGGAATCAACGGTAGTTTTTATGCGTCAAAAACTTTAACGTCAACATCGACATGTGACTCCACGTGTTGTGTAAAATGTGTCCGGATATGTTTGAAAAGAACATTTGGGACATTTGTACAATTTAGGTATAGCATTTAAATGAGTAGACATGCAATGAGTGGCTACGTCTGTTCGCAATTTAGCTGTAAAAGGACAATCTGGACATTGAAACATCTTAGGATTTTGATTTTCCAATCGCAAACCAACCACCTTATTAACGATATGAGATTTTTCGTTTTTGTGTTGGCTTGCTTTTTTCGGATCATCGGTATCGAAGGAACAATTTTTACATTTGTACTTGATTAATAAGGTGCTAGTAATATGTTCGTTATAATGATGGAGTTTGAGTTTTTCAGAAGAGTTGCTGGTGAACGAGCATAAGGAACAATTTGTTTCGGGCATTTTCTCGGTGGCTGCATCAATGGTATTGTAACTGTGTTCTGTCAATATTCCTTTTCTGAAACAACAAAATATATATTTGAGAATGTGTTGCCCTGCATATATATAGTGAATATGATTATTTGATTGACTGAGAAACTAGAGATGCATCAGTATTTAACGTATTTTTGCGAGAACACTTTCTGCTTATCCACCTCTGATTTGCGTTTAATTATTTAATCAACTTAATCACTGGTCTAACTGCGGAGTGAACCTTTATCGGGCTTTATTCCCTTGTTTATTGGAATACAGGACATGCGTCTTCCTTTCTCGAATTCGTCTGTAGTCAAGTACTAACCACAATAAATGACACCGCATTTTGACATTCAAATAATCAGAATACTGAAATTGTCACCTCTGGATCTACGAGGTGTGTAAATAAAGTAATGCGACTGGTGGTGTAGCATTCGATCTGACAACATTTCCCCTTTAGAGGAGAAGCAGATTAGAATCTGAGGTATTTTCAGCACGTGTTTAACCTCGCTAGAGTCACTGAAAATGAGTGACAAATGCGAGCAATGGTAGTCTACCCAGAACTTTTGTAAACCTTCATCAGGCCTGTGGAAACAGTGTTTTGATAAAGGCCCAAGTTTTCAGGTGGTTTAAGACATTCTCAAAGGCTGAGACTTCATTGAAGATGAGTCATAGCGGAATGCTTTAACACGAACAAGTGATGAAAATGCCCACAGAATCCGGGATCTGTGTTCTGTTCGTCCATTGACGGCCAGAATGATTGGGGAAGAAAATCTGAGAGAAAATGTCCCGAAAAACCTTTCATAGAATCAAAAGGACAACAGCTTGTCTTGACAATCATCGGATATTAATCCTATTGAGAACTTACGGCAAACAATGGTTTAGGAAATTTCAATCAAAATAAAAAATGGTCAATCCAAAGGAAACAAGAAAATATAAATCTGGTGTACATCAGCTCAATTAAAAGGTATACAATTTTGCTCCCGCCGGTTTTTTTTCAAAATTCAAGGCTTTATTGTAAAAAAACTTATTATATATTTATGATTCAAAGTATTGTCCATCGTTGGCCACTACTTTCTCCCATCTTTCAGGCAGCATTCGAATCCCGCGTTGAAAAAACTGGCCATCTTTTGAAGCAATCCACGAATCGATCTAATTTTTTGCTTCTTCATAAGACCGGAAGTACTGGTCAACCAGGTCGTGTGCCATCGATCGAAACAGGTGATAGTCAGAGGGAGCAACGCCTGGAGAATACGGCGGGTGGGGTAGGACTTCCCATTTCAACGTTTCCAAGTATGTTTTGAATATTATTGATTGATTTGTCCGTTACTTTGTGATAGTTCATTTTTTAAAAAGGAATAAAACAATTTTTTACTTTGTTATCTATCACTTTTAATGAATTATAAGTATAATGTATTTAATTTTTTAATGTATTTAATGTATTTTTTAATGCATTTAAGAATGTAAATCGTTTTATGAATCTATAGTCACACAAAATTTTGTTTAAAAATAAAAGTGATAGATAACAAAGTAAAAAAATTGTTTTATTCCTTTTTAATGTTTTGACTACTTTCGCAACTTGGGGCCGAGCATTGTCATGCTGCAAAATCACTGTATCGTGTATTTCGCTGTATTGCGGCCATTTGTCTTTCAATGCTCGGCTCAAACGCATTAATTGCGTTAGATAACGATCCCCTGTGATTGTTTCAGACGGTTTTAACAGCTCATAATACACTACACCGAACTGGTCCCACCAAATACAGAGCATGACCGTGGAGCCGTGAATATTCGGTTTGGCCGTCGACGTGGCCAGGATATTCCTATGATTTTCGACGTTTGGGGTTATCATAATAAACCCATTTTTCGTCTCCAGTCAATATTTTTACTACTGGGTCATTCCCAGGTCTTTGAGGCGTTTTGGAATTGCTGGCTGAGTCACTCGCAATGATCTTGCCAACTCTTCTTGACTTTGACACGGGTCTTCATTAAGCAATGCCTCTAATTCTTCATCTTCAAAAACTTTCGCTTTTCCACCGCTATGCCGGTCTTCGACGTGAAAATCACCACTCTTAAAGCTTTGAAACCACTCAATACACGTTCTTTCAGTCATAGCGACCTCACCATAAGTGTCTGAGAGCATTAGTTGAGCCTCAGCCGCAGATTTCTTCATATTAAAGACACATTAAAGACAAATCGACTACTGGTTCTATGGGATTATGTTTACAAGATGCCCAAAGGTATTGCATGCCCTCTATGATGTATTTATTTCGACGACTACTTACCGCTAACGCCATCTGTAGGAAAACAGCGGGAGCAAAGTATTTGTATGCCTTTTACTATAAAACAAATGCAAAAACTGAACCACCATGAAAGTTTAGAAATAAATTGATTAAAAGATGCAAAAACTTTCCTGAATGATCTGAACAAATCACCTTAATTGAATTTGTACAGGTAATAAATAGTCTCCGGTTGTATTTTCCAATTTTTTCTTGCGTGTAAACGTTTTATAGTGGTTATTAAAAAGTATTGGCACACTCTGCTTTTTTCCCTCAATTTTCAAACCATTGAACTTATCATTCGGTAATGTATTTTGGTTTTTAACAAATATTAAAAAAAAACATTGTTGGAGGTAAAACATTTTGAGGAAAGTTAAGACGAAGGAGAAAAATAAACTAGACAATTAAGGGACAAAAAAATACAAGCACAGTTGTGATTTGTTTACAAGCAGATACATATATAAAAAAAAATCGAGAAACGTTTAATCCAACGTTTTCAAAGTTTTTATTAATAAATAAGATCCCAGCGGTTCACTCCAGCAGAAAAGCTACGATTCCATGAATTAGTCGAAAAAACTCCACCATTTCAACATAGCGGAAGAGCTAACATAGCTTCATCATCCGATGCTCCATTCAGTTTTCAAGCTGTAAGAATTTTCATACATGGTTTCAATTATTTCGATAGAGCGCAGAGAAAAAAAAACATTTCATTAGAAGTCAACCGCATAAAAAATTGAGTTTGCAAAAACTTATTTAAATAAACTAATAGACCTTCGGATAAATGTTATATTTTCAAATGAGTGTAAGTATAATATTTTTCAGACGAACGGAGGTTTGTTTGGTTATTAGGAAACCGAACTCGAAATTTCAATCGAGGAATGTTAGACCTACTGTGAAACACGGTGGTGGCAATGTATTGGTTTGGGGTTGTATGGCTTGAAATGGTGTTGAAAAATTATGCTTCATTGATGGTAGAATGAATGCCGAAAAATATACTGATATTTTGAACCATCAGTTGAAAGACTCGAACTTAAGGATACGTTTATCTTCCTGTGAGATAACGATTCTAAGAGTACTGCTAACAGACCAAAAGAATGGAAGTTGTTTAATGTTCGTAAGCAATTAAAAACACCTTCTCAGTCTCCGGATTTAAATCCAATTGATAAATTATATTTCTTAGGCTTGAAAGTAAAAAAAAACAAAATTTCAGCAAAAAACGAGTCAAAAAATGTGTGGTTTGAGGAGTGGTAAAAATTGGACCTGAACATTAGAACGATGATTACAAACAATAACTGGTGTTAATGGAATGATAATAAAATATAAAAGTGTTTTAATTATTTTAACAAAGCTTTTTATGATAAAAAACAGGTGTGTCAATAATTGTTTGGAATTATAAAAATGGGTTTTACCTTTGCTTCATTAAACTTTTTTAAAAAACTTCTTTTGTTCGTATTAATTGAATTTGTACTAATTTATTGTGTAATAAAAAAATCAGAAAAGTATCTCGAGTTTATTACGTTTTACGTAAGGAATATTAGGTGAGCCAATACTTTTTTGACCTACTGTATACCTACTTATTTGTCAACATCATTCTGACAAAGCTACAGTATTAGCGAGATGCTACAAATATACACCCCAGGACAAATATTTAAAGCCACTACAATTATTTTGAAAAAAAATATTAGGAACGTGAATTCAATAATTTTGTATCCTAAGCAGATCATTAATTTAACAATCTTAAGTGAAAAAAAAAAAAAATTAGAAACTTTTTACTTTAGAAACTCGAACTGTCAACTCTTACTTCACATGCAACTGTAAACTGTTCACGAGCAACTGCAAACTTGTGCATTGAACTCTGACTTTTCACGTGCATCTCAAAACTCGTACCCTCGAATCCCCAACGTGAAACTTTTAACTCCGATTCTTTACGTGCATCCACTCAACTCATACTCTCTGGTCGAACGTTCACCTCGCTCTGTCCACGTGAAAACTATAAAAAACATCTGTTCGTTTCGCTAACCATGTTAGCATCATCAGGAGATAATTTAATCTCCTAATTTAATCCAGATTAAATCATCTCCTGATGATGCTAACATCGTCGATAACTTAAAAAAAAGTAATTCGGTGTTTAGTAGTAAATCTCTTTGAGTTTAGTGTTTCACACCGAATGTTCTAATAGAAGAATCCATCTGTTCGTATTAATATTCTCTTTTTGGGGTTTTTCACAAGTCCCTTACTTTGTCCCTTTACCCGCGCCAGGACCAATCACCATTAGGTTTCTCTGAAATGCTGTTACTTTTTCTAGTGCCATAACTACGAATATCCGTTTATTGCAAGAATAAACATTTTTTTACTACTTCTCCGAAATGGGGGCGGTTATTTTTCTCTGGTGGTGCCGTCTTTCAATATAGAGTGTGAGTCTAAACTTGTATTTTTCGTATACACGGGGAAAGTTGTTCAGTTGTTAATATATATATATATATATATATATATATATATATATATATATATATATATATATATATATATATATATATTAACAACTGAACAACTTATAACTATATAACTATATATATATATATATATATATATATATATATATATATATATATATATATATATATATATATATATATATATATATATATATTAACAACTGAACAACTTTCCCCGTGTATACGAAAAATACAAGTTTAGTTTAGTTTAGTTTTATTCACGTATGGGCCCGGGTGGACCACGCGAAGTACACTTAGAGGCGTTTGTTGTTGTTAGCCTTCCTTTGCGCCCATACTAATTTCATTCTTTCGCTATGAGCTTTTTTTCTTTCGTCAGACCAAGTTGTTCCAGTCTTCCTACATTTTTCTCTCTGGCCAACCTTCCAAACGTCAACCTTGTGTCTGAAACAGCCTCTATCCTGAATTTCACTTTGTGTAATATTTGCTGATCTTAGGTCCTCTTTAATTGCAGCAATCCATTTAATTATTTCTACTTTAGCTCTACTTCTATTTTCATAAAATTCGACTATTTGTCTAGTTAGCCTATTTGGATTCATCCGTTTTATGTGTCCGTAAAACTTAAGTCTTCTTTTTCTCATATCGCTATGTATATCTGTGTATTGTTTGATTTCTTGGTTTTCTCGAAGTCGGTATGTTGTTGTATTTATTTGTTTGAGCCCTAGGATATTTCTTATGATTTTTCTTTCCTTCTTTTCAATGTCCTCGATGTCTTTCTTTCTATTCAAAATGAGCGTTTCTGCCCCATATAGACATTCTCAGTTTTGTGTTTTTAGATAGGCATTTTTTGTTATAAATATTTTGTGTAAGTCTCAATGCCGTTTCCATTTTTTGACATCTACCCTTATTGGCCGCTTTTTCCAACCCATTTTCCATGATTATTTCACCCAAATATTTGAATTGAGAGACTCGTCTGATGTTACCATATTTTGTTATTAGAAATGGTGTTCTTAGTCTGTTGGAGGTCATGTATTGTGTCTTTTCAAAGGAAATTTGGAGTCCTACCTTTTCTGCTATTTCTTTTAGAATTTCAATCTGTTTCTGTGCCGTTAATACATCTTGAGCCAAAATTGCTAGATCATCAGCAAACGCCAGACAATCAGTTTTGATGTTGGTTCTCCCCAGTTTAATGGGCTGGTCAATATTTAGGGCCGACTTTTTTTCACGCCACTCCTGTATTACTTTTTCTAGAACACAGTTAAATAAGAGTGGCGAGAGTCCATCCCCTTGTCTCACTCCAGTTTTAATTTCGAAGAACTCTGAGATGTCACCCATGAATTTAACTTTTGACCTTGTGTTAGTTAATGTTGCTTTAATAATTGCCAGCGTTTTCAGATCTAGTCCTTTTTCTTTCAAGATTCGGAATAAAGATTCGCGGTCTATAGAAACATATGCTTTTTTGAAATCCATAAATGTACAGACGAGATTTTTATTGTACAGTTTTTGATGTCTTAGGATCAACTTTAGATTCAGGATCTGTTCAGGGCAGGATCTGCCCGGTCGAAAACCTGCTTGATATTCACCAATTTTAGGTTCCAACTGTCCTTGTGCTCTGTCTAGTAGACATTGAGATAGAATCTTGTAACAAACTGGGAGAAGAGATATCCCTCTATAGTTGTTTACATCCGTTCTATCTCCTTTCTTGTGTACTGGATGGATTAAAGCATCTTTCCAATCTTCCGGAATCCGTTCGGTTCGCCAAACTTCTTGTAGAATTTTGGTTATTTCCTTGATTGTACCTGGACCAGCGGATTTCAAAAGTTCAGCAGTGATTCCATCTTCACCAGAAGCTTTGTTATTTTTAAGCCGCTTGATTTGCCTAATTATTTCATCTTCATTCGGTGGTAATGAATCTGGGTTTGTTTGTTTAGGGTTTAGTGTTGGTAATTTGTTTAAAGGCTCAGGACAGTTTAGTATTTGTTCAAAATATTTCGCAAGTTCTTTGCAATTCTCTTGGTTATTTAGAGCTAGTTGTCCGTTTTCCTTTTGGAAGCAAAGACTTTGGGGTTGATAGCCTGTTTGAAATGTTTTGTAAAAGTTTCGGGTGTTATTTTTTTGGAAATCTTTTTCTATTTCATTAAGTTGATTGTTTTCATATTTTCTTTTAGTTTGTCTAATTAGCTTTGATGTGTCTTTTCTTACTTCCAAAAAGATGTTATAGTTTATTGCTGTTTTTTGACTGTTCCAATCTTTGAATGCTTTACTTCGGCTTAATACTGCTTGCTCGAAAACTTCATCCCACCATGGATGTTTTCTACGTTTTTGTAAAGGGACCAACTTTAAGGCTGTTTTAATAATTTTTTGTTTCAATTCTTGCCAGTTCTGTGCTGGTTATTTATCAAGCTCTTCTGTTAGGGCTGGTTTTATTTTCGTTGGGTCGAACTTTGGTATTAGCAGTATCTTTTGAATAAGTTTTCGAGGTTTTAAGCTAAGTTTGATTCTAGTCAAGTAGTGATCCGTGTCTATGTTAGCTCCTTTCCTGACTTGAACATTCAAAATCTCTTTATAATTGGGGTATGAAATGGCAACATGGTCAATTTGAAATTCACCTATGTACGTGTTTGGGCACCTCCAGGTCTTTTGTTTTGTTATTTTCTTCTTAAAATGTGTTATATATATATATATATATATATATATATATATATATATATATATATATATATATATATATATATATATATCGTTTTCCACGTTAGTGCTTTACCACTCCTTTATCGGCCAAGCAAAGCGCCAGCAAATGCTTCTGAAGACATGTTTCTGGTCTTAAGTCGTCATCAGTTGGACTCAAACTGATTGCCTGGAGATCGGATGAAGGAACGTTTAAAGCCATGAACATATAAATCGGCCATGTCCTATGCCATTCTGCGGTAAACGACCACAACAGTCACACTATGCGAGATCATTCGTGACCCGTCTAACCTAAGTACCTAAGCACCAGGTATATCTGGACGGCTGGATGGCCGACGATTGATTGGATTCAAAGACTTGGAATTTGGATTAATGGATCCACAGAACATTTTTCCACTCCTCGATGATCTAGTCTTTGTGGCACATAGCCCATTCAAAACGTTTCTTATAATTTTCTTCTCGCAACGATGTTTTAAACACTGCAACGGTGCCTATTAGATTAGCTTCTCTCAGATGTCTTTTTACAGCGGTTAAAATAAAAATACCGGTTTCCTCGTTATTTCATTAACGTTAGCTCTTATTTGTGTTGCAGTCAATCTCCTGTTTCTTTTGCTCTGTTGTATAATTGGCTTGCTGTTCAGAAGTTATTCAAGGTCTACCTGTTGATGATCAGTCGATGATCGAATCTGTTTATTCAAATCTTTTTATGGTTTCGTGTACTCCAGTCTTGGAACTATTTAACTGGGTTGCAATTTTTCTTTGGGAATTGCCTACTCTAAACCATGTCAAAATCGCTGAGCAGGTTTCGACATTTATTTGCTACCTCTTCGCCATGTTTATGAAAATTTTTTTTGCAAAAATCTCTGGATGCATTAAAATTACAATAAACGATAAAAAAGCAATAATTTGTTTTGATGAAATTGTCTTTTCACTAGGAATAATACTGCACAAACTAATTCTGAATAATGTAAATACTTTAATAACAATACAAGAATTCGGTTGTATTTGTTATTTTCCTTCTTATCTTCGGTAAACAATTATAAGAATATTGTTGAAGGTATAAATACAGCATACTAACTTGAATAAACTATAATCATTATTATCGAGTTAGAAGGAAATAATAATTTGATAATTAAATGAAATTTTAAAGGTGGTTTTCAACTTTCGGCCGGGAGTGTAAATTTAATAAAGTGTAAGATAGACAAGAAAATTATTTCATTAAACATTTAATGAAAGAATCTACATGATGAATTTCTAACAAGTTGAAGCCAACGCATTCCAAAAGAAAACAAATATTTTGAAAGTAATATTCTATCAAATATTCTTTTTACTATCTACTAAGTTAACAAACGTTTATTTACTACTACCTATGAATACTTATTATTTAGTACCTACCTTGAGTCAAAGTTCTTTATTGGTTCATATGTCCCTGTTAAATAATTAAATGTCTTCTGAATGATATTGTTTTCGTTTGATCTTTGTTGTTTTTTAGAACTATTATCACATTTTGATATATTTTTTGATGCATCTGAAAGTTCACTTGCCATTTGAAATTTCTTAATTTAATTTTACGGACAATATCAGTTAACCTCTAGACAGACACAACAAACTAACACGTTTTATCCCTTGACTCTTCAAAACCTTAACGTACCGAATTTTTTACCTGACTATACTAGGCGTAGTGTTAGGGCGAGAAGTAACTGAAACGGGCATGAAAATTCAGAGCCATATGTTTTTGTCTGGACTAAAGGAAAAATAATGCTTTTAACTACCCTAAGGGTTCTTTAGAGCAAAATTATTTTTTTTGCATGAAGCATTTTTGGTTGCATGCTTTTTTAAATCTAATGCAGATACAAAACCGGGTGTGATTTACTCTAGTTAAAGACGAGCGATCAACAGTTTATTTTTTTAATTATGTAAAAAAACCTGAAAATCGAAGGAAGTTGGTGGAGTTTTAGCTGGTAAAAATGCAGCACTGCTTGAAGAGCACGGGTGGTCAAGATTTAAGGTCGTTTTTTGAAGATTTCTCTATCATAAAAAAAACGTTCTTTAGTATCACAACAATCCACTTTTACATTCGCAACATATTTATGCTTACATCATTACACATTTGACAAAAATGAGGAATGAAATGAGGCTACAACTAAGGAATAAGGTGCGCTGAATCGATTAATGTTCACAGTTGTGTGATCAGAATTGAATACATTTGATTTGGATGACATGTATATTTTTTCCATTTTTCCGGATTATTGTATCTAATTTGTTATCATTTTATATGACTCCTACAGAGATCTGCATTCTGCTCAGTGAGCATTATCCTTTTGTTAGAACTAGAGGGTGATCACATGTAGAGTATCATTCCAGTCAGTGATCTCCTATAAAAACTACTTTATCTAAGTTTAAATCTTAAATCTAGAGTTTATTTGTTTATGTAATCTTAAGTCCTGTCGTCAGGTCGGATGTCGGCAGACGTTTTAGCCTACGAACTTCACTAGGTCAGCTGTATAGTCATAGTCAACTTCGGTAGGTCAGCTGTATACTAGAGTATATTGGATGTAATTAAGTATATTCATCACTTTGTTTAATCATAACGTGTCTATCTGTTAAATAAAACTTCAATAGTTAAAAGTGAGGGTAAGGAAGAAGCCTCTCTAGGAAGGTTGCGATTTATCGAGGAAAGCAGCTGAACAATATCTTTTAGCATTTAAGTCTATGTATATTTGGTTGACCAGTCTATACGCTTCTACTGTTCCTTGCTTGTTATGGAATCCACACTGATGTTCTGAGACAATTTTCCCTTCTTTTGTTATTATTTTGAGTCTTCGAACGTACATTTTCACAAAAACTTTGGCAAACATAGGTAGTAGGCTTAAAGGCCGGTAGGAAAAACACATCTTTTTCCCGGATTTGAGAATCATAATAATTTAGGCCACTTGCCTTTTAGTATTAAGGAAGTGGGCTTGACCCAATATTGCATTAAATATAAATATTATTAATTTTATGCAATTTTGTGAGAGTTCTTGTAAAATTAGGACTCGGATTAGATCAAATCCGAGTTCTTTTGTAATGTTGTTTTCTTTAATGATTGGTTTACTTGTTTAATTTGTAATGAGCTAGAACAATTTGGAATGATACATTTACGAAGTCGTTTATTCGTAATTATTTCGTTTTCTTAATCTTTGGATAGTGTAGAAGGAAATGGCTTAAATATGTTTTTGAGGTATCTGAAGAATACCTCAGCTTTTCCTTTATTGTTGATTGACGCAATTGTTGTCATCATTGTTAATGGGTCCATTATGTTGTTGGAGCCTTTTTCCAAACCGAATAATCCATGGCCTCAGGAGTTGGATTTTCTAAGTATTCTTGGTTTTGTCCTTCATGGGTTAGGTCTTTTAGCTCTTTTGTTGCTTTTGTTAAGTTTTCTTTTGGTTTATTCCGTTCTTGCTTCGTGTCACTTTTTTCCTATCTGTCTTTTTTCTGCTATTTTTTGCTTAATTGTGGGTGACATACATCGTTTCCTCTTAGGGGTGCAGCAATGTCAGGAGTCGCATACCATGCTGATTTTGTGGGTAAATTTTGGGTTATTATCACCGGTGAGTGATCAGATAAGTCAAAGTATGATTCTGTTTTATATTTTTTAGTGTCAATGCCTTTCGTAATTCAAAACTATCGCGTCAGGAATTTTATTTCTGTATGATGACCAGATTTGTTGTAAATTGTTTGATTTCGTTGCTTTGACTAATTATCTGCCTTTTGGGGATGTCAGTCTTAGTGTTGTAGCTTCCACCGGCAATAAATGTATTACCTAAGTTTTGAAGAATCTCTGGAAATGTTCTTTTTTGTTGTTGTTTTAGGTGGACAGTAAACGGCAAATATTGTTAATGCTCTATGTTCTTCTTCAGTAGTTGCACTGGTGGCTTGTAGATAATTCTTGGAAATATTTCTCCCTTTCATTATGTTTGGTGGAATTGCTCATGATTATGGCAGTTCCTCCATGTGCTTTAACATCTGGGTATTTTTTATAGTACAAATATTTAGGAATACGCAGATAGTCTTTGCCTTTGAAATATGTCTCGGAGATTATCATGATGTCGATATTTTGTTCATATATAAATGTTTTAAGCTCTCTAGCATGTTGCTGGAGACCATTGGCATTCCAGACTATTTTATGTTTTGGTTGTACAGCCATTAAGCTAATTTACTGACAACGTTAGTAAATTTTGTTGTTGCTATTCAAAATTCAAAATAAATTAATAAAGACAACTATCACATTCACGACAAACAAACAAATACATACATACGAAACCAGGAAAAAATCAGACATTAGAGTTCATAAAAATACACAAGTAAGACTCACACAAAAACTCACAACTCACAACTGAAATCGTAGCAAAATTCAACAAGATACCGAAAGACATAATAAAATTAAACCTAAAAAATTTTAAAAAGAAGCTTAAATACTTAGTACTAGAACACAAGATCTGAGCGACATCGACTAATAGTTGAAAAAAAAAACCATGACGCCTTCGATACCATCTGCCCAGAGAGAGACCTAGAAGACTTCAAACTGTTGCAGATGAAGAAGGATACAACCCACAACTGCATGAATCCACCAACAATAACAAATAGATTTATCTCGTAATATAATATACAGTTGTATATGTTAATATTTTTAATATAATATAATATTTGTTCCTACGTTAGCAAAAAAATTGAACATTATGCCCATTTACTCCAGGTGTTTGCTAAGCATTTCTTCGAGTTTAGTCATAATGTTGATAGACTGGTTAGTTGCTGATATTGTTTGGTTATTATGATTATTTTATATTTTATTATTGTTGACTATTTGTGCAAATGTTATACCTGGTTGAATTCGTTGAATCGTTATAGGTTCAGTTTGTGGTTGCATGTTTCTTTTCTCTCTGAAAACAGGATATAGCTTTTGCTGTAGTTGTTTGTGCACTAGCTATGTAGTTGCTATGTGTTGTATGTGCTATGTAGTTGGGTGATCGCTATACAGTTGGCGCATTTTATTTAATCATCACGCATTTTTCAAGTGTATTCTTACGTTTCATGTTGACCTGCATATTTTATGTATCTGAATGTTTTTCGGCAGTTCATATTTAATTATGCTGTTAGCTAGTTTTTCTATGTTGTATACTTGCTTGTTATTTTCCTTAGGTGTGATATAGGTGTCAATATAAAACATTGGTAGTGTTTTTTTTGTGGTGGGATGTTTTATGTTGTGTATGTTCACCACATCATGACCTTGTTCTGCAAGGTTTATCTTTATGGCGTGGGTATCTGTACCGTAATGTAGTTCTCTTGAGACAAATCTGAATGTTTTTTCGCTTTTTGGTCTATATGTGGTATATTTGTGGTCTTGTGCTCTATATGTGTGGTATATTTCTGTTATCGATGTCCTTGATCAATGTTTTAAAATGTTGTTTTACATTTTAAAATGTTGTAAACATTTATTGTTTCATAACTGGTGGTGTTGACTGGGTATTTATTAATTTTATTATATTATATATTACAGTTATTATATAGATGATTTATAGTATTTTATAGATGATTATGGGGACCGTTTAGTCATAGCTTTTGTGTTGTTTTGTACCTCTTTTTCCTTACTTTTATCATTTTCTTCTGTTACACTACTAAAAACTGTTTTTTTTTGTTTCCAGTGGTTTGTGAAACTTATAGTCGCTTAATCTTGTTTGTTTTCTAGCATTCAGCAATTCGGAGCTTTTGTAGCGTTTTTTTTTGTATTTATCACAGCAGTCCAATCTAATTGTGCCTGTTAATGAGACACTTGTACATCTTGATTTTGTGGCTGAAAAGTCTGTATTATTGGTGGTTGCTTACGGTAATATTTTGATATTGAACTGGAGTGCTGATATTGAAGGTACACCATTTCACTTGGATCGTTATATTGCATGGGTGATTGCAGTAACGTAATGAAAGCGTAATACTGGGGATGAGCCATTTGGCCTACCCCCAATGTCCGCTATGCATTTGTACAATTATTGTCGACATTGTTATTCTATTTTTTAATTATTATTACGGTGTTGACTTTGGGGTGCGCTGGCCTTATTAATAATATAAATTATAAACACACGAGGCGTGTAAATTAAGTAATAACACCAAGTATTGTCTAAATGATTGTGGCGTGTTCATATATATATTTCTTTTTTTTGGGTTTTTCACTACGATCTAAAACTCAAAACATATCAAAAATATCTATTCTTATGTAAATAAAGAAATATAGATGTTAGAATAAAAGAACGTAAAAACCATTTTAGAAAGGGTGGTTTTAATAAATCTAGAATTTGCCAACACGCATTGGAATCGGGACATAAAATCAATTGGAATAATTCCAAAACGGTATTAAAAGAATCGATAACAAAATACAGAAGATTAAATGAAACCGCTATAATTAATTTAAATAAAAATAACTATATTCCTATACCTTCGGTATATTTAAATTCAATATATTTCCCGATTCTGAAGAATTTTTTGGTAGAATGTCACTGTCAGTGAAAAATATTATTGGTAATGTAAGTATCATACACAAAATATTCATACACAAAAAATTCAATTTACTTATTATCTTTACATTATTATATAGAAATTAATATTATATAATATTAATATATATTAATAATTAATATAAGTTAATACATATTTTTTTAGATTCATTTTGAAAACGGGTGGAGAAGACCTCCCGAAAAACCCAAAAAAGAAAAAAATAAATAACCCCAAGTGTAAAGCAAAACTTGATGGACTTTCCACATGCACTAGAAAAATCCGGTCTACGGACTACCAAGTTACTTTAGGGAGTTGAGACTCGTATTGAAAACGCATCAGAGGCTGACCTGCATCCCCTCCAAAGGGGAAGCCAACAGTCTAACTACTTTATTTATACATTTTGTAAATTTATATTTGGGCGTGAGTTTACCAATCCCACTCGAAAAACAATTGCTGCTACGAAACTTGATGCGAGGTGTGCAAATAGAGCAATGAGATCGATTTTTTATCATTTTTTATTCAATTGAAATTAAAATTCCCACATTGTCTCCTTCAAAGTAACTATCCTGTGAAGTCACACAGCGTTAAAGGCGTTTGGTCCACTCTACATAGCAGTATCGGAACTTAGATAATGGAATCGCCTTCAATTGGTCGGTTACGGCCTTTTCAATGTTCTCCAATGTGCGAAAATCACGCTTTGAGGTGATTTTTCAATCTTGGGAAAATCATGTTAATATTCGGTATTAATAAATTATCGTCCAATAAGCCTACTTTTCCTTTTCTAAGATTTTTGAAAAAGTTATGTATAATCACCTCTTAAATTACATGATTACAACAAAGCAACTTAATAGCATCCAGCACGGATATCTAAAAAAAAGATCAACAAAAACAGCTTTATTTGATTTCACAAATGAAATACTGAGGTCACTGGAGAATAATGAAATTCCTTTGGGACTATTCCTTGATTTGTCCAAAGCATATGACACAGTAAATTATAGTATTCTTTATGAAAAATTGGATCTTTATGGTATCAGTGGACAAACATGTAAATGGATACAATCATATCTCGAGGATCGAAAACAAAAAGTCAGAATTAAAAATTCGAATAATAAATTTGGCTATGTCAAATGACCTCACCATACATTTTGGAATATTCCAGGGGAGCATAATAGGGCCAATATTATTCGGTCTCTATGTAAACGACATAGTTAAAATAGTATAAAACGACATAGTATAAATGAAAACATAAACTGGAGTAAAATAATAACGTATGCTGATGATACAAATATGTTGGTGAGAAGTGCAGATGTGCAAGAACTAATGGATAATACTGCTGATCAATTAAATAGTATTGATAAATGGTTTGAAAAAAACAAATTAATACTGAATAAAGAGAAAATAAACGTAATACAATTCAGGACAAAACAATCTAGAATTTCATAATTTAATATTGAATAATACTACTTTAAAAACTCAACAATGTAAAATTTCTCGGAGTAATCCTAGATTGCAATATGTCCTGGTCTTACCACGTAGAACATTTACAAACAAAACTGGGCAAATCTGTTTGTCTTTTTGTATTGAGGAAATACTTGGACATTACTACCTTAAAAACTGTATATTTTACTAATTTTGTAAGTCATATTAGTAGAGTAGTCATATTAATATAGAGTAACTATGAAATGCGGAAAATTTGTCAGAAAATAGCATTATGCAGTTGCAAGTTGAATATGAAGCCACGGAAATCGTGCAGGGGAAAATTTACAAACAATGGTTTGTTGACTCTTTCGGCAATTTTTATTCAGGATTGTATACTGTTTCTCTTCAAGAATCCAGAGTTATTTACGAGCAGTAAACCCCAGATAACATATACAACGAGAAACCTAAATTAACTTACACACAGCAGTGAGCATATTATAACTGAATAAAAATGTATAGTCACCTACCACATTATGTTAAAATTATCAGCGACATTGGTCATCTGAAAAAATGCTTGTTTAATTTTTTATTACATTTAGAATGTGTTGATGATTATATAGAATATCAGAACTGTACATAATATCAATGTACAATTTTTGATACTATTTCGTTTTATGTATACTTAACATACTTCTGAAATAAAGATGATTATTAATATTATTATTATTATTAATTCAAAAAAAACAATGTCCCACCAATTTAACTGTCTGCTCGATTTATTCCATTAGTATGTTTGAACACCCCTCGTAATTGTTCAACATTTGTTCATTTTTATCTGCCTAATAATCCTCGATTCATTAAGCCGAGTCCACACCTATAAAAATGTTCGACGGATACGAGGCATAGCGAAAACTTTTGTGCGTACGCGGCAATTTTCGTAAATGAGAGCGTGACACGACAGGCAAGAATTTATCTCACATTTAACGCTCACGCTCCGGACTGAGTTTGGTTTTTGACGAATATCAATAGATTTGCACCGCATCAAGTAAGTTCTCGATATGGACGTTTCCTAATTTCTACATTTGACTTGGGCACCAGTATACGCCGCTCGACGTAAAAATTTATCAATAGATAATCTTCAGTTTGCATCGAATAAATACAGAGACGATTTTTATAGGTGTGGGACCGGCTTTGGAATATACTCTTTAAGTAAATTCTACAGGGACAAGTCAAGAACTGCTAACTAGATTGATATTGTTGCCTAAATGTTATCTAGATGGGGAAACATGCCTTTTTGGAGACATATCTTCTTATCCAATTCAATATTGGATCCATTGATTGGAAGAAAACGATCTCAGATTGATTTCCTATCACTCGTAATTTTTTTGCTATTAAGTATTTGTAATTTTGCTATTAAGTTGAATTATCTACGGAAAATGGGAGTATCAGACCTCCTGATTGGCTTAATTTATCGTCTATACGAAAAAAAAAACAGAGCAGTGGTGAAAATTGAGCAGTGGAAAAAAAAGCATTTTTTTTCACCAAAAATCATTATTTTTATTCAAAATAGTCTCCTTGCGCGTCAATACCAGACAAGATTTTGGCTGATTTTTTATAAATTCACGTACAATTTCAATGTTTCTTTGAGTAACCACGGAATTTTCTGAACGAGGATGTTCGCCGCCCTTGATGTTCTCCCAACCTTCTTTAAATCGTTTAAACCACTCGAGGACTCTGCCATGGGATAAATAATCCTCACCATACATTTATTTCATTAATTGAAACATTTCGGTTAATGTTTTATCAAGTTTAAAACAAAGCTTAATAATTCGCTTTTTGTTCGCGATACTTGGCGCGATAACTTGGCTTCTAATAATCCCAATATCATGAATCTTCATGATATGTTAGAATGTCAGTGAAGGATGCACCTTTCCAACTCTTACTCCCTTCAAAAGATGGCACCACTAGAAATAGCTATTTTTAAAATGTTCTGTTTTCCGTGAGACGTACCTTGTATATCTTGTGCAAAGCGTTCAAGGATTGGAAGGGTGGTGTCAGTAATAGTAGCATTAAAATAACTGAAATAAGATATGCCTATGACACTTGAGGAACTGACTATGGTCAACCGAGGAACTGACCTTAATTATTAAAAAAATAAAGGATGAGAACCTTTTTTACGGACTAGAAATAAACGAGGAGAAAATGGCTGCATATTGGTTCATCTCTCCAATATGCATTCAAGGAAGCCAGAAATAGAGAACGCTGGTGAGAAGTAGTCCGAAAGAGGAATAAGTTTCCATAAATCACAGAATCGTGTGTAAAGAAAAATATGAAGATGAGTTTGTTGAACTGTAACAAATTCTAGCGATAGACATATTATTATTAACCATAATCTCACTTTAGAATGTTGTTCTTGATATTTTATGATGGTATTTTGTTTCTGGGGATTTTCTTATTAATGTCCAACAATAATCAGATTTTAAACTGGGGCTCCATTATTTGTAATGTCGCTTTTCGATTATAGTACACGTCTTGGTGGAAGTAATGTTTACGTCACTTTGGAGGAGATTATCCCTTTTATTCTGGATGCCAGAAGTGTTTACCGTGATTTTAATTGTTTCAAATTTCGAACGATTTTCATGAACTAGTACTTTTTTCACGACTAGTACTTTTTTGCGAAAGGTGTTTTCGGAACCATTTTTGCGTAGATTTTCTTTATCCACGATTCCACTATCTAGGGACTCTAGGGTGTTCAAACTCGTACTCAAGACGCATCAGATGATAGCCCATTTCCCCTACAAAGGGGAAGTCAACAGTGTTGCCAGCTCAAGCGCCACACCGCAAGTCTCATTACTTTATTTACACACCTCGTAAATTCTGACTATGTAATGTGCCGGCTTGGTGGTGGGAAATTATATCCGGCATAACTTGATATGGCAAATAGATTTATTTTCAGTTGCGCTGTGTCGACGGTTATCGGATGTTCGTAGAATAGAGAAACTGTAACCTAAACTGATTTGAAAACAAGTTTATTAGAACTATTGATAAATAAAATCGATACGTTTGATATATCGATTATCCGTAACGTTTGAGTAAAGTAACTAATGTTTTTAGGGGAAATCCTTTAAATTATTCTGTATATCCCCCTCCCAAATACCATTGGCTTCTGCTCCCTTACGGGCATTCACCAGGTCAGTAGGGCTCTAAGCTATAATCTCATCGTAATTGTGCTAAAAATAATTAATTATCAATGTAAGTTTATTGCTTTCGATTGCCACTGGGAGTATCTAGCTTCATCCAGACTGCATACCAGCGTGACAGTGGATCGAAAATTGTTCAATAATGCGCAAAGATAAATATTTTTCTTGGAAAAACACAAAATTCTACGGACGGAATACCAAAATACAACTTCAATATATACTGAAAATTCCAGTCGAAATAAATCTGAAATATTCAGGGATTTTGCGACGAACGTGGATACTGACCAAGCAATTGATGCCCGCCTTGTTTCACACGATATGCACAACCCAAGCAACTAGTGATATTTTAGGTTATATTTTCAAATGTATCCTCGTATAGCTGAATAGAAGTATTTGGTATGTTTTTTTTGAGGCGTCATATTCGATCGCTGGTTTATCTGTCTACTTATTCAAATATCATAAAAACGGTATTTATTTTTTATAGCATATTTTAATTCTATTTACGGTTTTTCTTAATTATCTTCACGATTCTTTACAAATATATCTGGACATTTTTTTGTTGACCAAATTTGAATATTGTACATTGTTCGGAGTATATACTAGAAATTGGTGCTAAAAGCGTTTCATCGTTTCATCGGGACAGAACTCGATACAATCGTTCGATACAATTTCTGAGGAGTTATTAGTACGAAGACAGAAAATTCGATAAAGGAATATTTTAAGTTGAACAAAGCGACGGTCTGTGGAAGGAGCAAAATAAAGCTATGTCTAAAGAGGAAAAAGTTTTTAACTATTTAACTGGACTTTACGAAACAGTGGTTCATCAAAATGAAAGCATGTAAGTACCAAAAATATCTTGAATTTATTGAATCGGTTATCATGTAAGTGTATGTAATATTAAAATATCAATTACATTTAATCAACATATGAGCCGTTTTCAATTTCGGGTTCATAGAATTCCTGCGGTTTTTAGGTAAAAAAGTAACTAATTTTTTTTAATCTTCCAAGAAAGTAAAGTTTTTACCACATCTAAGCTGTTTTGAAGAGATCTAAATAAGTGGTAGTCGGAGAGTGCAAGGTCAGGAGAATATGGTGGATGGAACTACATAGCCCGTCAAGTTGTAAAAGTTTGTATTGGGTGGCCAAGGACACGTCTGGTCTAATATTGTCTCGAAGGAATACAAGGCCCTTTCTGTTGGTTAATTCAGGCTGTTTTTAGTTGATTGCTCGCCTTAATGCACCTGGTCGGGAACAGTGTTTTTTCGAATGAATGGTCTGGTTTTAAGCAAACAGCTTATAAGTGAATCGCTTTCAGTTCTCCCAAGTGCATATCATAACCTTCTTCAGACGTAAACTGGTTCTTGCGCTGCTTAAATGGCTGTTTTCGCATTTACTTAACTTATGTGGCACTCCCATATCGGTCTTGTTAACCATTTCAAGTTGACATAATCGTCTTGACACTGTAGACTGGTTGATTCCAAAATTTTCTTAATTGAATCTCGATTTCTCGACTTGCGTCAATATTTCATTGCCATCAGCCTTGATCGTTCGTCCAGATGTGGTGCTTCGCCAAGATTAAAATTATTTTCACGAAACTTTCTGAACCACTGACGACACGTGGAATCATCAACGGCACCCTCACCCTCGTATATTTTCTACATTTGCAATGCATTCTTGCCTTTTCGGAAATAAAAAACCATATGTCGAAAGTGCTTTTTATTTTTTTGCCATTTTTAATGCTTAACAAAATTTAAAAAACACAACTGAATAAGGCACAATTTTTTCCAAGTACTTGCTTAAATTAATTCTGTCAAACAACATTAATACTCTACATGTGTGAAGCAGATATCACTTCGATTTTGCCATGCAATGCCATTTAGCTCGAAAAATGTAACTATAACATAGGCCAACAGTTATTTTTGATGCCAGGTTATTTGGAGCTGATTTTATACGAATGTAATGCCCTGAATTCAAATATGGCATTAATTTTTGTCGAGGAGCTCAAATTTCTGAGATATAACATTTTAGTTTAAGTTAATTTAATTTTAAGTTAAATCCATGGATCAAATAGAAAAACCAAACATGGAATTTTTATTATTATATTATACAAATATTATTATATACAAATATAGAGGAAAATTTACGAAGGCAGGATCCTTAATTAGTCAAATATTCCTGGTTTAATTTTTTACGTACTCAACTGAGGCATTTTTTCCCCTTCAAATCATCAACCATTCACATCAAGAACCTTTACAAACTTCTTCATGAGGCCCAGATTGATATGCAATGGAGGAAAAATGATTATCTCTCGTCCAACTAAAGGGTCGTTAATGACATTCTTTTCCCTAACGCCCATGGTTTTTCTCTTAGGCCACTCTTTTCTAAGCCAGTAGTGTGTTTTGCATTTGGTACACCCATACTTGAATGTATTAAATTAAAAAACACATTGATGAATCTAAAAAAGTAGATAGAGAAAAACTGATGATATTTAATTTTAGCGCCCCAAATATAGCTAAAATCAATTCTAAAATCCTAGGCACTACGATTTGTGGACAGCATTGATTTTCTGTTACCATTTGAAGAAACCTGCTACAAAATCGCATCGAATGCTTGTCGAAGGTTACGGTGAGCATGCTGTTGGTAAATCACAGCGCTTTGAGTGTTTGAGTTACATACGTGGTAGCCGTCGAGATCCGCGGCAGTACACTGCAAAAAAAGCGTACTGCAGTAAAAGGGTTAACGAGTTCTTTTAGTGGCAATTTGAAATTTCATAAATGGAAATTACTTTAGAAGGAAATAGTGACAATACTTATTCATGGCAAAAATAGAGGAATGGCGGTAAGGCAGTTTAGTCGTTTAGAAATATTAGTAATTACTTTTTCAATCATGGGCGTACCCAGCTTTTGGCCTATGGGGGTGGGCAAATCAAGAATTTCCTCTAGGTAAATATTTCAACATAAATAGAAATCTGAATTTATTAGATCAGATACTTAAGTAATAAATTAAATATTTATTTCCAAAGCAATCTTCGTGGATCTTCTACGACTTTTAAAGTTAACTCATTTAATCGTAACACGTAACGTGTTTCAAATGAGAAAATTTTGAAATACTTAATAAATTTTATTTCATCTACTATAATTTCATAAATACAACTGCACTTAGACATAGGCACATAATTAACAGGCTAATGTATGGGCGACAGGAAGAGCAGTCAGGGTGAGGGACCCCCCCCCCCATGTACGCCCATGTTTTATATATTTATAAACCTTTTCAAATACAATTCGGGTTGTCCAGATATTTCGTAGGGATTTTTTAGAAAGAAAATCGCTAATACTTTATGTAATTTTTTTTTCATTGTAATGTATTTATTTAGTCTATTATGTAATTTAGTCTATTATGTATTATTATTTACAATGTATTGTCAACGTAATGGTAGGTTCACAATGCCTTTTTGACAAAAATTAGCACACCAAAAATGTCAATAGGTAATCACCTCTTCTTTGGTTATAAAACATATTCTATTTAAACAGCTTTGTAACTATTTAACTTACTACTGTAAATTAACCTTACTAATTCAACACAAATTTGTATTTACTAGCGTTATAAAAGCAAGTAATGGAAAATTCCAACGAACATTTCCGAAATAACAATATTTCACAGGATCTATAATATAACGTTAATTGAATTCTGTTCGTAAAAAGTAGATGGCGTAATTAATACTATTTCAACGGCAATTTTGATTTCTTTTTGTTATACACCATCTGTGTATAACGACAATATTTGAATTGGTCTGTTTTATTATAATTTTTATTATAATTAATAAGTCATCGTCATATATTTTTTTTTGTTTCAGCATAAAACCCGAAACCATTATAATGGAGGATAATGGGTTGAATCAAAAGAATTCAATGTTATATAATTTACCTTATGATGGAAATCATAATCATCCTATTAATGAAAACACCATTGATCAAATGTACAAACATGAAAATGAGGATTTAACGTACAAATCATTGCATCGGGAAAATCAAACTCTAGTTTCTTGTGAAGATTGTTCCTACCAAGCCCATTCCATGGCTGAATTGATGTATCATCGTACAGTTCATCAAGCTTCAAAACCATACAAATGCAGGGAGTGCAGCTTTCAAACCTTCTCTATTCTATACTACGAGTCTCACAAATTGAAACATAAGAACCGTTTAAATCTGTATTATTGTTTTCATTGCAAGTATAAAACGACATCAAGATATTTTTTCGAACGACACGTTTTAGTTCACAAACAGGAATCATTACGACTGCACGAGAGATTTACTTGTCCAAAACATAAAACCCGCGGCAGTCATAGAATTCAATGTCATGGATGTCAATATGCCGATTTGTATAATAATATTTAAATTGGTTTTTTGTTTATCGGGCGAATCAACAAATATTGTCCAAAATAATATTTTTTGTAAGATGTCTATTTATTTTAAATAATTGACAAAATGGTGAAGGTATTATATAAATAAATTTATTGTTAAATTAATTGTAGTTTTACTTATTTAAATTGTTGATTGTTAATGCAAACTTGATTAACAGTGTATTTTAAAAAGCCAAAGAATTATCTCAAGCCACTCAGCAATTAGTAGTTAATATCTGAAATAATGAACAGATGCCTGAAACCTGGCAGCAGGCGGTAATATGCCGGATTTATAAGATAGGAGATAAACTGAAATGCGAGAACTATTCTAGTTCTAATATAGTAAGACAAATGATAGTATAGTGCGGTTCAAGATATATCGTTGACCGAATGGCTGCAATAAACTGGTAACAACCCCTGTCGAAATGAAACCCGCCAAAGTTGCAAAAAAGGTAAACAGGGTCGGGTCTAATAAAATAACAGGTAAAAAGATAAAATTAATTTTATATCTAGTTTAATAGTTTCGAAATATTTTAGTTTAGTTCGCATTCTTTTCTTAAACAGTGCAGTTCTATAATTTCGATCGTATTTTTATTATTTCATCTGTGCTAAAAATGTGGCATTCTTGGCAAGATAATGATTATTGTGCCTCCGGTAGTGCTAATTTTAAAAGAAAATATTTATCGTCCGATGCTAAGCAAATTGTTAAAAATGTGTACGTTTCTTTATTGAATAGGGGGCTTAATGTAAATGCAGCCGCAGCAGAAACGTCTTCATTAACGAAAACACCCTTGTTTACAGTTAAAGATATTGTGACGAAGCAAAAAAGCTAAAAAAGTTCATAGTGATTCTGGTAAAAGCAAATGTATTGACGAAAGTGACAAAGACTTAATTCGAAGCAAAATTTATGCTATGTATGAAGAGCAAACTGTGCCTGCATTGCATTCATTGCAACAGCGACTAAGAAAAGATGAAACGAACATTCTTTGCAGCAGAACTAGCCTCCGGAGAATATTATCTTTAACGGGTTTTGCATATCGGACCATTAATAAAAGACAAATATTAATAGAATCACAACGAGTAGTCAAACCGCCAGACTACTTAAACTGTATAAAAAAATACAGATTAGAAAATCGTCCCATTATATACCTTGATGAAACATGGTTCGATACACATGAGACGCCAGCAAAAGGATGTGTAGATACATCAAGAAAATGCCAAACCAAAGCCCCAGTAAACAAGGGAAAAATAATTACAATTTTACATGCTGGTTCCGAGGATGGATGGGTTCCAACTTATTTACGGTTGTCCTCCAAAAATATTAAACATTCATCTTTGGACTACCATGACGACACCACAGGAGAACTTTTTGAAGATTGGTTTATAAATAGCCTTTTACCCAATGTGCCTAAGGAAAACGTAATTGTAATGGACAATGCTAGTTATCATAACCATATACATATAAAAAATATATATAAAACATAACAAAACAAAACAAAATATACATATAAAAAAGGTGATCTAGAAATATTAAAGGCATTTAATATTAAAAAGGATTATGGATGTGATATCATTGCTGCCGATATAGGACATACGGCTTTACGCCTTCCCCCGTATTACTGTATTTTTAATCAAATTTAGCATATGTGGCATCAGGTAAAATCCAATATTAGAGCAGAAAATATTTATCCGACTCAAGTGCAAGTGCTGCAACATTAATTAGGTAGATTGTAGATAGTATTCCCAAAGAAAGTTGGGTAAATTCGATTAACTATGTTATTAAAATAAAAGATTCCTATGTATTATTTACTAATAATATAGAACCACTTATTATTAATGTAGATCAAACTGACAATGAGAGTGAAACCGAATTAAATGTATAATTAAATTTAAGTTATAATTTTTATTGTACTAACAGATAAGTTTATTTATTTATTTTTATTGTACTAATAAATTCAAAATACACAAACCAATAAATAATGTTTTAGTTATTCATAATAATAATAAAAATAATAATTTAACAATATTTTATTTTTTCCTAAATTCTTCAGAAGCTAAACCACTCTGACTCTGGTGCCTTTGAAGAAACTGGGAATATTTTTATTGAAATTTATTGGGGCAATTAACATTGTGCCGAAAGGCAGCGAAATATCTTGAACCAGACTATACCATATATATTAAAGAAGGAATAGCCGAATATCAGGCAAGGTGTAGAATGCTCAACAATAGATCAACAAGTTTCTACTTTAACAAAAAAGTCATATATTGAGAAATTAAATTTTAACATGTGTAATAATGTTTTCGATATAAACTTGTAGGCAACTGTGGTGCTTAATATAAACTTTAAATAAGTAATACGGGTGTATAGACTAGGCGACAATAAAAAAAAAAAAACATTATTTTATTCATCATTTTCAACGTCCGATTCAATTGCGTTTGAAGCGACCAATAAAAACTGTGATTTTCTGAAGGTACATATTTGAGAAGTTCAATTCAATCATTTTTTCCTTTGTAATAGGTCGCCCACTGGGATGCAAAAGAGTTAGTTCAAAGGGTAAATGAAGTACAGGTCGACCACGACCATTTCTTTTTGCCAAATCAACTGTACTGAAGATAACATAATTTTCGGCGTAATTGTATTTGTAATACATTTTTTTGAGCTCCTGTTTACGTAATTGTATCCGTCTGATTTTGAGCCACTCCACTTTGTCTTTCTCCACAGAGATTTTTCGGTTAGTTCTGAACTCTTCCAAACTACTTGTACAGGGTCCGGTAGGGAAGTATGGTGTTTTTGAACAAATTGATATACTTTTATTTTTAAACGAATATCAAAATGTATTGCTTTTATGCATCCTATTTTCGAGCTCGACAGGAGTCGCTTGTGGCTACTTTTTATGAGGCTGCTTAAAATGGGCTGGGGCTGCTTAAAGCTTACATAGACAAGCTCTTGAAGCTCTTTCCGAAACCATAATGCGCGAAATTGAAAGGATTCCTCGTGCCATGCTCGAAAGGAGTATGGACGATTTTGTTACCCGTCTACAAGAATGCCTCGACAAAAATGGACGCCACGTAACTGATCTGATTTTCCGCACCTGACTGTGTTATGTATACTTTAATGGCAATATACCACTAACGCATAAAAGCAATAAATTTTGATATTCGTTTAAAGAGTGTGTCAATTTTTTCAAAAACACCATACCTCCCTGCCGGACCCTGTACTAAGAAAGTTATCTGTTCCCATCTGATGCACAATAAATTTGGGTTTTTTTCTTTTGAGCTGTTTGAATCGCATTTAACCAATCAATTGGATGAAAAATCTGAGGGTGACTTTTTTTTATACCTAAATCTTGACCGCAGCTAGATAAGCTACGACCTGGTATAAAACATTTCAAATATATTTTTTTCAATTTCTGTGATTTGTAAAATATAGCTCAGTGCCAATACAACTTTAACGTTGCGGTTTTGGCCTCCACAACTATCGCTGTAAAGAGTGATTTCCTTTGTTGCTGATGGTAAGCAGTTTTGAATGTGATAAATAAGACAAGACAATAAATAAGACACTTCCTGGACTCCTCTTGAAACTGTATGTTTAACAAGATTCATGTGCGCAACATTATTGACTTCGTCATGGATACTGAGATTGTACACCCGGAGTTGTCGTATCGTAATAAACGGCAATACGCATGCTTATTGAAGCCAATAGAAACTAATTGTACCTTTGTTTTTTTTCGAAAATCAACATTCGAAAATATAATTTGTCCACACATATGCTACTTAGGTCGGTATTTTATAGACTAATTGGGATCCCAATGTTCACATTTGTGTACAATTAGCCCAAGAGGTTGTGTTCTCCAATAAAATAATAGAAAGTATTAAAAACTCATATTTGCTGGAAATTTAATGGAGGTATTTTTAAAGTTATTTGAATAAAATAAATAAAAACAAATACAACTTATTTATTAGTGAAAGTTTAAATAACAGTTTATTTCCTTTATAATACACAAAAATACATTGCAAGTTGTACATCTTATTCGCATTTTGTATTCCTGCATCTTTTAGCGTCTTGGAGATTCATAGCCTCAGGTAAATGCGTGCAGATCTGTCGAATTTCTTTATGGGGAATTGCAATGGACCCCGGACGGCCAACACATCTTTTTGTCTTGTGGTATGATCGGTACAATAAAATCATTCGATTAATGAGATCGACTCCTCCCATATTTTCATTGTAACTAGATACAATGTCTGGTTGGGGAATAAAAATGTAACCCTTATGAGCCTCAGAATATCTTTTTGCAGTTTTTAAGTGATGAACCATGTGTTTGGATGAAGCCATGGTCACAGCCTTGTTGTCACACCACTTGACTAAACCAATTTTTTTGCCAAGCCTTACTCGAGACTCACAAGAACCTCTCTCACCTTTCAATGTATTGTTGTCGGTTTTAAATCCAACGTCTGGGAATCTGTTGGACGTAATGGTCCCGGTTCCAGAAATACCCTTTTCTAATAACATTTCAAGAAGAACAGTGCCGGTAAAATATTTATTAAAATAAACGTTCGTTCCGGGTTAACAATCTCGAACCAAGTGCATAACTGCCCTTCCTCCATTGCCCAACTTGAATATTCCGTTTATTTCTGGATGTAGGGCGGTATTTTTTCCTTGGTGCACTTCTAAATCAAGAATTATACCATTGGGCGAGTACAACACATACACCTTCAGTCCAGTAGGATAGGGCTTTCGAGGAAAAAATTGCCTTACATCGACTTGTCCTGTAAACGGTATAACGTGTTCGCCAATACATACATTTTGAGATCTTGGCAGAGAAAGAACTTTTTCCCTAAAAGTTGACATTAACGGCCTAATTTTCCATAGAAAATATTTTGTTTTTCTTCATTGGTCATTGTTAAATTGTTGATCACATGTATGGCATTGCAGATGCAAAAACCGGTCTCTGGTCATGGCTGTCGCAATAATTGAAATTCTAAAATCATTTTCCCAGTATATCCTGATATTTGGATATTACATTGTACTCATGAGAAATGTGATTCCAACAAACTTCTTAATATCTTGAGTTGAAGTTTTAAGGCCTGCATTTTTTGTCTGATGATAGTACATGTTTGTGAATTCAGCAATTTCAGTAAAAAAATATCAGAAAAATATTCGCAAAAGTATTTAATTAGTGACTATTCAATGAAAACAGGTTCCACTGAGGCCTGCTTAACGTTAGGAAAAAGTGCATCTAGTTCTTTAGAATTTGTCCAGTTTGGCGAAAGTTTACGCTCTGTATTTGTCTTACGTCTTCCCCGCTGAGCTTTCCCCCTCAGTGCAGTTTCCATTCCCCCCCTTTTTGGGGGTTGTATAACTTAGTTTGTCAATTCAACAAACATTTTATCACTACATGGTGAAGCATAAGAAGTTGAAACATAAGCTTCATCTGGTCCACTTCCTATCAAACTATGGTCCACTTCCTATCAAACTAGGTACTTCATCACTCCCATCAGAACAATTGCATTCATCATCAATGTTTGAAGGAATTTCTTGAGGATCGAGGATGTAGTCTCCATCAGAATCATCGCTAGTAACATCGATGTCACTCTCATTCAAAATAGAGAAGATTCCGTTAACATCAATCATTTAGCTTGAATAAGCGCCTTCTGGGTACTAAAATTGAAAAATTAAAGCATTAAAAAAGTAGAATATGTAATTTTGTAACCTAACGTACACATTTGTGGACAATTGATAAGAGTGATAAGAGGCTCAAGTCCAAACGTACACATATGTGTACATATTTTATCAACAAATGAATTTTCTAAGATAAAGATTAATTATTCTAATAAAAACAGTCTGAACATTTAATCTGATTATTTATTCAAGAAATTATCCATCAAAAGCTAATAAATAACTCGCTAATAAAGCTAATAAATAACTAGAAGACTCGCGAGAACTCGAAGCAACAGGTTGGTCCATTTTCCACCATCTTGCTGTTATCATGCAGTGCCGCCTTGTTTGGAAGATAATAGGTACTTATTTTTTACCACTAGGTAGTAGCACTAGTTGGACCTAGATTTGGCGGTAAATTCAAATGTATAGTCTTCCCGCGTCTCTTTCAAAATTTGTACACAAGTGTGGACATTGGGTCCGATTAGAATATACCACACCAGTGGTTAAAACAGGAGTAGGTAAAGTTTTTTATCCATTGCTGGATTTAGCGACATCTGTATCCCTTTTTAGTCGTGTTGAATTTTAACATTCGTTTTTTCGTCTTCTATGCCAAATGTGTTCTTTTTGTGGGTGGTGAAAATGTAAGATAAATTTGGTGTTGAATATGTGCCCAAACATATACAATGATACTACCCTATATCCGTTTGTAGTGCACTGATTTGTGTACATGTCATACTTGAGTTTAATATTTAGATCAGGATTTAAATATTTTCTGTTACTATCTCTGCGACAATAATGAATAATTTGGTTTGGTATTGAAATTTCTCAATAAAACTGCATACTGTTTGTTCATTATTTAGACTGGTTTTATTATGTGGTACATGTTTTCCTCGTCAATCAAATACAGGAGTTCCGGTTTCTTGCTATTTTCATTTTTAGTGTATTTTCTGGCGATATTTGAAACCTTCATTTGACCAGCGAGAAATACTTGCTTCATGTCTCAATTCATATTCTAGAACGCTTCAAAAATCAACTTCCTACTAGCTTGAGATGTTTTGTGCAAACAACGGACAACATCCACAATCTGTCGCATCACAGTTCTTTTTTGGGATGACTTTTTCTGTTGTGGAAACATATTCTTCACTCCGTGCATGTTTCTGTTTTCTTATAAATTTCTTGTGTATATGCGGTTTTCTGATCCCCTTTCTAGTCGCATCATCCTCACTTTAACTTTCATCTAATTAAAAAAATAAAAATTAGTAATTAAAAAAAAAATCGAAAATGCCTAATGAATTTCTCGCAGGTCATTCAGGAACAGATGGGCCTATTCAACAAAATGGGCAAATATGACACGAACGAATATATTTATAGAATATTTGACAAAAACTAACCCAAATTACAAATTGAAAAATTATATTATATTTTGTTTGTTCTAAATATAATGTTTCTATATTTTTTTTGTCAAAACTACACCTCATTCTGTTTATAAACCATAAAACAACAAATGTAAGTTAGAAATAAAACATCAAATACTGGCACATAGTTTTTGTCGTTATCGCTGTAATCACCCGATAATCAGGCAAACGATGTCTGCCATGTTTTGTTGTTTAGGCATGCTCAAATTATGTCACGGCAAGTTTTGATTGCTAAATTTGATCATAGATGTTAGTCTTTTTCTACGATAAATGATGGGAAAGGCAACTTTGGCATAAACCGATATGATAGTTGAGAGCTGTAAGAGCACAAAAGCGCGAAATTTTAATATTTGTTGGTTATGCAAGTATGGCATCAATCCACTCGATTGTTCATCAAATAATTGAGAAGACAATCGAATTTGATACTCCTTTATTCCAGATATTCATAGATTTTACACATGCATACGACCACGTAACACCACGGTAAAATTTGAGATCGGAGAGGCTTTGCGACAGTGGTCGACATACAACCAAACTTATAACACGATCGAAAAAAATATTAAGAGAGACATATGACTAAATAAAGGTTAGGAAGGGCTTTAACGTTAGAGGCTCATCAGCAATTAAGGCTATTTAGCGACTGGACCTACAGCTTAACTTGGGTTCCCAACAACGATCATCAGGCACCTATAAACCCGGCCAGCACCACCCTAATGAAATAAAGGTAGAAGTTAAAACAGCCAATCTAGAAATAAATATATACAAAGCAAAGGTGATGGAAAAAATCAGTTCAAAAAGAGAAAACAACTGGATAATCGCCAATGACAATATTGAAGTTTTGAATGAATTTACTTATCGGGGAAACAAACTTAACCAAAGGATATATCAGAAATTATATTATTAGGGCAACACAGTTACTTATTCCCTAAAGTCTGCCTAAGAAAGAAAACAGAAGAGATGCTTGCAGTATTCGAAAAAAAAAAGTAGTCAGAAAAATTTTTGGTGCTGCGAATGATAATAGTGTTTGAAGGATTAGGTATAACTTCGTACTCAACCAATTGTACAAATATCTGGATATCGTGGATTATGTGCGGATTCAGTGACTCACATGGGCATTACACGTAGCGAGAATGTTAGAAAACTGAATACCAACTGAAAATC
Organism: Cosmopolites sordidus; assembly: GCA_031761425.1. Taxonomy (NCBI): domain Eukaryota; kingdom Metazoa; phylum Arthropoda; class Insecta; order Coleoptera; family Curculionidae; genus Cosmopolites; species Cosmopolites sordidus. The sequence continues at coordinate 155,319 of JARFXV010000191.1, read as the reverse complement.
ATGGAGATGCGAATAGAGGGTAACAGTATAAAACCTTTAAAAATATCATATGCTGACTATATGTTAATGACCTAACGTAAAAATATAAGTATTGTTAATAATCTATGTAATATTTTTCAGTAGTTTTGATAATATAATAGTTAATGTTTAAAATAAAAATATAATTTATAATTATTAAATTAATTGTTATATTTCACATTATAGTGTTTAATTATTTAAACTGAAGGTATATTTTAACAGTTTTAAATATATATTTCTCATGAACAAACATCTTAGAAAAGTTAATAACCCAGGTTAACAAATTTAAACTTTTTTGAAGTAAAATTAATGAAAATAGGTGTATATGAAGTATTTTCTAGTCCTAAATCCAAAATTGCTAACTAATTACTGTAACCTATACAGTTTAAATGTTACAGGGGGTCGGTGGTGGGAAAAAAAAAGAGAGGGCATATTTTTACAATCTAATATTTATCTAATATAAACATGCAAAATGTATTAAATCTATGCAAATATATTACTGAGGTTAATATGAGTAAAAAATATATTTCATGAGATGTCATGCATTTTTCCTCTTGTGTTCTGTAGCATCATCTCATTTGAAAACCAGCAGTAGTCGCTCAACATAGATGGATTCCAGCATCCCTGGTATCTTGCTTCTATAGTCTTGATGTCTTGGTGAAACCTCTCTCCTTATTCGTCGCTTACTGCATCAAAATTTTCCGGAAAAAAATCCAAATAGGAGTGTAAAAAATGTATTTTTAAGGATATGCGACACTTTAGTATTTCATAGGCTTTCAAGAGTTCATCTATGAGGCTTTTATAGGTTTCAGCTTTTTTGTCGCCCAGAAATCCTTTCACTACACTCACAAAACACTTCCAAGCTGCAGGAAATCTATTTCATTTAATTTTTCTTGAAAACAGAAATCATCTAGAAGCTTTCTTATTTGAGGTTCAATAAACATGCCTTCTTTTAATTTTGCATAACTTAATTGAGGAAATATTTCTTTTTGGTAGGTTCTCCCCATACCGTAGGAACATCAAATGGCATAGAATTTTTCTTGTGATGCATCCACTGCACTAAATTTACATAACAAGTTAAACAGCAAACATGAGGAGCCCAACTTTTATCTTGATCTCCAATTTGGTAATTAAAATATAATAGATAGGCTTTTTTGGATTCCTTAGATGTAGATTTAACAAAATATTCGCATATATAACAAAACTTATCCGCAGGATTTTTGCAAATTCGACGACTAAAACTTATCATCTTAGATAAAATCGACTTAAACACTTGATTGTACTGTAAACGAGACAGAAACAAACTAAACTCTAGAAAACAATAAAACTGTCCTCAAAGGTTCGTAGAATACTGTAGTCATACCCCCTCTACGGTCTTGGGGTAATTCCTACATTATCCAGTCCAAAGTCAGGTACAAATAATTTCAATGGTCCAATGTTATAAAGGAGAAGTAGGTACTTGAAAATGGGACGTACTTTAGGTTATTTCTGTAAATCGAAAAATATAAATTAATTTGTTGATAAAATGGCGAAGGAACTTTATATGTAATTAAAGTAATTAAACTTAAAAATATTTTTATTGATAATAATACCTATATCCTATATTTTCAGTGGTTTTATTAATATTATAGTTAATGTTTAATTTCTTGAATAAGTTTCTTTTAATGTATATTATCATCTGCTTCAAAATCAATCTAATCAAAATGGAAGATGTTTGACATAACCTAACATAATAAACCTAAATATTTACCTGTTTTAGCCACGAAACATTTATATAGCTAAACATTATCTTTATACCTTCTAAGCAGAAAGTAAACGTGTTATAAATATGATGATAAATCAAATTTCCTTGGGTGTCACGTAACATTTTTTTTTCCTTTTGTTATTGAAAAATATATTCAAACTCAAAATGAAACAAGATCAGAGCCTATTTGGAAAATATATCATTATTTTTATTGTTGTAAGTGGATATTGGTAAGTCGAATAATTAGCCAGTGCTACTAATATTGGCTTGATGTGTTTAAGGATTATTTCAATATCGACAGTATTTGTTAACAAAACTCTTTTGAGTAATATTGATTTAGAAGCCCCAATATTCATAAATTTAAGTCAAACCATAATAACTGCTCTAATATGTTATGGCAAAAAGACTCTCAGCAAATTGTTTCCACACAGATTTTCTTTCCCAGATATAGATATATGGGATCGCCAGATAATAAAATCTGTAAGTTTGTCAATTCTTTCTTTTTTTTTTTTTTAGTTCATTAACATTTGTTCTAGATTTTACCAGTATCTATAATGTTTACTGCTATGATTGCATCAAATAACTTATGCTTAAAGTATGTATCAGTGGCGTTTTATTACATAGGTAGATCTTTAACTACAATTTTCAATGTACTATTTACTTATCTAATTTTGGGGGAGAAAACTTCAAAGAAATGTATGGTATGTTGTGGGATAATAATTGTTGGGTTTTGGATGGGGGTGGATCAAGAACACTTTGCAGGTATTAATGGATATCTTGAAAATTACTACTTATCTTTCAATAAATTAATTTTTTCAGGAAGTCTTTCTGTAGCGGGTACCATTTTTGGTATTTTAGGATCATTGTCATTATCTTTATACTCAATATGGACTAAAAAGGTTCTTCCTAAGATAGATGGTCAAATATGGACTTTGTCATATGCAAATAATGTATATGCTTCCATTATATTTATTCCTATGATGGTTCTTAGTGGGGAACTTCCAGTTATTGTCAATTACCCTTTCCTACAAGAACCATTCTTTTGGGGAATTCTGTTTGGTGGAGGAATATGTGGATTTTTAATAGGTTTTTTCACATCATTACAAATTAAAGTAACTATTAAAATATATTACATAGAAACATGTTTTACTGTATTTTTTTACAGTACACTTCAGCACTTACACATAACATTTCAGGCACAGCTAAAGCATGTGCACAAACAGTTTTGGCTACATATTGGTATCAAGAAACCAAATCTTTCATATGGTGGTTTTCCAATGCTGTTATTTTGTTAGCTAGTGGAGCTTATGCTCGGATAAAACAATTGGATATGGAAAAGAGACATCACCAGGGCCCTGTGTATACAAAGGTATAGTTTAAGATCAAAAAAAGCAAAGATACATAGGTTTTTCAGTTGTATTAATAAGTATTTTATTTATTTTAAATTATGACTGTGATTTGTTCAACATCAAAACAATCTTAATTTGTGTAAATAATAACTGAATGCTCTTTTTTTTTGTTGTTCAAGTTACACATTCCCAAAGAATATATTACATATTGAAAGTATAAAAAATGATTTTTTTTACACAAAATTGTATTTTTATTTTCTGACCCAACCTTCTTGAACTAGCTAATTATTTACTTTTGTGTTTACACCTGATATTAATTAAAATATTATATTTGAGCAATTTTCATGCATTTCTATGCTCATGTATTTGTTGAGTTGCAAAAATAGTCCCGGTTTTGGCGGTAGATGGCGGTGCATCGCAAAACTGAAGTATAATCTCCTTTACACAGGTAAAAATTTCATGCTCTTTGGTAAAAGGAGATTCAGCGGATACTCGGGAAGAAAAATTATGTTGTTTAAATTTTGTTGGGTCTAAATAAGGATTATTTCCGACATGTTAGTCTTCTACACTTCGGAAGAGATAAGAATGCTTTGCAGACGCAAAATATGATATGGTGAGGGTGCGGTTAACGATTCTAGGTGCTGTAAGTGGTTTAGAAAGTTTCGTGAAAACATTTTGAACCTTAAAGATGCACTACGTTCTGGATGACCGCCCGAATCTGATGGCACGAAATAGGGGCGCTGATTGAATTTCGTCAGCATAAAACAACTCGAGATATTGGAGACATTTTTGGAATCAAACAGTCAATTGTGTCAAGGCCATTACATCAACTTCGAATAGTTAGCAAGGCCGATGAATGGCTGTTGCATGAGTTTATGGAGATAATTTTGATGTTCTATTAAAGCTCAACTAAAGTTATTCATTTTTAAAGCGGACTGCTACAGACGATGAAAAAGCGGGGAAATGCTCTTTCAAACAGCGCAAACACCAGTTTATATCCGAAGAAGGTTATCTAGGAGAAAATAAATTTACCTGTTTGTGTTTTGATTCCAATTTCATTCTAATTCAATTTCAGGCGTTATTAGTCGCCTTTTTTTTTTAGATATTGCACGTATGTTCCTAGATAATCACGATCGATAAGTGTCTTTTCTTACATCTAGTCATATCGAAATATTCTGAATCGAATACCCTTTTTATAAAGTCTTCGAGAAGATTGCCGGATCTATTTTACCACTTAGTTGTTTTACACGAAGTATTTTTATACCACATTTAAATTTCTGAATGGTAACACACGATGGATAATTATTCCAAAGGTAAAGATACTGTGTTGAATATTGTACATTTATATATGAACTATTTTATGTTGCGCCATCTGTCAGTAGTCAAGTTTACTAGAAGGCTTGACGGGACTTGAGAGAAGAGGAAGTAGGTTAAGTAACATGTAGACGTAGAAGTAATAATAAAAGTTTTAGTTGTTAATAATAAGATAAAAAGATACAAGATACTTTTATGTAATGTATTTGAGATTCAGATCCAAGATATTTTTGAAAATGGTATTTGAAATACAAAATAAATGTATTTTGTATATGATATCTCAAATACATTATTTAAAAGTATGTTGTATTTTGCCTATTCCAGATACTTTTTATGAGGTATCTTGTACATCTCTGCATTTTCAAAAGTATCTTGTATCTTATATCTTTTATGAGGTATCTTGTACATCTCTGTTAATAACAAAGGAATAATTTTTCAGTCCAGTGAACCAGGAAAACACTAAAATTTTGAATTGTTTCTACTTGCAAGGACAACGGAGGATGGGTTGTTGCGTGTTGTGCAGATACAGCGGTAAACAAGTAAGTACTTGCCGTTTCCTGAAGAGTAAACCATTCAAACAGTTTATTATAACTGCACATCAATAGAGAAAATACGAAAAAGTTCATGAGAAGTTCGAAAATTTCAAAAAAAAATGTATGACAAATAATGGTTATTGAACACATTTTTGTCGGTGTATAGTACCTCACCATTATTAACGCCACTATTTATAACTGTTTTAATCAAACACCTTCATGTTTGTAATAAAATTTTCATTAAAAATTATTTTTATTTAAAAAGTACTACTCAGTGTACTTTTCAAACTCTCCCTACCTGTCGAATCAGCGTTAAAAACTAATTACCGATACGCTCGGTCGCAGGGAATCTGCATCCAAATCACGTGATTAACAAAATAAAGCTACCGTTGAGATGTTTATTTGTGATCATATATGAAGTAAATCTTTTTGACCATAACCATAATAGCTTAAACGAACAAAACATTTTACCTAAGACAAGTGTTGTGAAAAATTTATTTCGAATAACGAATACAAATTTCGAATAAATGAAATTTATTTCTTATTTGCGAATAACCAATTACTTTTTTATTCGTGATTTCATATGGTTCCAAAGCTCTATTATTATATACATTTTTAATAAGTTTTAAATTATTAATATATATATATATATTATGATCACGTTCGAGTTCGTGTTGTTCAAAATCTTGTTTTCGTATAAACATTGCATTTATTTTTGTTCTGTTTCTTTAGAAAAGTCGAAGATTTTTTCAATAATCTCTACATCATCCCCATATTTTAACCACAACTTCGGAAAGTAATCGAATTAATCCTTCGCCTCGGTCTCAAATTTGCTCACATATCTTGGTCAAGAAAGACGATAAAGGATTGGCCGCTACCGTTCCTTCTTGTTCGTAAAAGCTACTAAGCTGAAAACAAATTTGCTTCATACATAATCTCGTTAGGGAGATATATTCTAACACAATTTTGTTATTGAAACCGTTTAACGCAAGTACCCCCTCAGCTATTTAAGGTATGCGGAATCGGCACACTCGGAAATATAGATTCATGTTTTTGACTTTGTTGATAAATTCTATCGAGTTTATCACAGAACAGGAAAGTTGTTGATTTGGTAGATTTTCAAATTCCTTTGCTAGCCATTTTGCCAAATTATATGTTGAAGAATCGATGGCTGATACTGTTGGCTGATAGATTTAAAATTAGATTAAATTATCACCTGATGATGCTAACATAGTTAGCGAAACGTGCGTCGAGAAGTTTAAAAAAAATGATTTGGTATTTAGTGGTAAATCTCTTCGAGTTTAGTTCACATTAATTAAACTTCAATTTTTTATTTTATTTGCAATTTTTATCATTTTTTTAAATTACCATAATTATAAAAACCCGATTTATAATTACATTTAAAAACTCTTTTTTCGTCAAACAATAAATTGAAAAGAAAAAGAAGATAGATTTTTTTTATGTAAAATTTAAAAATTAAAAAAAGATTGTACTATTTTGATATTCAAGGAAAAAAAACAAACTTAAAACTAAACTGGAACTTTTTATTTAAAAAAATCAAATAATACGTTTTAAAATTTTTGGCTTCAATTTTTGGTAATTAGTAGGCTATTTTCTATTTAGTATTTGGAAATATTGGTCATCTTTATCCGTTAATAGTGAAAAATTTTAATGATTTTGAAAAAAAATATTCGAAATACGTTTCGAATAACAATTTCCAATAATGAATGTGGAAAAAGAATAACGAATGATTTGAATAACGAATACAGTAATGGAGACGAATAACGAATAAAAAAGTATTATTTATTTGTTATTCAGCTACGTTCTATTCGAATAATGCACAACACTGACCATAATATAATATAACCCCAAAGTTTAAATATTTTCAAAAGTAAAGTAAAATCACACCTTACTTTAATCATATGATTGATATCTACGTTAATTCCTGGTTAATCTGTTTTCAATGTCATACCATTAAATCACATGTAGAAATTTTATTTACTTATGCATTATTTTTCTTATTTCGATCTCAGACTATCTCAATATTCAGACCTGTAAGTGTAAACAAATACTTTTGACTGCCGTTTAAAAGTATTTGGCCATTAGATTCTGTTTAAAAAGTGTAATTTTTACATTATTTTAAAATATTGACATTATGTTTGAAATATTTTTGGCTATTGATGACGAAGAAACACAAATATTGTTTTTTTATCAGTCACAATAGAGTGCAATGTACTTAGTTGATAACAATATTTATTTTCAGTTCTATGAGGTGTGGAAATAAAGTAATGAAACTGGGGTTTTTAATCAATTTTTTATTCAATTGAAATTATAATTCTACATTATCTCAACCAAAGTAGTGCTAGTAGTAGTGCTATACAGGCTGAAGAAGGTTTATACACTCTTCCAGTGGAGGCTCGTGGATTTTTAAAATGAGAGGGTGTAAAAGAAAATAGTGCTGCTGAAGAATTGGTTTTGCCTTCCCCTTCCTCCTTTTTACTTTTCGTGCTATTGAAACCCTATACAGGAGGTGAACCTGAGGTCTTTTGATCTGAAAAATTGTTTACTGTGATAAATGCTGGAGATGCGGCGCCCCAACGCTCTCTCTCACAAGCCGCCACTGCACTCTTCCTAGCACTGTTCAAACTCAGAGACTGAACTCGTCTTAAGCTGGTCGGTTACGAAATTTTCAATGTTTTCCAATGTCCCAAAATGGAGGGTGAATTTTCAATCCTGAGAAAAGGAATTAAGTCTGACGAATTAAGGGGCTGCGGAGCTAAAGTGATGTTTTTACTTGGTAAAAATTCGTTAATTGAAATCGCTGCGTGGAAAGGATCATTGTCATGGTGTAGTACCCAGGTGTTCTTGATCACTCGTTCGGTCTCACACAAATGACCCTTTTTCAAAGTCTTTCGAGAACGTCTTAGTAAAAACACTGGTTGGTATTGAGGTACATATTCCTTATGGATGATCACTTGGTTATCAAAAAAGGAAATTAGCATGTTTTAGATTTTCTGATTCTGGCTTTTTTGGCCGTGGTGAGATTGGAGTGTGCCATTCCTATTGCGCTTCCGTTCCGAGTCGTATTCAAAAATTGAAGACTTCTCACCAGTCATCACACATTCTAGAAAACCAAGGTCATTTTCAATCCATTTCGCTCCTCTTGTTCGCGAAGATTTTCTTCAGCCTTAATTTATTGATCAAAATCTGAAGAACGGTTGGGTGAGTCAAATTCAACTCTTCCCTGATCACTTTAACCGTCAACCGGCAGATTCTTTGGACATTTTCAACACTTCTTCCAGTGACCTACACTATACGGATCTAACCAACACAAGTTGGTCGTGATTAACATGAATTACTAGTTTTCTTTAAGTATGTTACTCGTTACTTAACTAACTTAATGTAACTCTGTTTAATATAACTAAATATGTCACTAGTTCTTTATATACACGTTTTCATAAATATTTTACTTATTGTGTTTTTTTTTACTTTAATGAATAATCTTTTTTTTATTTATATACGTTACCGGCCAAACTCGATTTTAGGATAAACTAGTTCCTCCTAGGCCAAACCACTATATCCGAAACTAAAAATATCAGGTTCATTAGGATAAACCAGGTTGACCTGGTCTAAACTAGTTCGACCGAAAGTGCAAGAGAACGCCTGTAAGTATAAACTAGTTTGAACTTGTTAAATCGGCAACACGACGACAAATCAAACAGTTTATTGTAACTGTAAATCAATAGAGAAAATTCGAAAAAGTTCATGAGAAGTTCGAGAGTTTTAAAAAATATCAAAGTTTTATGACAAAAAGATTTATTGTACACATAATTGTCGGTGAATATCACCTCGCAGTTTCCTAGTTTTTAAAGTGAAATTCCATTCGCCTGTTTTTGTTCAAAATACATTTTTAATTTAAATAAAGTCCGGAATTAGTTCGACCATAGCACTCTCAATATTTAATATACCTAAAGCATTTAGTCTATCTTCCGCCATTGAATTTCTTAAATATGTTTTAATCAAGTTTAAAGTCGAAAAGCACCTTTCGGCTTCGGCTGTGGTCATCAGTATAGTCATTAGTATTCTCAATGCTTTAGTGATTTCTTTAGAAACTGTATCCAGTCCCATATTCAAAATAAAATTTAATGTCTTTAAACAGTTTTTAATGTCTTCATTTTGACATATCTCGGGCCTCGAATAAAAAAAGTCCAATTCGGTCTGCAAATCTTCTTTTTCTATCGTCGGAAAACTTTCACATATAGTTTACTGTCAAATTTTTGCGTAAAATTTGCCCTATTTTTACATTATTTTTGAACTTAACTCAAATTCAACACGGGCGTGGGACAACCGTTAGTTTTTAATTCAACTTTCTCCTCCAAACTTAAATTAGTCATTATTAACTGTTTTAAATCAGACACCTTCATGTTTGCAATTAAAAGCTGATTATCTTTATTTAAAAAGTACTAATCAGTGTGTACACACGTAGCAAATCCCAAATCAAAACAAATATTCCATTCAGGCATTAAAGAATCACCTTACAAGACCATGTTTGGTGATCATTATTCCAGCCTGGAAAATTCACACTTACCAAGAGAGTGACATTTCCATCAGAAATTTTCAATTAACATTTGGTGCGGCATAATCAACAATTTTTTAATTGGCCCATTTGAGTTTCCGCAAAGACTAAATGGAGATTAATATATGCAGTTTTTAGAAAATGATTTATTTGACATTTTGGACGGTATACCTCTAAAGTTAAGACAAGACATGTGGTTCATAGAAGAAGGGGCGCCACCGCCTTTTATTGTTGCAGTGCGAAATCATTTGAATCAACGTTTTCAACATCGATGGATTGCGCGGTGGTGAGGAGCTTTGGCCACCTCGTAGCCCACACGTTAACCAGTTAGGCTTTTATTTGTGGGGTCATATGAAGTCTTTAGTTTACCATGATGAAACCAATACACGAGACGAACTTTTAGAAAAAAATCAACAAGTAGCCAATGTTATTAGAAATGAGTAAAATATCTTCTCAAATGTGAGGCGTCACTTAACAAAGAGGCTGCGAAAGTGTGTTGAGGTAAAAGGTGGACACTTTCAACACCTATTGACATCTTAATGTTTTTTTCTTCGTATTCAAGACACACTTTGTAAACTGCAGATTTTTCAGCCATTGACAAGATATGCAATGGAATATTCGAACACGAATATCTCGCAAACGGTGTGAGATATCGACATTGACCAAGGGTCACTTTTTTACGTGGGAATTATGACTCTCTTCTCTATTTTGAAGTAAAAATATTCCCAGCTTTATGGGGTAAAAAAATATGAGCGAGTTAATTCTTCACAAAGTAGGTAACAAGCGCCCTCTAGGAATTAGGCTCATCAAACTAGTATCAAATTCGGATTTGTCACCTTTGAAAACCCAACTACCTCGATTTTGAACCTGATATCTTCAACCGTTTTTAAATTACCTCAATTTTTCGAAAATTTAGTTTCACTTTCAACACCCTGTATCTTTTTAATAACTAACATTTGCCAATATATTTATTGATTAAATTCTCATATTTTGAGCTCTACTATCATCAGTTGCTCTGTGTCTGATAAGTTATGGGACACCGTCAATGATTAGGTTGAAGAGTACTGGATTTAGTATTTCTCCCTGCCTCTGCCCTGCTACCCGTTCTAATGTTATTTTTGTTGTTTTCAAATATACTCATGCGTCCGTTTTCTAAGGTGATTTTGATAATTTCCCTCGGTACTTTATCAAAGCTCTTTTCGAGCTCAATAAAGGTCTGGTATACGTCAATATTTCTTAAAAAGGAATAAAACAATTTTTTACTTTGTTATCTATCACTTTTATTTTATTTTATTTTTTTTTCCTTTTTAAAAAATGAACTATCACAAATCAATCAATAATTCAATATTTCAATCATTTGCTTTCTTAACAATTTGCTTGAAAGTAAATATGTGGTCGTGAATGTTGCGTCTCTTCCTGAAACCATTTTGAGATTGTTCCAAGTATGGGTCAATATGGATCGTTTGTTTTGTCTCCAAAATTCTTTCCAAAATTCTTCTAGTGTAATCCCTCTATTGCTTGAGTATTCTGCCTTGCCCCCTTTTTTGTAAATTGGCACTATTTGCCAGTCTCGCTGTACTTTACCTTCTTTCCATGTTCTGTTATATACTTGGCAGTGGCGGCTCGTTACGGAGGCCGTTGCATTTATCATAGTAAACAATTTTTCAGAGCAACCTTTAACTCATTTTAAGATATTATTAAAAATTAAAATCTCCAAATGTAGAAGAACGTTTGTCGACCCATCACACCAAATAATGCGGATAAAAATTCCATCCTCTCGCCACAATTTTTACATCGTTGGTCGGACGTTTACCTCCAGCTACTATACGCCTACATACGCCATTGATTTTTTCTCGTCGTTGGCATTATATGTTTTGTTGGTTGCCAGAATTCGGCGGTTTAACTGCTTTCTAAAACATGCGATTTGGACGTAGATTCCCTGCGACCGATCGGTAATTAGTTTCAAACGCTGATTTGATGAATACGGAGCATTTGATATATCTCAAGTCGCGCATTTCGTTCGCCTCGCGAATACTTGTTTTGATTTGAGATTTGCTACTTGTGTACACATTGAGTAATACTTTTTAATTAAAAATAATCAACTTTTAATTGCAAACATGAAGGTGTCTGATTTAAAACAATTAATAATGACTAGTTTAAGTTTGGAGGAGACAGTTGAATTAAAAACTAACGGTCGTCCCACGCCCGTGTTGAATTTGTGTCAAGTTCAAAAAGAATGTAAAAATAGGGCAAGTTTTACCCGAAAATTTAACAGTAAACTATATGTGAAAGTTTCCGATGATAGAAAAAGAATATTTGAAGACCGAATTGGATATTTTTTATTTAAGGCTCGAGATTTGTCAAAATGAAGACATTTTCTTTTTGGCATTAACCCTTTTTTGTCATAAAACGTTGATATTTTTTTTAACTTTACGAACTTCTCATGAACTTTTTCGATTCGATTTTCTATTGATTTGCAGTTGCAGTAAACTGTTTGAATGGTTTACTCTTCGGGAAGTATCTACTTATTCATTCCTTTATCTGCGCAATAAGTAACAACCCATCCTCAAATGTCCTTGTAAGGGCTGGTTCTACAATGTAAGAATATACCAGGTATAAGCTATACTTGGAAAAAAAAATTGAAACGCGTTCTGTAGAACGGGCGTTTCAAATTTTATTCCAAGTATAGCTTATACCTGGTATATTCTTGCATTGTAGAACCGGCCCCAAGTAGTAACAATACAAAATTTTAATGTTTTCCTGGTTCACCTCCTGTATAGGGTTTCAATAGCACGAAAAGTAAAAAGGGGGAAGGGGAAAGCAAAAAAAAAATCTTCAGCAGCACTATTTTCTTCTACGCCCTCCCACTTTAAAAACCCACGAGCCGACACTGATACTTGTGTTAATGTCTTTAGACTACGCCGTCCCATATTCTTTAACATTTTACTTGTTATTCGGGCATGGCCTGCAACTTTCCCTTTCTTTAGTATTTACATTGCTTCTCAAACTTCTTCTATATTATTGCTACGGATACGGACCATAAAGTGACTCTAGGGAGGTCAAATTCACGCTGAAGAAGCATCAGATGTTGACATGCACCTCCTTCGAAGGGGAAGCAGCGAAGCTTACCAAATCGAACGCTACGCGCGCAGTCTATCACTATATTTATACACCTCGTAATATTTATATTAGGTGCAACAATGGCGGTCAAAAATGTGACCTGATGGAACTTTAAAGTGATATTTAAATAGCTAGTACAAATAATTGTTTAAATATTATGATGGTCTATGTCACCTTTGGACCAGCGTAATTGTTTTTTAAGGATTGTATTAAATTTTTCTATTGAATGATAGTCGTATTGTGTAATAAGTACATCTATTAATATTGCTCTATGCATATCGTGTGAAACAGTTTTGAATCCTTGATTAACCTGGTTGTTTGAACAGATAAAGCTAATCGATCGCTTATCTTGGATGGGGCTGCTTATCAGCAGCCGGTGCGATTTAATAAAACAGTAGTACGTGAACGACCCTGACCGGTGGTCGCGTACACTGCGTTCACTTGCTGTTTGGATAAGCGTCCCGATGAGGATCTACCGGATTTAGGAACGACGTCGACGCCCAGTCCACAATAAAATTGTTGTGACGTTTGCGTAAATGTTTAGATTGTTCGAACAAAAACAGACCGCGAAATTACGCTAACGGATAATCGGGATCCAGGAATCTGCATAGACGTCTCAAAGATGATCGCCATCGTGTGTTGTTACATGTGGCTGTTGTTAGCTGCTATCCGTGGACAAAGTCTTGGAAATGACGAAGGTAACACTTTAAAATTTACGATATGTTTTGACCAAATGGTTAAGAGCACAAACAAACAGATCGGGTCGTAAATTTGAAAACGATCGAATGTATACCGGAACAAACGAATTTGCCCTTTTTATCTGTTTTATCTGTGAGATGCGATGGTGTGTGTGTGTGTGCCACTGCTGTAAAAGTTATTGGTTTATGATATTTATTTTAAACTACCATTAAGAAGCTGGTAATTGTTGTGTTTGTTTATATAAGGTTTTTTTCGACATTATTTGTTTAATTTAAGTGGAGCCAAATATCAACTTAATATCTCATATGGTTGAATAGTCGATACATTGTTGGTATCTTCCAGTTTTGCCCACTGACTGCCTTTATTTCCTATAATTCCTTGACAATATCTCTTGACATTTCCAATAAGCGGCGTTGTTTATTACGGTGTGTACTTGGATGGGTACTTTAGGGAAATATCAGGCTTGCCTACTAAAGTTCAACAGACCAGAGTGTAAAATCTGACAAGGGATTGCTTCTCAAGCACGCTAGTTCGAGGTTGGGTTGATGTCTTTTGAGAGGTTTTCCACGTTGGTCACTTTCTAGTCGATATGCTTCAAGGGCTAATAACACAGGTCAACAAATTTAAACTTTTTTGAGGTAACATTGATGAAATTACGTGTATATGATATATTTTTCAGTCCTAAATTCGAAAATGAAAAGCCAATTACTGTAACACGTACAGTTTTTTTGTTACGGAGGGTGGGTGGTGGGAAAAAAATGAGACGACATATAACATTACTGAAGATTATGTGAATAAAAAATATATTACATGAGATGTCATACAGCGATAAAAACTTTAACTTTTTTCTCATGTGGTCTGTAGCATCATCTCTTTTAAAAAACCAGTAGTAGTCGCCCGACATAGATGGGTCCCACAGTGCCTGGTATCTTGCTTCCCTCGTCCTGATGTCCTTGTGAAACCTCTCTCCTTGTTCGTTGCTTACTGCACCCAAATTTTCCGGAAAAAATCCAAATGATAGTATAAAAAATATTTTTTTAAGGACATGCGACAACCTAGTATTCCATAGGCTTTCCAGAGATGGGCTATGAGGTTTTTATAGTTTTTATCTTTCTTGTTGCCCAGAAATCCTTTCACTACAGTTACAAAATACTTCCAAACTACCAATTCCTTTTCATTTAATTTTTCTTCAAAACGAAAATCACCTAGAGCTTCCTTATTTGAGGTCCAATAAATATGCCTTCTTTTAGGTACTTGAAACCATTACCTTTTTGTCCATGGCTTTGATAAAGTTTTTCATTAGTCCAAGCTTAATATGGAGAGGCGGAAGAAGCACCTTTTTTGGGTTAACTAGGGGGCAAATTTTATATTTGAATTACTAGGTTCAAAATAAGTCTTATTAGGCAAATCTTTCTTACTGTAATGTTCTTTTGTTATTCTACCCTCCCATAGACACAAAAAACAGCAATACTTTGTAAAACCTCTAAAAGTCCTAGCAATATACTTATAACTTTTAAATCCCCATAAATATTCCACTGATTCACTGTTCATATTTAACGCGATTTAGTACGGTTGCTAAGTTGTTATATATATTTCTTTCATTGTCACTGAATGGGCTAAAGGAATAGGTGGGTTTTTGTTTCCATAATGAAACAAGACTGCTTTTAGATTATATTTCGATAAATCTATGAAAATACGCTACTTGGAATGTTTCTTCATTAAACAATGTTATGTACATTCATTAAACCATCAATACTATAACACACACATAGCGATCCTTTCATTTCATAAACACTTGAAAATGTTACATTCAGTTTTTCGTAAAGTGAAACACTTGCATATTTATCTAACAGGTTCCACTGTTGTTCCGATTTTTGTTTGTTGACAATTCCAGGTCACGTACCAAAATATTTAACTCATTCTGAATTATTAAGTGAGGTTTACTGGTAGTTGTTAAAATTGTTGGGTCATAACTGGCGTTCTCAGGGAGTTGTGGATCAGTCCTGATGAAGAATTAGAATCACCGGGATCACCAAGGCGTAATCCGTACCGGTACCTTCTGGTTATGAGGAGCCTTAGTGCAGAAAGCTTTTTTGAAATTTCTTTCTGTTTTAGTGATACAAAAGTAGCAATCATTTACAAGGTCAGTAGGTTATCTCCACACCATAGGAACAGCAAACGTCATAGACTTTTTCTTGAAATGTATCCATTGCACTAAATTTACGTGACAACTCACACAGCAAACCTGAGGAGTCCAACTTTTACCTTGATCTCTAATTTGTTACTTAAAATCTAAAAGATAGATTTTTGATTTCCTCGGATATGGATCTACCTTGCGACTTTAAAATAAACCGTCCGCATATATAATAAAACATCGGCTGGAGTTTTGCAAAATCCAGCATAGAACCTGCTATTTTATATAAAATAGACGTAAACATTTGATTGTATAGTGCGGTTCAAGATATACCGTTGACCGAATGGCTGCAATAAACTGTTAACAACCCCTATCGTAACGAAACCCGGCAAAATTCCAAAAAAAGTAAACAGGGCCGGGCCTAATAAAATAACAGGTAAAAAGATAAAATTAATCGAGTTCGTTCGATATTTAGAAACTACTAATTTTAAAAGAAAACTTGTATCGTCTGATGATAAGCATATTGTTAAAAATGTGTATGTTTCTTTATTGAATAGGGGGCATAATGTAAATGCAGCCGCAGCAGAAACGTCTTCATTAACGAAAACGCCGTTGTCTACAGTTAAAAATATTGTGACGAAACCAATTAAAGCCAAAAAAGTTCATAGTGATTGTGGTAAAAGCAAATGTGTTGACGAAAGCGGGAAAGACTTAATTCGAAGCAAAATTTACGATATGTATGGGGAGCAAATTGTGCCTGCATTGCATTCATTGCAAGAGCGACTAAGGAAAGATAAAACCAACATTCTTTGCAGCAGAACTAGCCTCCGGAGAATATTATCTCTAACGGGTTTTGCATATCGGACCATTAATAAAAGATAAATATTAATGGAATCACAACGATTGTGACGATGGCGGTTTGACTACTTAAACTCTATAAAAAAATACAGAAATAAATCGTTCCATTATCTACCTTGATGAAACATGGTTCAGTATACATGCGACGCCAGCAAAAGGATGTGTAGATACATCAAGAAAATGCCACACCAAAGCTCCAGCAAACAAGGGAAAAATAATTACAATTTTACATGCTGGTTGTGAGGATGGATGGGTTCCAAATTGTTTACGGTTGTCCTCCAAGAATATTAAACATTTATGTTTAATATTTATGTAATAACACCACAGGAGAACTTTTTGAAGATTGGTTTATAAATATCCTTTTGCCCAATGTGTCTAAGGAAAGCGTAATTGTAATAGACAATGAGAGTTATCATAACCGCCAAAAAATAAAGTTCCAACTGCAAATAACACTAAATTGGATATTCAAAACTATATGTTAAAAACGATATATACTTCGAAAATACATATAAAAAATGTGATCTTCTAGAAATATTAAAGACATTTGATATTAAAAAGGAATATGGATTTGATACCATTGCTGCTGATATGGGACATACGGTTTAACGCCTTCCCCGATATTATTGTATTTTTAATCCAATTGAGCATATGTGGCATCAGGAAAAATCCAATGTTAGAGCAGAAAACATTTATCCGACTCAAGTTCAAGTGCTGCAACATTAATTAGGAAGGTTGTAGATAGTATTCCCAAAGAAAGTTGGATAAATTCGATTAACCATGTTATTAAAATAGATTTCTATGTATTTACTCATAATATATAAACCGAATTAAATGTAGAATTAAATTTAAGTTATAATTTTTATTGTACTAATAGATAAATGTATTTATTTATTTATATGTATTGTACCAATAAATTCAAAATACACAAACTAATAGACAATGTTTTAGTCATACATAAATTATTATTAAATAATAATAATTGACCAATATTTTATTTTTTCCAAAATTATTCAGAAGTTAAAAGTCCGACTCTGTCCTCTGGCGCCTTTGAAGAAACTGGGAATATTTTTATTGAAATTTATTAGGGCAATTAACATTTTACCGAAAAGCAACGAAATATCTTGAACCGGACTATACTCTAAACTACCCTTAAAGGTTTGTAGAATACTGTGGAAAGACCCTCTCTACGGTTTTATGGTAACTTTTTTGTGGTAATTTAATGTTTATGTTTATAATTTCTAATGTTTATTTTTTCATTTTTGTTTAGTAATTGTTTAGGATGCAGATAATTAAGATTATAAGACAATTGATAATTATCATGTTGGAAGATAAAATTTCCATATTAAAATTAAAACCAGAAGATTCCTTGGTTTTGACTAGACCGTTATATTTTCCGTTTTCAAGAATACCCAAAACCATTACTGTTACATCTGGATTTAACAGTTGGCACAGTATCGAGCTCTAAAGACCATTTCTTCTTCTTCTTCCTGTGTTGCTATAGCTCGTCAGTGGGCCTTGACCTTTCTTTAACGTTCACCTCCAGCAGCTCCTGGCCTTTTTGATGTGCAGTAAGTATTTTTGCCTACACTGCAGAATTTTTTGTTATCAAGCATTCCCAAAACCATTACACTGTTAAATTTGGATTTAACAGTTGGCACAATATCGAGCTCTAAGACCATTTCTTCTTCTTCTTCTTCTTCTTCTTCTTCTTCCTGTGGTACTACAGCCCGTCAATGGGCCTTGATATCCTTTAACGTTCACCTCCAGCAGCTCCTTGCCTTTTTGATGTGCAGTAGTTTTGCCTACACTGCTAGATTTTTTGTTATCAAGCATACCCAAAACCATTACACTGTTAAATTTGGATTTAACAGTTGGCACAGTATCGAGCTCTAAGGCCATTACGTTTATCGAGAGTCACACGAATACTCTTCTTCTTCCTGTGATGCTAAGGCCCGTCAGTGACCCTTGATCTCATTCAACCTTCACATCTTCAGCACATCTTCTTACATTGTCCTGCACGCGTGTTTTTAGTCTTCCTCTTTTTATGTTACTCCCTATTCTTCCCATCATGATTTTCCTTGGCATTCGGTTTACTACCACGGTTGGCACCCACCTGAGTCACTGAATCCTCATATAGCCTACAATATCCAGATCTTTGTGTAACTGCTTGAGTTCTGGTCCTCTAAACCTTATTGTTTTCTTTATGAGGGTTCACGTATAGAAGCCATAAGTGACTACTGGCCGAATTTGTGTTTTATAGATCCTAACTTTTGTGTTTCGTGAATAACTTTCGAGTTTATAATTTAGGACAGAATGCAGGGAATAAGTAATTTTGTTAGCCTTCATAATACGATTTCTAAGATCTCCGGTGATGTTGTTTTCGTAGTTTGCTTCCCAGCTACGCAAATTTCTTTACAACTTCAATATTGTCATTGTCGATTATCCAGTTCTGTTCTCTTCTTGGATTGGTTCTTTTTTCCATCACCTTTGTTTTTGTCTATAATACTTTTTTCCATCCTTTTAATACGTGTAGATCATCTGCATATCCAACGATATGTTTTTCTTTAGATATCACTGTTCCATTTAGGTATGTCTGTTTGGCTGATAACTTGGTTTAGTACTATGGTATATTAAATACAACTGGTTCCAATTAAACCTCCAAAATGTACCGTGGTGTGTTGTTGGATTTTTACAATTGCGTTGGAATTCAGCATCGTCATCCGGGTTAACCTAATGAGTTTAATTAAATTAAGCCAATCAGCTTAGCTGGTATTTCTGTTTCCCCCATGGCCTAGTATACTAATGCTGGAATAAAGCAATATCAAATTTGGTTATTTTCTCTATTATTTAACGGACCAATATATTCAATTTTGATTAATCCACCAAAACATGTCCATTCTTTATATTTTCTAGTCTACACTAGTCTACGGATACAAAACTTCCCTTTGGAGCAAAGGTTATTTTGACACGTTTCATTTAAAGTGACAATGAGTTGAAGACTTGTTGAAGGTCGATTTTGGTTAGATAGTACTCTGACAAATTATTTTCTTGCTTAATGATTTTGGGTCATCCAAATCTTTTTCAATCTTCATTTATTCCGCTTTTTTAATAAGATTACATTGTACGAAATTTGCAGCTTTTTCTAATTTGCCACTGGTTTCACGTCAAATTCAGGTAGCAATGCGGTGTTTAGTAGTGAGCTGTTTGTTTTTTGCCATTATAAAACACATTCTATAGATATAACGATTGTGTCAATACTTTGTATTACATTTAATTAAAAAATCAATATTGTTACATATGAACACTTGTAAGGGACTGATAACATCTTAATAAATATGAAAATAGTTGTTAGTCATTGAGTGAAAATAACATTTATTTAGGAGTGTGAAGATTAGGGTATTATAACACGTGTAATGTTATTAAAGAACAATTTCGATTTTTTTCTAAAATTTTTGTAATAATGTAGTGTTGTTTCTACGGGATTTCTTATTAATTTTTAGACTTTTTTTTCTGTATTTTGGAGACAATTGTCTGTTATACAACTGTATAACAGGAAAATATAAATAAAAAAACCAGAAATTTCCACGAAAAAAAATTAAAGATTTAGGATTAGATGCACATCAGCAACTGAGACTATTTAGCAAATAATCTTACGGTCATCAGTTACCGATTAACCCCGGTCAGCACTCGCTTCGGTTTATCAACCCTTGGTTTTATTCTTAACTCTAAATCTCTCAAGAAGCATACCGACTGGCGAGTGACTAACATAGAATACATCTCAGAAGGCATCTGGTCTTCCCCCAGCTTCGAAATGGCGGATTGAGAAGCATTTTCTTGTCAGATTTTACTTGTCTATTGAAATGTACGCAAGCCTGATCTTTCCCTGAAGTACCCATCCAAGTACACTGGATCAAACAACACTGCTTTTTGGAAATACCACTTTCCAGTAAGAAAAGTTTAAATATCAGAAATATCCTATAAATAACTGAAAGGTCTTGTCAAGGAATTATAAGATATAAAGATAGTCAGTGGATAAAACTGAAAGATACCAACAAGGTATCGAATCTACCATATGAGGTATTAAATTGATATTTGGCTCCACTTAAATTAAACAAATACTGGCGAAAAAAACCTTATATAAACAAACACAACAATTACCAGCTTCTTAATGATCGTTTAAAATAAATATCATAAAGCATAAAGCTAAAATTAAAACCAGAAGATATTGCATTCTTCTGAAGAAGTTTTGAATACTTTTTTATTCAGATTTTCCTTGGTTTTAACTAGACTGTTATATTTTCCGCTATCAAGAATATCCAAAACCATTACACTGCTACATCTGGATTTAACAGTTGGCACAGCTCGATCTCTAAGACCATTTCTTCTTTTTCTTTTTCTTCTTCCTGAGGTGCTACAGCCGGTCAGTGGCCATTGACCTCTTTTAATTTTAGTGGCCATTGACCTCTTCTTGTCTTTTTGATGTGCAGTAGTTTTGCCTTCACTGCTAGATTTTTCAAGCATGCCCAAAACCATTACACTGTTAAATTTGGATTTAACAGTTGACATAATATCGAGCTTTAAGACTATTTCGTTTATCGAGAGTCGCACGAATACTCTTCTACTTCTTTCTGTTGTGCTAAGGCCCGTCAGTTACCCTTGACCTCCTTCAACCTTCACATCCAGCAGCTCCTTGCCTTTTTGATGTGCAGTAGTTCTTCAGCATATCTTCTTACATTGTCCTGCCCGCGTGGTTTTGGTCTACCTTTTTTTCTGTTACCCCTATTCTTCCCACCATGATTTTCCATGGTATTCGGTTTACTGGCATTGTCGCCACGTATCCCACCCACCTGAGTCGCTGAACCCTCATATAGTCTACAATATCTAGATCTTTGTATAATGGCTTGAGTTCTCTAAACTCCATTGTTTTCTTAATGAGGGTTCACGTCTAGAAGACATAAGTGACTACTGGCCGAATGAGTGTTTTATACATTCTAACTTTTGTGTTTCGTGAATAAGTTTAGAACTTAGGACAGAGTGCAGCAAATAAGTCATTTTGTTAGCCTTCATAATACGATTTCTGATATCTAGCGTGATGTTGTTTTCGTCAAATTTGCTTCCCAGACACGTAAATTTCTTCACAACTTCAATATTGTCATCGCCGATTATCCAAATCTTTTTCAATCTTCATTTATTCCTATTTTTTATAAGATTGTATAAAACTCCTTTGCATAAAATTTGCAGCTTTTGTAATATGCCACTGGATTCACACCAAATTCAGGTAGCAATGCGATGTTCAGTAGTGAGCTGTTTATTTTTGCCATTATAAAACACATTCTATAGATATAACTATTGTGTCAATACTTTGTATTACACTTAATTAAAATATCAATATTGTTACATACGAACACTTATAAGTGAGTGATAATATCTTAATAAATATGAAAATAGATGTTGGTCAGTGAGTGAAAGTAACTTTATTTAGGAGTGTGAAGATTAGGGTAATATAACACGTGTAATGCTATTAAAGAACAATTTCGATTTTTTCTAAAGTTTTCGTAATAATACAGTGTTGTTTTTAAAGCCTTTGTTATTAATTCTTAGACTTTTTTCTGTATTATGGAGACAATTGTTAGCTTCTATCATATTAATTCTTCATATCACATTTAAAAACACATGATTAATTGTTTTATTAAATAAAAAAAAATATTGAAAAAATGTCCAGCATTTGAATTTTGGAAGCCTGGGACCGTTTTAATCTGTATTCTCAAACACGTTGAAAAAGTCCTGGCATATAGAAATCTGGTCGTCAGTAGCAAAAATCCTTTCTTTTTAATACGAGCTTCTGCGCGCGCAAATAAGAAGCATATAGTGACTACATATTGTAAATTTTACATTCGCATACAAAATACATTTTTGATTCTAAATGGAAATGAAATACACCATGGCATACAATGTAATAATTTTTGTCGCTATTTTGAAATAACACTCCTTGTTGTGGAGATCATGTCAATCAGTCAATGCGACGTTGCCACTTCCATTTTGGGTGATGTATGGCGTGATTTCAACGTTCAATAGGTGGGGGAAATTACACTTGATTGGTTTCGACCCGGCAAGTAATTCTAACGGACAGATTTGAGCACGCGTGCAAGAAAATTTGTTAGGTTTTGGTGGAGCGTTTGCCAAGTTTTGGTATATTTCAGTGGCGGTTGGTCTATAAGGGCACGTGGGCATGCGCCTTACCTAAAAAATTAAGAAATTAAGTGAAATGAAATCTATGATCACTGACTTTTATAGCCTAACATCCATAATGTTATTCGCGGTAACGAAATAGGTCGTGGGTTGCCGAAGCGCATCGATTAAAGAACACGTGCTTTGGGCATAGACAAGTTTGTGCCGCTACTGTTTTCTTTACTATCGCGTGCGAAAAACAAAGACAACAATTCATCGCTTTGCTAGTAATCCGGAGATTAAACGCATTTATAACATAATATCTTGGGCGTTACCCCATTCTCAATCGTAAGGTGTTTTTCGTCATCGCGCTTTTCGACTTTTCGAGTGGTTGCAAAGTGAATGTTTTGAACGATTACAATGGTAAAGATGAATTCAGTGCAAAATGTGAATAGACATAATGTCACATTAACATTTGGGGACCGAATTGTCATCAAAAATCACCAATTAAATCTAATAATTGAGAGGTGTTGTACAATAGAAAAAGGTGTAAAGGTGTTTTTTGCAAATCTGCATTTCCCGCTTTCTTTTCTTGATCATCCAAAAGGACAACTCTTCTGGACAGCGTCGTGATGCCTTGAAGAAATTATGGACCCCGAGTCGGATAAATATTCTATTAATCAAGCTTAGGGGTTATAAAATATTTGGTGAATGATAATTTTAAATTTTGGTTGTTTTTCTTCAATAAAATAAGGCCTCACTGCGACATTCTCTGCGAAGCAGATAACTAAATGCACTTAAAGTTAAGAATAATTTGGTAACTTTTTCAACAGCCATTCAAAATATTAAAGCCAATATAGAAATACAAATTAATCAAGAATTTGATAACTTAACTGGTGAAGAATATACAACGATAATAGAGAATCGCAGAAAGAAACGGAAATTTATTGACAAGGATAACCCCAATCCGAATATCAGGATATGCATGGACTCTGTGATACCTTAACCATACAGGTTCATGAACGTTTTAGTTTCGATATATACCTAACTGTTGTAAACTACAAAAAATGGTGAACATCGAGCCGTCTTTCCAAATGAAGACATTAAAATTGTGTGTAACCTGTTTGCAAACTTAAATTACTAAAAATTAAAAAATGATCTCTCGCTTATGTACGCACGGGTCGATTTTATGAAACACAGTGGGGCTGTGCCGCTGTTACAAATGTTTATCCAAAACAATTTAACATCAACATTTAGTGAATCTGTGTAATTGCTGACTGTTTTGTATACAGTCCCTTCCACGACTGTGGAAAGACAAAGATGTTTCTCTACTCTCAAACGAATCTAAACATTTCTAAGAAACACTATAGGCCAGGAACAGCTGTGCCCGTTAGCAATGCTATCTACTGAAAACAACTTGTGAAGTCAATTTCAAATTTTAATGATCAAGTCATCGGTCACTTTGCTGTTCAGAAATTTAGGAGGATGGACTTCAAACTACAAACAGATATAATGGTCATGGTCGTATGGTGAGTTTAGCAAAATTTTATTATCTAGGTACCTATTTGAAAATTTGATGTCTGACAGTTACGCTCGTATTTCTACACAGCAAAGTGTGTGTATGCTAATAAGACATGTAAAATTTTTGGTTGCGACGCATTTTCCTATCCCCATTCAAAAATTTGGTTATACATGCCCCACCTGTTTTTCCCCCACGTACCGCCGCTGATATATTTGTTACATAAAATTAGTTTGTATTTATGTTTGTTGTACTGTTTGTTCTTGAAAATGGAAGTTAAAGTAGGACATAATTATTTTGGAGTAGATCTAGTTGGTTTCGAAGAAAATCTTTAGGTAAAATATGGATAACTAAATGGTTACATTGCCCAAAAATGCATAAGGTGTTTTTAGTTTTCTCGTCAAAATTACTTTGGATTTTATAATGGAAAAATTTGAAATAATACCCTCTTGTACATTTTACGGCAAAAATAAATGCAAGTTACTACCTTTACATCAACTGTCAGATGGTTACGACACCGCCGATTATAAAGATAATACAACTTTGCACGAACCTAGACGAACAATTATGCTAAATAGGAATAATTCGACTTCAGGTAGTAAAATCAATTCTGCACTAAATTATGTGCAAATATACTTTCATTGTTCGCGTGTTTTGTTATAGTGAGTAACGATCCAGATACTGAACTGGCCTCTGTTTATGACTTATCAGAATGTAGAGTTTAACTTCAGGATGAGCCATTGCCAAAAGATAACATGGGACGTTCTTTTAGTTATGCAAATAAAAATATGAAACCACTATTAGTTTTATAGTCTTTGGTTTTTTAGCTGGTGATGACGAGGTTGATATTGTTTCTGAGGAGGAATATGACTCTCCAGAACATACTAGTAATTTCGTCTTAGTCCAAAGGCGGAAACAGGAAAAAAACTATCAGGAATTACTAACTCTTGGACAAAAGAAGACCTAGTCACTCTTAATATAGATACATTATTTACACCCGCTACCAACGAGACTAGCTCCAATTGAATATTTTATGAGGTTCTTCCCATTTGATGTAATGAATTATGTTATTGATCAAACAAATTTGTATAGCACTCAGGCAACTAGTTTTTGTGTCAATACGAATTCCAAAGAACTAACAGATTTCATCTCTATATTGCTATATATGGGAATAATAAAACTTCCTGCATATCGATATTATTGGGCTACCGGTACTAGAATTGAGCAGATAGCAAGTTTGATGTCTGTCAAACGATTCAAAGCTTTGAAACGGCTTATATGTTTCAACAACAAGGAAAATATTACTGAAGATACTATAGAGTGGTACTTCAAAATTCGACCTCCCATTGAAAAATTACGTCAGAATTTCCGACAATTTCGAATCGACAATGGGTACTCTATAGACGAAACTATGGTTGCCTATAAATTCGGGCCTGAAATCTCCGCCAATACATAAAAAATAAACCCCACAAATTGGGATACAGGTTTTTTATTATAGCTGATATATCGGGGTTTATTCTGGATTTTATTCCTTACCAAGATGCAAAAACCTCCCTACAACTAAACGGAACTATAAACGAAGTTACTCAAGAAGAATATGCAATGAGTTGAAGCTTCTGTTGTCATTGCTTTTATTTGACAATTATTTTTTCCGATATGAATATACACAGATTAGGAACGTTGAGGAGTAATAGAATTGCCGGAACCACGGTCATCAACCACCGACAACCCAGGTCAGCACCAACCTCAGGCTATCAATCCTTGGTTATGTGCTCCCCCATCTATCAGGAAGCCTACCGACTGGCGAGTGACCAATGTAGAACACTTCTCAGAAGGCATCCGGCCTTATCCAGACTTTAACTGAGGGGTAACTCGTTGTCGGATTTTACACTATTGTCTAGAAACAATCACAGACATTTAGGTGTGGATATGTGCGTGCGTGTGTATGTATATGTAAGTATATATGTGTGTGTGGGGGGTAGGATGAAACACGAACAGAAAAATTAAAAAAAAAAAAACAACCATCCGAGCACTGGGGAATCGAATCAACTACCGTGGGTTGATAATAAATCTGTCTTACTGGGTAGTACTCTGCATGATATAGAACCCACACAAACCGTAAAAAAAATGTCTAAAAAAAATCCGCTAAAGCAGAAGTAGATATAACATGTCCTGCGATTGTCAAATAGTATAATAAGCACGCACAGCGAATGGTCTGATGGGTCAGTATAAGTCTCCTGATAGAACCAAGAATTGGTATTTTTCTATATTTACATTGATATATGCGCAGTAAACGCTTGGCTTTTGTACAGATTTGATTGCAATGCTCTGACGAAAAAACAAATGTCTAAAACAATTTCGATTAGAAATAGCTCGTTCAAAGTTTAGCTCGGTGTGGAAAGGAGGTAAGAAAAGGACAACCTAGTTCAGATGCTAGCACATCTACAGTCTCAACAATAAGATATCCAGTTGTTGAAAGGGCAGATGCCGCTTCAAAATTTAATGGTTGTGCCCACTGGCCAACACCACAGACCTGCAAGGGAAGATGTAGGTATTGTGTGAAGGACACTAGTCGTATAAAGTGCGAAAAATGCAATTCCCGGTTATGCCTTACAATTATCGAAAATTGTTTTAAATCCTTTCATAGAAATTAGTGTTATTAATATAATTAATATTATATTTAGCTGTTTTTTAAATAAGCTGAACATATCTACTATTTCAAACTATCGCATAAGAATGTGTTAGATATAGACATATAGACATTAGATATAGACATATAGACCCGGTTAGATTATGCAAAGCATTCTGACTCATGTTCGAGTGTTCCTTCTGATCTTCCACAGCTCTCTAATTCTTTCTCCGTGGATACTCTTTCTCTCCTCCACCTTGTCCTCGATCTCCCCGAAACTTCGCTCTCTGATTCAACGTTCTACATATGTATTTTGTTTCTGTATGTTCTTCTATTCTCAATCTCTGTCGCGTCCATTTGTGCCTTTCCCAGATTAGTTCCGACTTGTGCAATTCATGGTACTGTTGACTTGACCCCTTGTATGTATGTAAGAATTCTGTTGGTGAGTCTATTCGGTGAGTCTACTGATATGTCTATAGATTTTCAACCTTCTTTTTCTTATGCCCGCCGCTACGTTGGAATTCTCTCTGTGGCCTTTCTAGAATGTAGTCTGCGTCCTTGCTCTGTTGGTTTTGGGCCGAGAATTTTCTTCATAATTTTGCGTTCTTCTTTTAGTATGTTTTCTATGCCGCTTTTTGTGTGGAGTGTAAGTGTCTCGCTTGCGTATAGTACCTCTGGTTTACTGTGTTGTAGTGTCTTATTTTTGAGTGTGAGGATATGCATTTCTTATTGTAGATCTAGTGTGTCTTGCCGTATGCCCTCTTTATCTTCTGTAATCGAGTCTTCGTGCTATCTTCTCTCTTCCTGTGGGTTCGAGGATCTAGCCCAGGTATTTGAAGTGAGTGACCCTATTTATCTTGCCGTATTTGGTGTTTAAATTTTGGACATCTAATTTTGATCAAAAGAATTCGGTTTTTTGAAAGATTTGTAGGCTGACTTTCTCTGCACATTCCTTGAGGACTTCTATCTGTTTGGTTGTCCTTGTTTCATTGTCTGTGAGTATGGCTAGGTCGTCCGTAAAGGCTAGGCATGAGATTTCTATGTTGTTTTTGGGTCGTCCGAGTTGTATTGGTTTCGTGTGTCTTTTATTTTTCAGCTCTTTTTTCCATCCCCTAGATTTCGTCTAGGACCAGGTTGAAGAGGAGTGGGGATAACCCATCTCCTTGGCGTACTCCGGTTTTAATTAGGAAGGGTTCGGAAATTTCTCCCATAATTTTCACTTTAGAGGTTGTGGTGGTCAGTGTCTGCTTGACAATCGTAGTGTTTTGGTGCCGAGACCTTGTTCTTCTAGTATGTTAAACAGAGATTTTCGGTCGATATATATATATATATATATATATATATATATATATATATATATATATATATATATATATATATATATATATATAACTTCAAATATTTTAAGTTGCTTTATTGGTTCATGTAACTATGTGGCTACAATCCTTTTTACTTTATAATACAGAGAAGAACGACATAATTTTAATAGGCTAATTTGAATCCTTCTCACATAAGGGATAAAAAAATCTTTGTAAACATATGGTCAATTTTTTTTCCGCGGATATTCTTTATTTTATTATTGATATTCAAGGATCTAATTGATCTTGATCTCTAATCGAACTATTTGTTATCAACCAGAGTAGAGAGTAAACGATCCTGAGCGGTGGTCGTACAAACCGTACGTACCAAAACCAATTAATGTTTGGATGAGCGTCGCGACGTAAATCCGCCGGATTTAGGAACGACGTCGGCGCCGCAGTCCACAATAAAATTGTTGTGACGTTCGCGTAAATGTTTGGATCGTTTGATCAAGACCAGGCCTCGGAATCGCGCTTACAGAAAATTGGGGCTCGGGGACCCGCAGAGGCGTCGTGAAGATGATCGGCGCCGTGTGCTGTTACATGTGGTTGCTGTTGGCCGTTGCCCGTGGACAAAATCTTAGGAACGACGAAGGTAACAACATTAAAATAATAATTTATGGTTTGTTATGACAAAGCAGTCAAGAGCAAACAAACAGACCGAGTCGTAAATTTGAAAACGGAATTTATTTGATTAAATTGAAAATTGAATGAAACCGAATGTGCATTGGGAACACATACATTTTTATCTTCTGAATGCGACGGTATATGTGCCTGCTATTGTAAAAACACTTATTTTTTTAATATATTTAGTTTAAACTACTATTAAAAAGCTGTTAATTATTCTGCGTGTTTTAATAGCATTTTTGTATACCAGTTGTTTATATTAACTCGGAGAAAAAACACATTGGTATACATTTAACCCACTCATTCAGATATTTATGAAGATAACGTGAAAATATTTTTTGTAATTAGAATAACATTTAATAAGATATTTTGTGAAGTAAAATTGTTGCAGTGCATATTGTATAACGTACACATAAATACGGCG
Source organism: Cosmopolites sordidus (assembly GCA_031761425.1). NCBI lineage: Eukaryota > Metazoa > Arthropoda > Insecta > Coleoptera > Curculionidae > Cosmopolites > Cosmopolites sordidus. Next base: position 126,249 of record JARFXV010000191.1, on the reverse strand, counting down.
ATTAGGATTGTTTGAGTGATAAAACTGTTTAGTAAGATGCTCCATTTTTTATGCTTTCTGTGTTGATATAGTGTTTAAATTCACCATGTATCAATTTAATAGCAGTGTTTTTTGCCATATGTCTAATAAAATCAACTTTGATTTTGATATTTTTGTTAGTATAGATAAGGGAGTTCAATTTTTCAATTGGAATAGTCAAATAGATTGAACACTAAATACCAAATCACTTATTTTTAATTAATAAGTAATTAAATCATCTCCTTATAATGCTAACATGGTTAGCGAAAAGTGAAGATTAAAAAAGTTATTTCGTGTTTAGTGGTAAATCTCTTGAAACTTTGATAAGAGAGGTAATTTTTGTGATATCTTATTTTACGAGGGAAGAGTGAAATTTGGAAAAGGAATTGGGCTTGAGAAAACTATGGGCAAGATGGGTGCCGCATTTGTTAAATTCTGATCAAAAACGACTTCGAATAAAACTTTCTAAGCAACATTTGGATCTATTTTGAAAGGATAAAATAGATTTTAAAAGTCGTTTTGTAACTATGGGTGAGACTTGGATTTACCACTATGATCCTGCACTGCTACAACAAACCGCAGAGAAAAGTGAGCCCAGTTGTTCAGCTCCGAAGCAGCCAAAGTGGTTAAAATCGACCAAAAAGGTTGTCATCAATTTTTTAGGATGCAAAAAGGATTTTGTTAATTGATTACCGTCAGACTGGTAAAACAACAGGACAGTATCAATCAAACCTTTTGACAATGCACCGGCTCACAGAGGTGTTCTTGTAATAGCCAAATTGAAGAACTTACACTACGAATTGCTCCAGCATCCATCATATTCACCAGATCTGACCTTCTTTGACTTTCATCTGTTTCCAAACCTCAAAAAAATCCTGCGTGGCAAGCGTTTTTCATGAAATGAAGAAGTTATAGCAGCCGTAGATGAATATTTTGAAGGACTTCCAGAAAATCACTTCAGAGATGGAATAAATGAATTGGAGAATCGCTGGAAAAAATGTATTGAGCTTAAGGGAGAATATACGGAAGAATAAAGTTATTTTTTCAACTATAAACTTGTTTTATCATTTCCGTTCCGCGAACTTTTAAATTAGCTTAGTAGTTCGATTCACTTCGCTCGTCGATTTTCCAACTTTTTTATGCCTTAGAAATTGTGCGAAATCTGCAAAATAGTTCTCTATTTTGGCGATGATGTCTTCATTTGAGGTGAATTTCTTTCCAGTCAATAATTTCTTCGTGTTTGGAAAGAGAAACAAGTCCGAAGAATACGGTTGTTTCAGGATCAATTCGTAAAACAAATTGACCAATTTTGCTGCTGCAATGGCAGACGAATGGGCGAGTGCATGTTTGTGGTGAAATAGTACTTTATTTCGCCGAGACGTGGCTTTTTTTTGTCAACTGTTTGTGAAAATTAACCAATAAAACAGCATAATACCCTCCTGTGATCGTATTTCTCTTTTCCAAATAGTCAAGGAGGATAATTAACGATTTGCGAATGCCAGAAAACAATAGCCTTGATCTTTCAGGTCGATGGAAGCGTCTCCGCCTTCTTCGAATGATCTTCGCTGGATAAACTCCACTATTTTGACTGTTCCTCTATTTTTGGTGTGTAATGACGAATCGTATGTATGAATCGAAGTTTAATCAGCAGCCACCAATCACCGCAAAAACTTCTCCGAATTGCACGTATACATGTCTTAACACCGCCGTAAAGTTTGTTTAGGATGTTAACCTTCCAAACACTCTAACCTACACCCTGCGATAGTCCAATTCGATATTATGTAGTAACTTCAATTGGGCGTACTAAGCGAACGGGAAATCAAGCCTCAGTAAAGTAAGAATTAGAATGACCGAAAAACATGTTGTCTAACTTTAAAAGCCTAATCGGTACCTGGCTATTAGGAACTGGCTGGGAACTGTAGAAGGCTTTTTTGAAATCCCTTCTGTTTTAGTGATACAAAAGTAGCAATCATTTACATGTTCAGTAGGTTTTCTCTACACCATAGGAACATTAATGGCATAGAATAGTTTTTGCGATGCATCCACTGCACTAAATTTATGTGACAACTCACACAGCAAACATGAGGAGTCCAACTTTTATTTTGATCTCCAATTTGGCACAAAATATAAAAGATAGGCTTTTTTCACTTCCCCGGATATAGACCTAGCTTGTGACTTTAAAATAAGTCGTCCGGATATATAACAAAACTTATCCGTTGGATTTTTGCAAAATCGATGACTAGAACTTTATTTTATATAAAATCGACTTAAACACTTGACTGTACTGTAAACGAGACAGAAACAAACTAAACTATAGAAAACAATAAAACTGCCTTTAAAGGTTCGTAGAATACTGTGGAAATACCCCCTCTAGGGTCTTGTGGTAATTCCTACATTGTCCAGTCCAAAGTCAGGTACAAATAATTTCAATCACCCCATGATATTAAGGAGAAGCAGGTGCTTGAAAATGGAACGTGCTAGCCATTTGCGTGAAAAGATGTTTTAGTAACTACTTAAATGAAACGCAAAAAGAGCATTCTCATCAATGTTACAAAAATCATGTCAACCTGGGCTCGAGGGAGGTGCTGATCGGGATTAATCGGTAGTTGTAGGTCAAGTTTCTGAATAACACCCAGCGTCTTGATAGATCTCTAACTTAAATAAACTAACTAAATTTTTCCATTCATTTTACAGATAATCGTGCAGTTGTGGACAACTTTAGGATGAACGATTTCATATATTCTCATGTTTATTTTTTCATTTTTGTTTAGTAAATTGTTTATTAGGATGTAGATGAACAATGGATAATTATCTTGTTAACTATCTAATTATCTTGCAGTAAAACAACCATGAAATGTAAAGCAGCATAATCCAATTATTGCTTTTTAAAAATGTTCTTCGGTTTTGCGTAAAAAGTAATATTTAATAAACACATTCTAGCCATCTCAGTTGTCTTTCTTCTATAGCTCTTTCTGTTGGTTTCGTTTCCAGTTGTTCCATTACTGCCGTATTTCTCATTTTGTCTCTTCTTTTAATTCCCTCTATTTTGCAAGAGAGTCTCATTTCTGTAAGTGTAATTCTACTTTTGTTTCTCTTTGTTAAGGTCCAAGATTCGCTGCTGTATATCATTGATGGTCTCACTACTTTCTGATACATACACCTGTGCTTTTATCTTTTTCGGTATCTCTCTTTTTCCTAAGAATATCGTTTTTAGAGTATTGTTTAGTTTGCCTGCTTTTCCCATTTTTTCGTTCTTTTTACCTTTCATTGTATGTTATTGCATTTATGTTATTACGCTGTTATTACCTTCCCATCGAATACATTTTTATGTTTTATTTTTGTACATGCAATTACTATTCTTTTGCATTTGTCGATATTTATTTCTATTTTTACTTTTCTTATCTGAGAACTTTTCTTAGCTTTCTAAAACAGTAATTCTTGTCTTGTCACCGTTTTCATTTTTCAAAAATCTATTTTTGTATTCTTGCAATTTTATAGCTTCGTCAATAATTACTGAAAATAAGAGTGAACTCGGTACGCACCTCTGCCTTGGGCTTATTCGTGTCTCAAATTCTGTGGATTCATTGTTGTTCATTCAGTGTTCTTACTTTATTGAAGTGAAAACTTCTTTAGCCGCGTTGAGCTATTTTCGGTAGGGGTAATACTTATTGGTTTGCGTCACCGACATGTTAATGACGTGTTGCGCCAGACTGGCGACGCCAATTGTATTTTAAATGTGTTTTAATGTATTTTAAATTAAATTGTGTTTTAGATAATCATTATTTTATTTGTTTAATTATAGAATCACTGTGCAGTACAAGAGTGAGTACTTAATATGCTAATATTTTTATTATTATTATTTATTAAAAACAAAGCATTTATTTTCGAATATTTCCAATATTCATACCATAATTAAATGAATTTATTGAAATTAATTGAAATTAAAAAAAAATACAGTTATACCAAAGTTTCAAGGTTCCCATGATTGCCTACCTTTTTTTTCTTGTTGTTGGTGTATAAGGCCATAATAATTTTTATTACTCCCTCTTCTCATCCTCTTCTCTTTAGACTTTTCCAGACAACTCTTCTTTTTACTCTATCAAATGCATTTTCCGGTTAATGAAACAAATATGGATTTCGATTTCTTTTCTTAACAGTTTTTTTTCCTAGTTGTCTAATTATAACTATCAGATCTTGTGTGCTTCTATCCCCTTTAAAACCATGTTGTGGTTCCTCTAATGTTGCTTCTAATTTTTTTCTCAGCCTATGCTCAATCATTCTGGTAAATATTTCTACACGTAAACTTGTTAGTGTGATCCCTCTGTAGTTTTTTACACTCTTTTATATCTCGTTTAAACAAGGGCAATATTATATCCATATTCCAGTCTGTTGGTACTTTCGTTTCTATTATGATATCGTTTAGTAGTGACAAAAATTCTTCTGATCAATTCCACCCATATCAGCATTTCTGCTGTGATTTCGTCTTGCTCTGGAGTTTGCCAAAAAAGGTCAAAAAAATATTACTTTCAAAATTATATATTTATGTTTTATTCTTAAATATATAATTTAATATATTTATTTATTTTAATAAAATTACACAACTTTAAATTAAATTTGTAAACTATTATTTGTTAGTATTACAAAACCTTGCAGATAATATCAAAAAGTTCAAAGCAAAAGCGAAAGATATCCAACATCGGTGGAAGTTGGTGCGCTACCTTTACGTTTCGTCGTGGATCATGATTTTTTTTGCGTCCTTGAATGCCTTTCGTTCAACACCGCACGCCTGTAACCTTTCAACAGATGCATGCGTCTTGGCGACCAAAAGTTAAATAAGTGTGGAACTACCTATTTATGTCTTCAGTTTGTTATGATGGAGTTAGAGTGTGACACTTTTATACTTTCTATATCACTTTCTACGTGTTATTAGAAAGTTTTCCTTTGCATTTATTTTGATACTTTATTCCAAAATGCACGTAAATAAGATATGCCTTTGACTGAGAAAGTGCTTTAATGTGATCAGTTTCCTGATTTTGTAGAACAAGCCTTTATACCAAATCTTATGAAAGGCCTTTCCTTTATTCAGGGTAGATGTATTAATTAGTATGAAATCAACATATTTAAATGAAAGCTAAAATTCTATTATTGCTTTCTTTTTGAAAACAATAATTTTTTATCTAGTGCTAAACACCAATCTACAAATTTAAAAAATCAACGAAGGTGACGACTTTATAGCTTTAATTTATGGTTTGTTATGACCATCAAGAGTAAACCATCAAAACGGCTCGTAAATTTTGTAAAGTTTGAACGAAACTAAATGTATACTAGCACACATTAATTTTTCTCTTTAACTGTTGGTAACATGCAGATAAGAATGACAATGGTTGCTCTATGATAACAATTTTAAATCACAATTAAGAAGTTGGTAATTATTGGGCTTATTGTTATATATTCCATCCAATTAAAAGGTATACAACTTTGCACCCACCGTTTTCCTATAGATGGCGTTAGCGGTAAGAAGTCATCGAAATAAATACATCATAGACGGCATGCAATACCTTTGGGCATCTGGTAAACATAACCCCATAGCACCAGTAGTCGATTTGTGTTTACATCATAAAGTTATTCGCGATTAAAAATGCCAGTTTATGAGCCAAATATTCGTCATTTGCGGGGGGGAGCGGGAGTCCATTTTATTTATTTAATATGAAGAAATCTGCGGTTGAGGCTCACTGAATGCTCTCAGACACTTATGGCGAGGCCGCTATGAGTGAAAGAACGTGTCGTAAGTGGTTTCAACGCTTCAAGAGCGGTAATTTTCCCATCGAAGACCGGCATAGCGGTGGAAGAGCGAAAGTTTTTGGAAATGAAGAATTAGAGGCATTGTTTAATGAAGACTTGTGTCAAAGTCAAGAAGAGTTGGCAAGATTATTAGGAGTGAAGCAAGGATATTGGGTGCCATAAGAGTTGAAACCGAGAAATGTTGAACGCCGTTTGCTTGTGTGCTTCAAACAGTTGCTTGAAAGGCAAAAACGGAAGGTATTCCTGCATAGCATTGTGACTGGGGACGAAAAATAGCTTTATTACGATAACCTTAAGCGTTGAAAATCATGGGGAAATCCCGACTACGCTTCCATACCGATGGCTAAACGGAATATTCACTGCTCCAAGGTCATGCTCTGTATTTGGTCGGACCAGCTCAGTGTAGTGTATTATGAGCTATTAAAACCACCTGAAACAATTACAGGGGATCGTCACCGAACGCAATTAATGCGTTTGAGCCGAGCAATGAAAGACAAACGGCCGCAATACAATGACATACACGATAAAGTGGTTTTGCCGCATGACAATGCTGGGCTCTATGTTGCGAAAGTGTTCAAAACATACTTAAAACGTTGAAATGGGAAGTCCTATTCCGCCCGCCATATTCTCCAGACGTTGGCCCTTCTGACTATCACCTGTTTCGATTGATGACACACGGCCTGATTGACCAGCACTTCCGGTCTTGAAGAAGTCAAAAATTGGATCGATTCGTGGATCGCTTCAAAAGATGACCAGTTTTTTCAACGTGGGATTCGAATGCTGCCCGAAAGATGGGAGAAAGTAGCAGCCAACGATGGATAATACTTTGAATCATAAATGTATAACCAGTTTTGTACAATAAAGTCTTGAATTAAAAATAAACGGCGGGAGCAAAGTTGTATACCTTTTATTTAAACATTATAAAACAACTATTCCGTCGGAGAATACCTATTTTCTGTTTTTTGATGAACATTTATAAACTTTGCTATTCTATTCAGTGAGACTTTTTATTTTCTGTTCCTTTACTACTTTTTTTTTAAATAATCGTAGAGTCGTAAGTTCTAAATTTAGATTCTAACCAGTAACTGATTGGTTGGTATTTTATGATTCGAAGGAATCATTTGTTTATGTTAGGGTACCCATCAGTAAGGTCTTTTTTTTCAAATGCAAAAAACACTACCATCTACTGACCATAATTTAACCTAATATAACATAACCTATATTCTAGTTAAATATATTGATATTTAGAGTGTTTATTGCTAAATTTTGAAAACCGTTTGGTGAATTCTATAAGAAAAGAAGAGCAAAGTACTTTATGAGTTTCGAAAGATAACGAGGCCACAATTATCATATATGCTGTTTAGCTTATTGTCGTGGGAAACAGAACATGTCAGTTTAAAGAATTTAAGAATTGAATTAATCTGGAAGATCTGTTGAATTTCATTAGGATCTGTTGTTGGCTGAAATCGAATCAGATCCCAAACAAAACATTCAGGAATTAGCCACAAAGTTTAAAACTTCATGGTCCTCAATACAACGGTGTTTAAAATAATTAATCATAGCGCAAAGAGAAGAAATGTGGTTGCAATATCAACTTTTAGTTGAAAGTACAACGTGAAACTATCTTTAGTGAACTTCTGTCCAGATTAGGTAGAGGTCCTTTTCTTAACAAATTGTTACTAGAGATGACAAGTGGATTCTATATCGTAATCTACATAATAAAAAACAATTGATAACACCAAGACAACCGCCTTTGTCCACTCCAAAACCATTTCTTCACCCTAAGAAAGTGTTACTTTCAGGTGAAAATGGTGGACTTTTACAGGAATTATTTACTCTGAGGTTCGGAATCCTCATATAACAATAAGTGCTGAATATTATTGTGTTCAGCTTGACAGACTAAACAGGGCCTTGATTTAAAAACATCCAGGACTGCATAACTGAAAAAGTATTATTCTGCACCGTGACAATGCAAGACCTCATAGTGCCAGAATTACCTAACAAGAAATCAAAAAGTTCGACTTGGAAGTACTTCCTTATCTACCGTATTCTCCTGATCATCTTTTCAGATCTATAGAACATTTTCTTCGTGGAAAAAAGAGCTGGGCCGAGATCATCAGTGCGAATAGCCACTTACTGTTTAGTTCTAAAGTGAAATCGGACTCGCTTGGTAATGTGAAAGACGCCTAACGCGATTCCTAAGGCAAACAATCTTAGTCTCCTATCTTCGTGATATTCCTTTTCTTCTGTGATGTCGCTTTCTATTTTTAGACCAGTCTTAAAGAATGTTCTTTTCCAGCCTCGTCGGAATTTTGCAATATGTGGTAATTCTGTTCCTCTTGAATTCTTGGTAGTTACAACTGTTAGACTTACCATCGACTAAACTGATTAAAAATTAAAAAAAAAAAACATTCGGCAAACAATGATATTAGTTAAACATTTGTTGTGGATTTGCTTATATTTATTAACAACATTACAAGAACGTATAAAAAATAAAAGATAAATGTTTTTTTGGATAAAGTATTTTCTGTGTGTGTTTCATTATATCTTAATTTACGATCTTATGATAGAGCAGTCAAGAGCAAAAACAAACAAAACGCCTCGTAAATTTGGAAAGTGTTGAATGAAATTGAATGTATACTAGTACAAACGACCTTATTTTTATTTGTTTAGTACGTTAAATGCAATGTTGCGCTTGCCTTTTGATGTTGAAAGTCAATTATTGCTTTTTGATATTTATTTTAAACTGAAGAAGAAGCTGGTGATTGTTTTGCGTATTTATATAGGGTTTCTTTGGTATAACTTGTTTATTTTAAGATATAAAAAAACTTGATATACATTCAGCCCACTCGCTTCAACATTCGAAGAAAATATCTTGTTACATACGAGGGTCGTTCGAGAAGTTCTCAACCTGACGCAGAGCAAGTATGGTCACATGACTATAATATTAGGTCATCAACATAATTCGTGGGCTATTGACTATTGACTTTGTAAGAAATATTTTTGTTTAGTATATATTTTTCAGACACCGGTTTCATCTCAAATAAAACGATAGGTTTGTCGTTTGTTTAGAAGGTCTTTTAGCATACAAATGTAAGAAATATGTTTGTTTAATTTACATCTTCCGGTCTCTTGTTCATTCTCAGGCAAAAAGGAGATTTTTATCACTTTTTTGGTACAGATGGGTTTTATTGCATTTGACCAGATGCCGACTATATTTCATTTTTTCACTTAAGGATACTGGGTTGTGTTATTGTGTTTACATTCAATGAGTTCGCTTATCCTACCTAAAAGCTTCGACAACATTTAAGGGTAAGAACACGTAACCGCCCGAGGTGCGATAATGGTGGAGCATCTTTAGAGATTGCTTCATTTCAGTATTTAAAACCAACATTTTCATTTATACTGTGAACAAGTGCCGTGTCGTGTAGTTGCCAAATAATTCCAAGGGTGAGTGTATCACTGAACACTTTGTTATCCATTAACGTTTATTAGTTGTGAGTTTGTCACTGAACACTTTGGTTTCTATCAATTTGTATTAGTTTTGAGATGTATCTAAAGCTCTATTATCTCTATTATTTCTATTTGATGTTTCCCATTGATATTAAATGATTACTATGTAAGTGAGTGTATCACTGAACACTTTGTTATTTATTAACTTTTATTAGTTGTGAGTTTGTCACTGTACACTTTGGTTTCTATCGATTTATATTAGTTTTGAGATGTATCTTTAGCTCTATTATTTCTATTTGATGTTTTCATTGATATTAAATGATTACTGTGTAAGTGAGTTTTTCACTGAACACTTTGTCTTCTAGTATTTTAGTAGTTTATATAAGTATTTAAAGATTACTTCTATTTCTTTTTCTCACAGAATACTGTTTTGATTATTATCAAATATTCAAGTACAATTGAATTAAATCTGTTACTGTTCATTTTAAATAATATTTAAAACAATGTTTCTTGATTAATGTTTTGGTCAATATTAAATAATTTCTATTTAAGTGAATATCCAAACATTGTTTGAGTAGTGGCATCAGCATATTGATATGACTTATAATTTAATTGAGAGCGAGATTCATGGTATTGTCGCGCGTTCTCCCTTTGTACCCATTGCACAACTCAGTACTAGAGGTTACATCGTAGGGTGTGGTTGGATATCCATTATATTTTGTTTAGCTCTTTGGGTGGGTATCTCGTGCGGTTTTCCCTTGATACCCCGTTCATACCCGAAGTTGTACCAGTGTTGCGTGTTTGCCCTTCAGTGTCTGGAACACTACCCAGTTTGATATTTGATTATTGGCCGATAAGTTTATCATGATTTCAGTTATGTAGCGTGTCTCTATTTGAATACATGTTGATTGCTATCATGTCTTATAACTGAGGTTATAATGAGTATCTCTCGTTGGGAATGTGAACAGTCTAGTATTAAAATATGATTTGTATCGATCTGATAAATATAAACTAATAGATAGTAAACAGAGGATAGTTTGATAGATTTAGAGTGTTCAGGGTTATTTTTATTTCCAGGTAGTTAAAGCTGCAATGACTGGAAGTCGCCACCATGCTTGTCAAACTCATCTACCCAACTAGCCGCCCAGTTGGAGCAATTAGCGTTAAGCTATCCCAGTTAATATTGGGGAGATGTGTATACCTATCTCTATATTATAGATATATGTAAAAAAATAATCTTTTCATTTTATGTTACGTGATTTTTGTCGTGTTTCTTACAACTTTGACATTTATTTATGAAAAAAGTCATACAAACTCGTCGAAGTAATTTTCCTTCCTTTTTATCCATTTTCACAACAGGCAAATGTCGCATCCTACATTGAAAAAAACTTGGTGGCTTTGATATGAAAAAAATCATTGAGGCTTGTTTCGACTTTCTTGAGTGATGTGAAGCGGCTATCAAATAGGTGATATTGTAGGGCTCGGAAGAGATAAAAATCCGAACGGTACAAGACTGGGGAATTTACGGAGTACGATAAAATCTCCCTGCTCAACTCAGTGATCGTTTCCAGAGCCCTTTTATGTAGCTGCTGCATGTAACCATGCCTTGTAACTTTCCTTCTTCCTTTGCCAGTATAAGTCCTGTTTTCCTCCAGAGCATCTCTAACACGAACCACTTGCGATTGTGATTGATCATATTAGAGCATTTCATAATACACGATGCCCAGTTAATCCTACTATATACACAGCTACAATCTTTTGACGAGAATATTTGGTTTTACGGCACTGGTTGATGACTCATCTGGATTAACCCACAATTTTCGCTTCTTTCGATACAGTTTAACAAATTTAATTTTTTTGAGATAACATTGATGAAAATAGGTGTATATGAAGTATTTTGTAGTCCTAAATCAGAAAATGAAAAGCTAATTACTGTAACATGAACGTTTATTTTGTTACAGGGGGTCGGTTGTGGGGAAAAAAGGTGACATATTTTTACAATCTAATATTTATTTAATATAAACATACGTGTTAAATCTAGGCAAACACATTATGTGAATAAAAAATATATTACATGGGATGTCATACAACGACAAAAATATTAACTTTTTCCTCTTGGATTCTTTAGCATCCTCTCTTTTTAAAAATCAACAGTAGACGCCCAACACAGATGGATTCCAGCATCCCTGGTATCTTGCTTCCATTGTTCTGATATTCTGGTGAAATCTTTCTCCTTATTTCTCGGTTACTGCACCCAAATTTTCCGGAAAAATCCAAATGGGAGAGTAATACATTTTTGCAATTTTTAAGGACATGCAACACCCTAGTGTTTCATAGGCTTTCAATAGTTCATCTATGAGATTTTTATAGTTTTTATCTTTCTTGTTGCCCAGAAATCCTTTCACTATACTTATAAAACACTTCCAAGATGCCAATTCCTTTTCATTTAATTTTTCTTGAAAACGGAAATCACCTAGAAGCTTCCTTATTTGAGATCCAATAAATATGCATTCTTTTAGTTTTACATCACTTAATTGAGGAAATATTTCTATTAGGTACTTATTATACCTAATATTATAGTATATTAACTATTACGTTCTATGTTAATGGCCTTAACAAAGTTTTTCATTAGTCCAAGCTTAAAATGGAGAGGCGGAAGAAGCTCCTTTTTTTGGGTTAACAAGGGGGACATATTTTATGTTGGAAGTACCAGGTTCAAGGGAAGTTCTACGAGGCCAATCATTTTTTACTGTAATGTTTTTTTGTTGCCCTTCTGTCCTACTGTCGTAGAATGCTTTGAAAATACCCCCTCTACGACCTTGTACTAATTCCTACATTGTCCAGTCCAAAGTCAGCTACAAATAATTTCAATGATTCCATGATAAAAGGAGAAGCAGGTGCTTAAAAATGGGAGTTGTTAGGTAATTTCTATGAAAAAGTATTTTAATAACTACTTAAATGAAACGTAAAAAGAGCATTCGGGTTAATTTTCCTTATGCAGAAGAAACTCAGCAAAATCATGAGTAAATATATCTAAATGATTTCCAGAAGTATTCATTTGAATGTATCTTAGGTCAATTGTTAAGGGCAGCATCAATCAAGCGATAAGCTTTTTCATGCCTAAAACATTGTGAACATATAGTGGATATCATCTATCGATATGTTTACAATATCAAGCTCACGGTGATTATTTAGTACGATATATCCTAAACCTTTTTGTAAGTTTGTTGCGGTTAAAATGCCCAAAGATAAGTAGTTTATAACTTACTTTAAACTTTAAACTTTAAATAACTTAAACTGATACTGATACAATTAGTTAATGGATACATGATTATTGTTTCGCTTTAGTATTTCAGCATGTGTTTTATTGACCATGTAAACATCATCTGGTATATACACTAAGTCAGCGCGTTTGTATTTTGTATTAATTGTTTTATAAGCGTCTTCTTATTTTAAACATATATCATCAACTAATAAATGTAACTGCCAAGAAACTATATACTTTCACTGTACTTTTGATTTTAGATCTCACAAACTACCTGCCTTATTATGCGGAACCAAAAGTAGAAACCATGCGAGTGAAAGCAGGAACCCCAATAAACTTGAAGTGTCCTAAACGGGGAGAATGGGAATATAAGGTAATATTGATGCTAAAGAATCTACCTATCTGAAAACCAGTATACACAGAGCTTTTAATAGATTCACTCTTAATTTTCTTCATATATTTGCAATCTACCCAAAAGTAATAAGCAACTGTTACAACACTTAGGACAAGGTAGCGAGTTGCTAAGCTTCAGGTGTTAGGGCGCTTACATTAAATGCCTAACATGTACAGGAACTTAGGTTCTTTATAACTAGACTAGTATCTTAATATCTTAAATTCTATAGCTTATCTCTAAATGATCATAGCATTTCAGTCTATGCGTCTTTTGGCTATTATCCAGGAGGCTGACAGCAAGGGACTTGGTGTGCACTTCAAGTCGCGATAGGTAGCTTCGCCGTCGCGCACTTCTAGCACATTCTAGCATCTTCTAGCACATGCTATATTTTTAAATGGCGGTCTAAAGTTTGATTCGTCACAAACCAGTAATTTATTCTTAGGGTTTTGGACTGAAATCTTTGAAGTATTTCTGTGTTGGATACACTCGCAGTACCCCACAGTTGTATGTCGTAACTTCATATGGGTTTGAGGATCACTTTATAGATGGTTAACTTATTAACCAATTATTATTTGGATATTCTACTTATTAACCAGTAGAGTTTGGATAATTTTAAGCCAAGTTGCTTGCTCTTCATAAGATGTGCTGTTTCCAGTTTAGTCTTTGGTCAAGTCTCCTTTCAAGATATTTTGCGCAGTCTGCCTGGGGGAGTTCATGCCCATTAAATGTTACACTCGGGCTGATTACTTCTTTAGCTGAGAATTTGTCCCGTTGATTTTTAGTCGCCATTTTTTCCTATTTTACCTATTTTTCTATTTTATCAAGAGCTTCCTGAAGCTTCTCAGATGCATATCTAGGTACCTTGCTTATTGCCACAACCGTGGTATCATCTGAAAAGGTGGCTATATATGTGTTAGGTGTAATTGGTAGGTCAGCAGTGAAGATTTGAAGAAGTATGTTATTTCGCCTTTAAATTTGACAGCGAAGTATCTTTTTGTCAAGTATGATAACAATACCTGAAAATAAATTGTGTAAGTAAATTTTGATTTAATTGTTTTTTTTTTTATTGTTTAATTTAATTGTTTTTGATTAAGTGTTTTATTGATTTTTACTGTAGTCTTCCACAAAGAGTAATCAGTAGCTTCAGAGGGAGTAAGAGCTTTGAGGCAAATTTTGAATTGCCTCATTCTTTCCAATATTGAATAATTCTTTCACATGCTCTGATAAATCTCACTGCTCTGATAAATCTTATCTTTTGGGTCTCTAGTTATCATTCACTTTCTCCGTAGTCGTTGGTTTTTTGGCAATTGCATGTTTTGCTTGGATTACAGAGCAATCCTGATTCTGAATTTGACTATTCATTTCAGGGGTTACATCACAGGCGGCTTGTTATGTTGTAATAGTTAGATCTTTCACAGCCTTGTCGATGTTTTCAGGAGATTTTATTAGAATATCGGTATGTATTCTTTCATCAAGCAAGTGTTTAAACAAATCCCAGTTCGTTTTTTTATTAGTGAGCACATCTGGTTTTTGTCATTGATGATGTTACTATTCGAACTGACTGTTACTATTCTGGGAAGGGAGAATGATCCAAATAAAGGCCGAGGCTTTGTTCTGCTAGACAATTGCTAGTAGGAATACCTTTAGTAACACAGAAGTCAATAGTATCCGATACTTTACTCCTATCACTATGGCCAGTATGGGGGCCTACCAGTAGATAAAGTATTTAAATTATTTTTGTCGACATATTTTATGGGCTCTCGACCTTTAGTAGTTATCAACCTTTATCCCCATCTGACGTGTTTGGCATTGTAATGTAGGCACCAGCCAGGTGCCTACTGCCTAATGTGGTAAAGTACTCAGTATAATGCTCTTCTTTCAAATTGTGACGTGGAAGACAATAAAGTGCAGATAAAGTTATTGGACCTGTCGTATCTTCGATTTCGACATTAGTTGTCTGAATATGTGCTGTCTGGAACTTCAGTGCTTCGTGATGTTTAATTGCTTTTTTAATTATTAGCATTCCAAAGGGCTATTTTCTTTTATATGATTTCACAAAATTATACATTTTTCTTCAGTTTTTGCAGTTTATAAATTTTACTCTACCCAAAGTTATTTAAAGATCAATATTTATTAGAGCGATTTGGATATTCTTGAGTTTTTTTCATTAAAAACTTCTTACACACATTTTACTACAAACTATATTATAATTACTTGTTTTTATTTTCTCGACGTGCATTTTGCTAACCATATTAGCATCACCAAGTCATTCTGAAAGATTGAAACCAGTTATTTGGTGTTTTGTGGTAAATTTCTTTGAATTTAGTGTTTCACATAAAATACTTTAACATAAGAATAGATCTATCGACAAATTATTGTAACCCGAAGCTAGTACCACTTTAAGCCATTGGACGGAAACAATTCACGGCACCCCAATTCGACCTCGTCAGTATTATTGAAGTTCCATTCTCGTAAGAAGTGTGTTCATAAACGAAAAAAACTTCGAACTATAGAAGTATAATTGCGTTAAGATTTTGATTCTTCTTTTTTGGTTTAATAGCTCGTTATCATTACATATTGGTTTAGCACTGCCAAAAAAACGTGCATATTTATGGACCACCCTAATTTCTGAAGTTCTAATTTAAGAATATTGTAATATTTTTTTAGACTTGTCGAACGAGTGTGAGTTGCGATACTCGAGACATCATCCGACCGGAGGTAAACCGAAATTGGAGGAGATTACTTAATGGAGATCGCTTAAACCTTGGTGCTATTACAGGAAAGCATACAGGAATATATCGTTGTGTAGATAAACTAGATAAATCTACTGTATTTAAAATAGTACAGATAGAAGTAGTCGGTAAGTTGATATTCATTTAACATTTAGTGTATAAATTGTATATACGGTGCGTCTCACGAAAAACAGGACTTTTTCAAAAAAAAACACAAATGTTTATTTTTCGGCAAAAATCATTGTTTTTATTCAAAATAGGATACCTTGAGCTTCAGTTCAATATTTTGCATGGTCAATTAGGTTGATGAATGAATTTTGACGCCTTTTGAATGGCTTCAATGTCGACATAACGCTGTCCTTTCATCGACAAATAAAGTTTTTCGAAGAGATACAAATCGCAGGGAGTCAAATCAGGCGAGTATGGTGAATGATTGATGGTTTAAATGCCATTTTTGGTAAAATATTAGTCGATAGGCGTCAAGCGATGGGACGGAGCATTATCGAAAAATAAGCGCCAGCTGCCTTTGTGTACGACCGCACACGACGAATACGCGACAACAGACGCTTTATAACACACAGCATTGACCATTTGACCAGGTGGATCAAAATCCTTGATCTCAATTGGGTTTTTGAATAAAAAATAGTTATCGTTAATTAATAATCAAACTTTATCATCATATTTTATTTATCACTATGATATTGATAATCTATGGGAAATAACGAAAGCGCCACCATTGACAGCCATATCTGTGACTTCATTATGTTTTGTTGTCATTATGAAGTGTTTTCACGTAAGTACTGTCAACGGGTTTTACCTGTGTATGTATTGTCAAAATTATGCAGGTTTAGTGCAAAAAAATAGTGTTATAGGTTACTAATTTAATTCACCTTTGGCTTTTCTTCGGATTTAGTTGGCTCGGGTATTTCCATTCGGCACTTTGATGCTTGGTTTCCAGATCATATTGAAAACACCATGTCTCATCACCAATAACAATGTTGTACTTGAAGTTTTCGTTCTTTGTCGACTCTTTAATCAAGTCCTTACAATGTTGGATGCGGAACAATTTTCGGTGATCAATCAATTTGTGTGGAACAAAGCATGCACAAAAGTCCCAAATGGTCGGTGAAAATGCGATGAGTTGAATCTTTGTACATGTTCAATTGCATTTCCATGTATCGCAGTAAAGATTTTGGCTGATTTTTTATAAATTCACGCACAATTCTTTGGACCTGTGTGTTTGTCGTCCTTGATGTTGTCACGACCTTCTTTGAATCGTTTAAACCACTCATGAACCCCGCCACGGGATAAACAATCCTCACCATACACTTGTTTTATTTTTTGAATCGTTTCAGTGAATATTTTACCAAGTTTAGAACAAAACATTATATTCACTCTTTGTTCGATGTTTATTTTTTGACCGATGGTATAAAAACACTGACAGATTAAGCGCGCTAATGATTCGATATAAGGCTTCTAATGATCTGAAGGTTATGAAATTTTGTCAGAACGTCAGTGAAGGATGTACCTTTCCTACGTTTACCCCCGCCAAGAGATGGAGCCACTAGAAAAAGCTATTTTAAAAAACTCCTGTTTTGTCTGAGACGCATTTTCTATACATATTTGTATTTAATAACTCTTTTTAAAAGTTACCGTTGTGTTAATAAAATATATGTGTACATAAAATTGTGTTTTTATTACTTAATATCTGAATCTCATTCAGTAGACATGTAAATGGCAATTAATAAATATATACAAAGCCAGGATGATGGAAACATAATTAATCCAAGAAGAGAACGGAACTGGATAATAGGCGATGACAATATTGAAGTTGTAAAGAAATGTACGTATCTGGGAAGCAAACTTGACGAAAACAACAACACATGTCATATCAGAAATCATATTATGAAAGGTAATAACGTTAATAACTCACTGCATTCTGTCCTAAGATTTAAGCTTACACAAAGGGACATGAAAGTTAGGATCTATAAAACACTCATACGACCAGTAGTCACTTATGGTGGCAAGAGGTGGACTCTCAAAGAAGAAAGAAGACAAAGAAGAGAGAAGAGATGCGTGCAGTATTTGAAAGAAGAGTACTCAGAATAATTTTTGGTGCCGTGAATGATAATTGAATTGAGATAATCAGGTATAACTTCAAACAATTATAGAAAGGAGACTTTGTGTCGAACACGTGGTTCAATCTCAGAAAACCAAATACCATGGAAAATTATAGAGGGCCGAATAGGGGGTAACAGAAAAAGAGTTAGGCGAGAAACAAAATGGGAGGACAATTTAAAAAGAGATATCGAAGAACTACTGCACATTAAACGCTGGCAAGGGGCTACTATAGATCGATACGGGTGGAGGGGAAGACAGATTATAGGAGATCAGGGCTCTCTGACGGGCTGTAGCACTGCACAAAGAACCAATGACAATGGGAGGTAAACGTTCCATATTTAAAGATTTTTTGAGAAAGTTTATAAATGTCCTATCTTTATAATCATGCAGACAAGAGATCATCAATATCTCTATAATCTTTTTTAAAATAAAGTGCTTCCCAATACGGACGATATTATTTTGACAGCTAATGGCGGCCATATTTGATATCCAATTTTTGACATTTGATGTCAATTCTTCTATTGGAGCCTTTGGTGTGATACACTAAACTTGAAGAGATTTACCACCAAATCACTTTTTTGAACTGCTCGACGCATGTTTCGCTAACCCTGTTAGCATCATCAGGAGATGATTTAATCTCCTTAGCTAAAATCAGCGAAACGTGCGTCGAGCAGTTCAAAAAAAGTGATTTGGTGTTTAGTGGTAAATTTCTTCAAGTTTAGTATTTGATGTCAGTTGTCTTCAGTAAGGTTTGCTATTTCACTATTTCATGAACAAGTTTTCGTTGCCACAACGTTTAGCATTCGAGAAGATTTGTTGCTACTCAAAGAGCATTTCGTTCAAAATACGGTCGTCATTCTGCTCCTTCTTATCAAACCATCCGCCTTACAATTGATAAGTTTGAACGTCAGTTTAGTCTTCATGACCAAAACCCACCGTCACGATTTCGTAGTAGTCGTAGTGAAGAAAATATCGCGGCTGTTCGTGAAAGTGTTGCCTAGAACGATAATGTGTCTGTTCCGCGCCGTTCTCAAGAGTTCGCTCAAGAGTTCGGCTTATCTAGGTGACCACCTGGCATATTTTGCGTTTGGATCTTGATTTACACCCGTACCAGATTGTATTGGCACAAGAACTTAAGCCATCTGACCATCGATTACGCCGGGAGTTCGCAGATTGGGCGTTGGAAACAATGGAAATATATATATATATATATATATATATATATATATATATATATATATATATATATATATATATATATATATATATATATATATATATATATATATAAATATTATTTATATATATACATATATATATATATATATATATATATATATATATATATATATATATATATATATATATATACATATATATATATATATGCACAGACCAAATGGTGGCGACACGTATTATTCGCGCCAACGCGCAATGAAGTGAAAGTAGCAACGAATTACGCAGCTAACAGAAAGTATAAATTATGGACGTACAAAATAAAATAAAAAGCCCAAAAAATATTTTGTCAGTCTGACAGGCCAACGCATGGGTATAGGAAGGTTAAAGAAAAATGTTATTTTTAAAAACTGAAAAGAATCTATAAACGTAGTTTAAGAAAATTAGTGATTCCGTCTTAACCGTTACCAACTTGCCGTGTTGGTTGTTCACATTTATAGATTACGTGGGTTTCGGGATTAAACGATAACTTTGTATAAATATCACTAATGGTAATAATAGTAACGTTCTAACAAACGAGTAAAATTTATAATTCTTAATTAACGGTATGATTACACTCGTTAACAATGAAAATTATTTTTGCAGAAGTTAAAATGTTGTCTTTTTCATACTTTCAAGTATTTTTATAACAAAAATAAACAAATGTTGCGATGATTGATGAGATAGAAATTTATAATCCATCATTGGCGATAACGTAGTTTAATAATTCATTTAAACAAACACTTCAATATCGAAAATATAGAAAATTGTAATCCATCATTAGTGACACAATTTTATCATGCATACCTTACGTTTAAGTTACAACTGTATAATATATTGTGCATTGTTTACTTTTGGTTACAATAAGAAATATGTGAGTGTTTTTGAGAACTATGTTTGTCATTTTTATGGATAATGAAACTTTTGAAGAAGTAGCCTGTACTTGGTCACGTTAAATAACTCTTACTAAATTAACCATGTTTACAAAAGCCAGTCATCTTCTATATACTAGGCTAATTGAAAAGTTCGCGGAACGGAAATGATAAAACAAGTTTATAGTTGAAAAAAATGACTTTATTCTTCCGTATATTCTCTCTTAAGCTCAATACATTTTTTCTAGCGGCTCTTCAATTCATTTATTCCATCTCTGAAGTGATTTTCTCTAACTCCTTCAAAATACTCATCTACGGCTGTTATAACTTCTTCATCTGATAAAAAACGCTTGCCACAAAGGATTTTTTTTGAAGTTTGGGAACAGATGAAAGTATGAGGGGGGCAGATCTGGTGAATACTCCAACAATTCGTAGTGTAACTCTTATAATTTAGCCATTGCAAGAATACCTCTGTGAGCCGGTGCATTGTCTTGATGAAAAATGATTCCTTTTTTTCGCTAAACCAGATCTTTTCTCACGAATTTTTGCATCCAATTGATCCAAAGGGTTTGAGTAATACTGTCCTGTCATTGTTTTACCGGTTTGAAGGTAATCAATTAACAAAATGCCTTTTGCACCCCAAAAAAATCTTCGGAGTTGAACAACCGGACTCAGTCAACTCTGAGGTGTGTTATGGTAGTTCTGGATCAGAGTGGGACATCCAAGTCTCATCTATAGTTACAAAACGGCGTTTAAAATATATTTTATGCTTTCGAAAAAATCCAAATTTGGGTTTGAAAGTTTTACTCGAAGTCGTTTTTGATCTGGATTTAACAAATGCAGAACCCATGTTGCACATAGCTTTCTCAGGCCCAATTCCAGTTTCAAAATATAAAATACCCGTTCAGTTGAGATGTCCATAGCCTTAGCAATTTCACTCAAAGTCAATTGTCTGTCATCTACCACCATATCACGTATATAACTAATTATTTTTTCAGTAGTTGCACTTATTGGACGTCCAGAACGAGGATCATCATGCAGACTTGTACACAGTTGCGGTTCATCCATAAGGCCATGTGGGAACGTGCCCTACCAAAAAAAAAAGAAAAAAAAAGAATGATGTCTAACAGTTACTTACACTCGTATTGCTACACAGTAAAGTGTGTGTCTGATACTAAGAAATGTAAAATTTTTGGTTGCGACGCGTTTACCTATCCCCATTCCAAAATTTGGTTATAAGTGCCCCATATGTTTTTCCTCTCACGAACCGCTGCTGCTTGTACGACCACGTTGCAACTCACCTGCCCATTTACAAACCCTAATACATTTACTATTTTACTATTAATTTCCATTGCCTTTAAACCTTTTTTACAAAGAATTTAATCACTGCACGATTTTAAATATTTTCCATTTTAAAATTTAACACTGATGCGTTTATTTTAAGCTGCTGTTTTTGTATGAATGAATTGACAGATCGACTTGAAACTTCATATATATTCATATGAAGGATGAAACTTGAAACAAAATGTAGTAGATTATATAGTTCTTTTACAGCTCTATAGGTGTTGCTCTACGAACTTTTCAGTTAGGCTAATATTAAGGTCCGGGCCTAAAAATACACAGAACAAAAGAACACCTCGTGTTTTTGCGTATTTTTACATTATTCTATAATGTTATTGATCTCTTCTTGTATATTATAACTGGATTTAATAAACAAAAATTGACACAATGTATTGAACACATCAGTCTATAGGTGACGTTTATATTTCAATGTTGTCGCTATTACATTTCAAAGTTCTGACACTATTATTGGAAAATTCTTAATAAAGTGAATATCGTATTGACACTAAATTTTATTTATATTAGAATTTAATAACGAAAAATAATCTAATTCTGTTTTTCTTTGTTTCTAGAAAGTTACATTGGTCATCCACCTTTAGTAGAATCACTCAAGACAACCAATATCACTGGTCAGTTTAACTTGGAGTATACTATAAGATGCAACGTCAGTAGTGTGGTGCCGCCAACCATCATTTGGTTTAAACGGTGTTCTGGCCATAAGTGTGATGTAAAATACGATTCAATATGTTACTGTCATTTGAATGAAACTACCCCCGTGCTTCACTTGGGAAACACCCATATCGGCAAACTTAGCATATTTAACGCTCGTTCGGTTGATAGTGGACTGTACGCTTGTTTGGCTGTGACTGAATATGGCAAAGATTATCGCAATGTGAGCATTGAAGTACCAGCCAATGAAGGCATGTTCCGACATCGTGGTACTTCTTTTTCGTTACTATTTCTAGTTCCTCTTCATTTTATTTTTATACCCTTGGCAATATGGCTGTGTCATGTTCGGAGGAAAAGGCGTTCCATGCAAATCGACCAACAGAAGAAGTTGATCAGGACAAATGCAGCGAACCTGAATCCCGAAGAACTCCTATGTCTGTGATATTCTTAATAAAATAAGTGTAAGTTATTTGACATAGTTTTGTTTTATTTTTTTTGTCTATCCTCAATTTAAATTAATATTTGATAACATAATAAAATATAAGAATATTTGTACATCCTTCTTTGTAATATTTTTTCGATAAAACAAGTATATCAAAATTGATGCAATTGAATTGTGTAATCCATCTTTTGTGATAACTTTATATAATGATTCAATTAGTTAAATACTTCAAACTTGACTTGAAAATTGTGATCAATCATGAATGATACATGACAAATTCAATATATTTAGTTAAGTTTGAACTATATAGATTATTTACTGGTATGCATTGTTTACGTTTGTTTAAGTTAGAAAAAGAAACATTATTTTTATCAATGTTTAGCATTCGAAGATGATTTAACATTTAGCCACAGAACTGCAAAAATCACGAACTAGGAGCAGATAGGAAATTTTGGGTTGGATATAAACGAAAAGAAAATAAAGCCCTGCTGATGGTTAACATGTAACAAAGAAACAGAAAACCATCTAAAAGATGTCCCATACTTTACGCAGGATTTGAATGAGATTTGTCGCCATTTGTGCGCAAAAGTGTTGGCAACCAAAAAAAGAAAACAGTTTGACAGCTGACGGTTTAGGGTTAGTAAAAATGGAGCACTACACGAAATAATAATGCGTTTTCATTGTTGAACACTATTTCAAAAATAACGAAAGTTTGGCTGCTACAGTTTGCAAATTTCGTAGAAAATATGGTCGGAATATTGATTTAACTTCGTCAAATGTGAAGAATTATTAAAAAATTCAGGTAAACTGGACCAATTTGGGACGTTAAACACACTGGCCGTCCAATAACAAGCTGTTCAAATGACACCATCCAAGCAATATGTAAGAGTGTTGGTGGAAGTGCAGGAACATCGATTCGACGTCGTGGACAAGAATTGCAAATTTTAAGAAGCTCTCTACAGCGTATACTCACTAAAGATCTGCGTCTCCATGCTTACAAAGTTCAATTGACACAAGAACTGCAGTCTAATGACCATGCGCAGCGAAGAGAGTTTGTAGAATGGATTATTGAACAAGTGAATGCTGATTTTTCGAGCAAAATCACTCTAAGCGATTAAGTTCATTTTCACCTTGATGGCTTCATTAATCGTCAAAATTACCGCATTTTGGGGTTTAGAGAACCGACATGTGATTGTCGAAAAACAAATGAATTCACAACGTATCACTGTTTGGTGCAGATTTTGGGCTGGATGCGTCATTGGACCATATTTTTTCGAAAATAAGGCTGGTCAAGCAGTTATTATTACTGGTGCTCGATATCGCGACATGATAACCGAATTCTTTCTGCCTAAATTGGATGATATTGATGTGGACGACATGTGGTTTCAACAAGACGATGCGACATGCATTGCGACAATTACTGCATGAGGCATTTCCTGGTCGTGTACTCTCTCGTTTCGGTGATCAGAATTGTCCCCCTAGATCATGTGATTTAACACAATTGGATTTCTTTCTATGGGGTTATTTGAAGTCAAAGGTTTATGTCAACAGGCCCACATCAACCTGTTCATTAAAGGAGGAGATTGAACGCTGCATCAACGAAATTCAGCTACATTTATGTAAAATGATCATGGAAAATTCCGACAAAAGAGTGCGTATGTGCCAGCAAAGCCGTGGAGGTTATTTCCCCGATGGATAACTATATCCTATGTACTTTATGTTTCAATAAAAAAATACAACCGAAAAAGAAACTGTTTTCTATTTAATTCAAATTTTGCGTAAATTTTGGGACACCCTTTATATGTCAAGTTAAAAGGAAATAACTATAATTTTGAGAATGTTAACAATTCTGTATATCTGCAAGTAGTAATAGATGAAACAGAAAAATAATTTAAATTGAATATAAGGACTTTAATACAGTTACATATGCTATTGAGATCTGAGAATTAAAGAAAGGAGATGAAGGGATGGTGAAAAGATGGGAACGACAGACAGCGAGAGCAATTTGCGGAGAGAAAAATACGGAGGAGGGTTGGAGAAGAAGAACAAATAAGCACCCACATTAAGATATAAATAATATGATGGTTGGAACATGTATGGTTTGGAAGAGAGATGTTAATATTTACCCTCTACAGAGGCTTTATCGGTAGAAGAGGGAAAAGGAAATCAAGAAAGAGGTGACATAGCAATGTAATGGAAGATTTAATAATATATGCCAAGAACTAGAAATAAAAGAGGCTAAATAGAGAAGATGCCTTGAAACTATTTATTTTATGTAAATTAACATTCAATGGCTTTAATGCTTGAAAACAGTTTCGGACAAATGTCCGCAGTGGCTACTTCTGACAAGACATTCTGTCAATTCAATTTCCGACTACTTTTTCGAGCAATTGAGGTCTTATATCCGCAATTGTACGAGTACGCCTTCCAAGGCATCAATAGTTGCTGGTTTATCGGCATAGGCCATAGATTTAACACAACCCCAAATAAAATAATCACATATGGCCAATTAACAGGTCCGTTCTTCGAAATAATTTTCTCACCGACTTGTTTCCTCAATAAATCGATTGTTGCGTTTGCTGTACGACATGTGGAGCTGTCCTGTTGAACTCGCATCTTCTCCAGATTAATACCATTCAATTTCGGAATTAAATAATCATTGATCATCGCTCTGTGACGATTCTTAAAAACGGTAACCTGCTTTCCAGCTTGATTTTTAAAGAAATACGGCCCAATCATACCATCAGCGTACAATCCGCACCATACGGGCATTTTTCTAGATATAACAGTAATTGTTGTATCATTTGCGGATTTTTTTGACTCCAAATGTGGCACTTTTGTTTATTAACGTAATCATATAACGAAAAATGAGCATCATTGCTGAACAAAATTATGCGGTTAAATTTTGAGTCAAGTTGAACTTGATTTGAACCTATTCATCGAACGTACTACGGTATCTTGTAAGACACCAGACTAAGATTTTTAAGCAAAATTTTCTATGTAGTCGAACAACAACGAATTATAAATTTGGATCTTCGTCAAGCCTGTCAGCAACACCGGCGATATTTCCTTCGGAACGCACAGTTTTTTGTCTTGTTTTTGTTTTAATATCGAGCAGCGTGAAATGTGTGCAGAATTTGTCGATAATTCGGTGAATACATCGTTCGATTGGCCGATTATGTGCATCATAAACTTCACGATGTGCTCTATTAGTTTGGTGCACAGAACATTGATTTTGATAATAAATTTCCACAATTTGCAAGCGTTGCTCTGATGTTAAACATTCCATGATGATTTGCCAGACTACATTGAATAATTTTGACACTAGAGGCGCGCAAACTCACAGTTCGTTTGGCAGCGACCCTTTGGGCAACATGTCCCGACATTGTGGTAATTCTTTTTCGTTACTATCTCTATACCACTAACATTACGGCTATTTCATGTTCTTAGGATAAGGTTTTTCTAGCAAATCGACCAATAAAAGACACTACTAAAGTCAAACACAGAGATCTTGAATCCCGAAGGGCTTTTATAAATGTGATACAGTAATTAAATAAGTAGTTATTTTTATTTTATTTTCTCTTCTGAATTTTAGTAAATACAAGTTGTCCCATAAGAAAGTTTCTATTTCATTGGCTTACTGCGCAAACACAACAACTGTGAGGGGCGCGGGGTGCATGTCAATCGATAGCCCCGCGTTTACGAATCTATTCGGTATGGAGCATCTCTCGGGAGTAGACCGTGCGTTGTGTGTGCGAGAATTTTACAAAAAAAAGATCTTTTGGCTCATTTTCATCTCAATGGTCATATAAATAAGCAGAACTGTAACTGGTTACTAGAGTGCAACGAACTCGAAACACAAGCATCAAAAACCCTTACATTCGCCTAAAGCCACTGTACGGGCTGCAACGTCTGCGCAAGGAATAATTAGGCCTTACTTTTTTGAAGGCGGCAGGGGAAGCGCAGTTACCGTTAATCCAAAGCGTTATGTGGAAATGGTTTAGTATCTAAACTGCAAAACTTTGGTGGTTATAATCAAAGAACATGGTTTCAGTAGGAAACAGTAAGGACGGTGCAATGTTATACACTTCCAACACGTCTCTATCATGAGTTCGGGAAATGTTCCCAAACAAATTGATCTCTAGGAGAGGTGACATAAATTGGCCTCCACATAGTCCTCATTTAAGCCCAACGGATTTTTTCTTGTGGGGTTATCTGATATCTAAAGTTTACATCAATAAACCGGATTCTTTGGTATTGTTAGAAGAAGATATCCGATACAAAATGCCAGTGCGTCATTCCAGAGATTATGTGCCAAGCCGTCCTAAGGAATTTTGCTATTAGTTTAGATGAGTCCCACGAGCGTGAAAGTTTACATTTGGGTGACATTATTTTAAAAAATTTAATTTCCTAAAATGTGTATTTCAATAAAGGTTTTTTCATGGATGTCTTTCTTTTATTTATATCGCTATATCAAAAAAAAGTTTCTTTTGGGACACCTGTTATATTAATAAAATATAATAGATCAAGTAATGTGTATTTTTTAAACAGATATGTTAGTCTCAATACATATGAATTCTGTAATCAGTCATCCTTGATAATTTTATATGATTTAATAAATCAATAATACTGAATGACATTGACATATGTACATAATTAATTATACAAGTTTAATAGTTTTTGGTATAAAAGTTAAGTATCTATATAAAAAATCCAAGAGTTCACATATTATTAATCATAATTGGATTATGATTAATAATGTGTGAACTCTAAGTAACTCGTCTAAGTAGTGACCCATAGAAAGTGATGTTTGATTTGGTCGTGTATTAGTACCCTAGGTCTTGTACCTCACAGCTGAGGACTTTCAGTGCTTGAAGGGAATAATGTCTTACACAGGTTCATCTAGTAACAGATTTGGAAATGTTGATAGCTAACAAGCAAGAAGGCGGCTATCTTACCGTTCTGTAGTTCTTGAATGTTTTCTAGGCCCTCTTGAAACTACACTACACAATATTCTTATACTATATAAACGGTCATGTTGAACCTCGTGTCAATTTGACTGATTTCTACAGCCTGATTGTTCCGACTCATTTCTTAAGGGAATTCTCCAATGATCGAAATAAATGAAACTCAGATGACAATATTCAAGTATTGCTTGAAGATTTATTACAGGTGCGAAAACGTTTAATTTTGTTGATAACTAATTGAGTTGACTGAAAATTAATTTGTTTTTGATGATTTTAGTCCTAGGCTTTTGAATGCAGTGTTTGAGTCCTTACACGATTAGCTAAATAGTTCATTGATGTTTCTCGTTTTTATGTGATTTTTGTTTTAATTGTACTTTGTTTCACCAATGTAAAACTCACCATAAAGTTCGGGAATGGATCGAGGAACAAAAAAGGCAGACCAGCACACTCTTGCTCCAAAATGAATAGAAATGTTTAACCGTAAAACCGTACCCATATTAGAATTTAATTAACGGTATCATAGGGTATTGGTGTACCCCAATAAATAAAACACATTCACAAAAAGACATTGAACTTTTATTAAAAAACAACTTACCTTGGTTTTTTTAACAATAGTTTCAGTCTCACTGAACACAATTAAGGTATATTAATTAGGAACTATCAAACAATTTTGGCAAATTTTGTTTTGGTGCTCATTATATATGAAAGTTTTGCACGTGGCACATTGTGTACGTTACAGTCTCTGGACCTTGGGCAGAAAGAACATCTTCCAGATTTTGGATTTGAAAGAGTTACCGCAGCAAATGGGCATTTTTTTCCTAATATATCGGCATTACTTATTTGTAGGGATGTTGGTAAAGTTCGGTATTGAAATCTATTTTTCCAGGTGCGGTTTTATGATATTAAAAGCGAGAGTCTTTAGGTAAGTGTTTCTATTCTTAAAATCTTGCTTTTGATAAATGTAGCAATATCATGGAATTGATCCCCACGATATATAGTAAGTATTCTTATGATTTCCGGCAAATTAAGATTTATCTTTATCGTAGTGCATGGTTTTATTTTTTTCTTTGCTAAGCTTTGGAGGGACATATGAAAGTAAAGTGAGTTCTTCATGAAAAGCAAACATTGATGTATTCAGGCCACGGTCTTCCGTTTCAGAAAAAAAATATTAGGTAGTTCTGTTTTATTTTTTTTTTAGTGTTCCAACAGTAGTTACATTTTTGGACAACAGTTTTTGAGTGGTAAGTATAGAGGTAAACCAATTATCATATGTTGCATGTATGCTTTTTATTATGTAATACGTTTTAGCATCAGAAAACATTAATAGTTTGATCCCATATTTATCTGGCTTTGAGGGAATGTACATACGAAATGACACCTCTCTCTAAAATCAAGCAACTCTTCATCTATTGTAGTACAGTTAGAGGGTAAAAACAGATTCTTTGAAGTTTCAACTACATGATCAAATAGTTCTTTTATAGGAGCCAATTTATCTACCAGCTTCCTCTCATCTATTGTCGAACGATCGTCAAAACGAACACAATTGGTTAAGAATTGATATCTTTTCTCTTTCATAATACACCGAAAATAAGTGATACCCGTATCTTGATCAAATAATATTACAGCTAAATGATTTATTTTCAGCACATCAGCCAAGTAGTATAATCTCAACTGGGCTTTCAACTCTGTTATTGACGTATCTTGAACAAACGAAGGTCGCGTGCTCGATGGAACACAATCATCATCTCCAGACAGAGATCTGACTTGTATTTTTTGCGCTTTTCAGAAATCTCTTGGTTAGTGTTAGACACTATATTTGACTTCGACTTCTTCAGCCAGGTTTTTTAGTTAGCCCGGAGGCTCCTACTAGTTTCTAATGAGATTTCGACCCTGGTGGGCACTTTTTATTTCTGGGGGTCTCTAGCTGACCCTTGATTAGACACTATATTCTCCAAAATTACATCAGTAAAAATAACAGCCAACTATCTAATGCAGTAGTAGTAATTTAGCAGGACCTTTGTTACCTGGAGGATGGAATATAATATGTGTCCTGCGTGTGTGCGTGAACGAGGATGAGATCCATGCCATACAACTTTTTCGCAATTTTTTTGCTTTTTTTGTGCCTCTATCACCCGAAACATCTGGAACACTGAGTACAGTAAAATATGTAGTGACGTCATCTAAAAAAAGAGTTCTAGAGTAAGCTAGAAGCTCCAAAAAAAATAACAATACAAATACCTAGTGAAAACACTAAAAATAAAAAACATACACTATATAGCAACTTTGTGTATAAGTAAAATATACATAAAGTTGTCATACAATCTACTATCAAATCCGTGTCGATAAATTGTATATAAACAATACAAAAAATATTTAAAAAATTGAAATAACCAAAAGAATCATGAAATTAAAATACTTACGTTGAACGTACCCTGGGGTAATGCAGCATCCCACAAGCAACGTACACGTCCCCCCGCCCCGCGTAAATACTAAGACGCGCGAAATAAACCGTAGTATAAAAGTTACAAACGATTTATTTTTTTTCTAGGGTTACAGAGCTCTTCAAGTTCGTGCTTGAAGCCTCCATTCTACATTATGAAGGCATCGACTTGGTCAAACGTTGAGTTTCACTCTGGAAGTCTATATTAAATGTTATTCAAACCTTCCCTGAAAAGGGGCGTTTAGTGAAAAATGTTTTTAAAAAAATTACGTGATATTTACGATTTACACAATCATCCATCTGAAAGCACTATCAATCGAATTGTACAAGAATTTCAAGAAACTGGTTCGGTGGAAGATAAAAGAAGAGCAATATATAGTCGTAGTGGGCGTTCACAAGATCATATTGATTTGGTACGTGTAAGTGTTGCTGAAGACCCAGAAATTCCCATTAGTCGACGTTTACAATAATTTGGACTTGAAAAGTGAAACCACAACATGGCGTATTTTACGAAAGGATTTAGTTCTGAAGGCATATAAGCGTCAAATAATACAGGAATTAAAGCCACTGGATTATTCAAAACGTGGAGCATTTGTCAACTGGATCAAGGAACAACGAGATTATTCTTATGCTAAGGCTTTAAACGTCTATTTATATATATATATATATATATATATATATATATATATATATATATATATATATATATATATATATATATATATATATATATATATATATATATATATATATATATATATCATCATCATCATCATCATCATCATCAGCCCGCATCGATCCACTGCAGGATGAAGGCCTCTTCAGCATGCTTCCAACCTTCACGGTCCTGGGCCTTCCTCTGCCACTCGGGTCCAATATACTTAACGATGTCATCAATCCATCGTGCTTTCGGTCTTCTTCGCGGACGTTTGCGATCAAGCGGTATCCACTCCAGGATTGCCTTGGTCCATCTGTCGTCCCATCGCCTCGCTATATGGCCTGCCTATCTCCATTTCAACTGTTTTACTCTTCCAATGATGTCACAGACTTTTGTTTGTTCCCTGATCCATGCGCAGGACTTTCTGTCTCGTCTTGTAATGCCAAGCATACATCTTTCCATTCCCCTCTGTGCCACTCGAAGTTTTTGAATTGATTGCGATGTGAGTGTCCAGGTTTCACTTCCGTGTGTCATAACGGGTAGAACGCACTGATCGAATACTTTTCTTTTCAGGCAAAGTGGGAGTCTGCTCTTAAACACTATGTTGAGCCTACCAGCCACATTTAACACGCCGTTCCACCTCCCGGGCGGTATTCCCCTCCATGGAAATCCTCTGCCCAAGATATATAAAGCTGTCCACAATCTCTAAATTCCTTCCTAGAACTGAAATTCTTCTGTCCTGAGCGAAGTTATTGAACATAACCTGACTCTTTTTCAGGTTTATTTTCAAGCCAAATGAAAAAATTTCAAGCCAGCTCCTCTGGGTCTTGTGAAATGAGAATAATATCATCTGCAAATCTAAGATGGTTTAAGTTTGCACCATTGATCTTTACACCATCCTGTTCCCAATCCAGTTTACGGAATACTTCTTCAAGGCCAGCTGAGAAAAGAATAGGCGATATTGCGTCACCCTGCCGTACACCTCGTTCTATATTAATTCCCACTTCAAGATCATCAAGGTGAATTGTGGCTGTAGCTCCATCATATATCAATTCTAATAGGTTTACATAGGCTCTCTCTACACCTTGGCTAAGCAGTGCATTATCGCATGCTTTGAGATGGAATCAAATGCTTTTTCGTAGTCGATAAAAGCCAAGCACAGTGGCATGGTGTATTCGTTGTGCCTTTCTATGACCTGCTGTACAACCTGGATGTGATCCATTGTACTGAATCCACTTCTGAATCCTGCTTGTTCTCTTGGTTGTGCGTCATTCAGTTTTTTTAATATTCTTCTAGAAATTATCTTAGTGAAAACTTTGTACATCACTGATAGGAGGCTTATTGGACGGTAGTTCTTTAAATCTTCCTGTGCTCCTTTTTTATGTAATAGGATCACTTCTGCATTTTTCCATAAGTCAGGTACGTTTTGTTCTTTGAGGCATTTTGAGTATAATTTTGCCAGTGTTTTATGTAACGTCCGACCACCAGCTTTTAGCATTTCGACAGTTACACTATCCTTTCCTGGAGCCTTGCCGTTCTTCATCAATTCTATAGCATTTGTTACTTCCGCCACTAGGATATCTGGCATTATATATTGTTCTTCCGTGGGTATTGTTGTCCCTGACTGGCTCTGATCTTCATATAACTGGGAATAAAACCTTCTGACAATCTCTAACATTTGGGTACGCGTCCTGCACACTGTGCCATCCTCACGCTTTAAAGCATATATTTGCGTTCTTTTGCTTCTCAGCTTCTGTTTAGCTTTGTTAATTCCTTTGTTTTCTTCCAGGGTTTTTTGCACGAGCTGCATATTGAATCGGCGCGTGTCCTCTCTGATACGTTTTCTTATAGTTTTGCAGAGCTCAGTGTACTCGACCCTGCCAAAAGGACTACCTGCATTTCTCATTGCTCGCCGTTTCTTCATTAAATCAATGGTC
Organism: Cosmopolites sordidus; assembly: GCA_031761425.1. Taxonomy (NCBI): domain Eukaryota; kingdom Metazoa; phylum Arthropoda; class Insecta; order Coleoptera; family Curculionidae; genus Cosmopolites; species Cosmopolites sordidus. The sequence continues at coordinate 93,923 of JARFXV010000191.1, read as the reverse complement.
TCACTGGAGATTTTTGTTTGTTTGAGACATTTTTCCTCTGGTGCTATTGAAGCAGCCGTTTGAAGTACATTGTTGGCGATTTCTTCATATTGAACTGATATTTCCACGTCCTCTGGATCTTGTAACGCAGCAAACCGGTTTGACAAAGCAATCTCAAAATCGCTTTCTCTCTCCAGCAGTTTTCCAGAATCCACCTTGCCCTTCTTTGATCTTACCATTCTTTCGCGCTCTTTTCGACAGTCAATCCGAACCCTTGCTCGTACCATTCGGTGGTCACTTCCAACATTAAAATTGTTAAGGACAGTACAATTGGTAAATATTGTTTTATCGTTGGTCATGATGTAGTCAATTTCGCTTGTGAGCCCAGATGGACTTTTCCATGTCCATTTTCTGCTGATATTTTTCTTATAGAATGAATTCATAATATATAGTTCTTGTCCTTCAGCAAAATCAACTAATCTGTCACCTCTATTGTCTCGCTCACCAGTTCCATATGGGCCAGTTGCATTTTCGTCTGTTCTTGTTGTTCCAATTCTGGCATTAAAATCACCCATCAGGATTTTGTACCTACATTTCTCCTTGTATAAAAGCTGGGCCACATCATCATAAAATTCCTCAATTTCCTCATCTTTATGGCTTATAGTTGGTGCATAAGCTTGGACGATTTGAAGCCTAAACTTTTTATTCAGCTGAATGACCCATTGGGCTAATCGGTCGGATGTACTTTCAAATTTTACTACACTGTCCTTCAGCTTTCGATTGATGAGGAATCCAATTCCGCCACATCGGCCATTTTCCGTACCTCGAGTGTAGAGTACGTGTCCAGTTAGTTCCAGTTTGATTAACTCTTCACCCTTCCTTCGTGTTTCACAGAGCCCAATAATATCCCAATGTATGTTGTCAAGTTCGATTAACAGTTCTTGCAATCGGGCCTCTGTTTTCATAGTCCGTATATTTAACGTTGCAATGTCAAAAGTCCAATGGCAGCCTGATCTAACCCGGTGATTCTTAGCACCCTCTGCCTTGGGGCAGGTCTTCCCGCTGCCGTAGGTAGTTGCCCCTTGGCCTCCGGGGAATGAGGGCCGTGTTTGAGGTTGTACTGTCATATTTCAACATATTGAAATACCATCTTGAAGGTATGGATCGTAATCTGCCACGCTGGTCCAATGCGGGTTGGCAGATTTTGGATCATGTTAGTCTGAGGCCTCCGCTTTGACCAGTCCGCCAGGGGTGACCCTCCCAGGAGCATAGACTCCAGACGGCATAGCTCAATGCTTCATTGCCCTACTCAAACCCCTTTACCACGTCAAGGCCTGATCCACAAAGGGGATATATATATATATATATATATATATATATATATATATATATATATATATATATATATATATATATATATATATATATATATATATATATATATTTAAAGTAGTACAGTTTAAATAATTTTCAGAGAAACATCCTTTAGATAAATTTTCCACTAATTCTTTTATTGGAATCTTTGATGTGACATTAAACTCAGAGATTTAGCACTAAATATAAAATATTTTTTTTTAACCTCTTGAGGTGCATTTGTCAGATAATTAATAGATAGACTATACTAATTATAGTTATCTTCTAGTTGTGCTTACATGGTTAGCGAAACGCACTTAGAGAAAATTCAAAAGTGATTTGGTGTTTAATGGTAAAACTCTTCAAGTTTACTAAATTTTTTTTTGTTTTAAAATGACAAATATTAGATCTTTTTAAATACTCTAATATAATAGTTGGGAAGCAATGCTTTTGATTTTAAAGCTAAAATTATAACTGTGTATCTGAAACATTTATTACACCATCATTACAATAAACTAAATGAACAAATATCTTTATTTAACAAAAGCCCCAAGTAAATATGAGTATAAATATTTTCAAGTCTTTTCCTAGTGTAGTGTGCCTAATTGCACGATTCGAAATATTCTTGAGATCCCTTGGGATCAGGCTTGATGGTTTTTTCTCCTTTCTTCCAGTTCGCTGGGCAGACTGTAAAAATACAGAAAATATAATGTGAACAAAAAATTGATTTATTAATATATTACCTTCACCGTGTTTTTCTACAAATTGCAAAGCTTCAATTAGCCTTATAACCTCATCTACAGATCTTCCGATAGGTAAGTCATTCACTGTTATTTGTCTCAATATACCATTGGGATCAATAATAAACAATCCCCTAAGGGCAATTCCTTCGTTTTCTATTAGAACATCATAGTCTCGTGCAATTTGCTTATTAATATCTGATAGCAGAGGGTATCTCAAAGGGCCTAATCCACCTTTCTAAAATTATCAATTTAGTTGAATCAATTTAACATAGAACTGTTGCAATCTTACAGATCTTTCAGTGTTCATCCATCCTAAATGGGAAAATTGAGAATCAATGGAACATCCAATAACTTCTGTGTTCAGTGCTTTAAAATCATCTATGCGTTCATCTAAAGCAATCAGTTCTGTTGGGCAAACAAATGTGCTGAAATAAGAAAAAAAAAACAAAACAGATTTAAAATGTTTGTAAAAAGTAAATACACTATGCTTAAATAATAAACAAAAAAGTTTTAAATCAATTTTATCAAAAATGACACATCTGGTGTGGGATATAAGAAATTTTTTTGTATTGTACTGAAGATAATGTGCCCTAGATATGGTTCTTATGGAAATTCATCTCTTTTCGTAGTTCAAAGGCTTTTTTTGTTTCTGAGATCCGCCAGTAAATCATGATAGAAACTTATTGGGTTGATTCAAAAGTTCATCCCGTTTTCGGGGGTGTTTTATCTACTTCACGCGTAAAGTTTTGATGTTATTTGATATTACTTGGCCTTTCGGCGAGTACTTGGGAAAAAATTGTTATTTGGTTGTTTTTAAAACTTTGTTAAGTATTAAAAATGGCACAAATTAGCTTTTACAACTTGACTGGTACATTTTGGGTCATCTATCGTGCTCTCTCGACCGTATGCCTCCGACTACCATAAATATAGATAGTTTCAAAATAGCTTAGATGATATAATCTTTACTTCCTTGAAAGACTTGAAAAACCACCTGGATCAGTTCTTTAGTCAGAAAGTTCAGAACTTTAATGAGCGCGGGAGTATGTAGTTACCGGAAAGATCAAGTAGTGATTTTTTTCAATGACAAGCTGACGTTGAGATGGACGAAATGACGAACTTTTGCATCAACCCAATAATAACTACCTCTAATAATACAAAAATATTATATATCTCTGAATATAAAAATATTCCCTCAAATTTGTTAGAAGACATTTAAAAGTTATTTAATTCAATTGCATGTATCAATATTTTCCATTAATTGAATAATTTCTCGATTTTTCATGAAAAATTTCCCTCCCCCAAGTTCATAAATCCAAATGTTTTTGTACCGCTTCTAATATCAAAATACCATATCAAATACTTTTATACAAAGTGGGCTATGATTTGACGTGGTTGCGCACCAGAAGCGATATTTCTTGATCGTTTTTATGATTGTTGTAACGACGCCATTTTAACATCAAATAGTTAAGATGTGAAATGTTAAAAGACAATTAAACTTAGTAGTGGTAAGTAGCAAAACTTGTTGATTTAAAATTAGAATGAAAATATGGCATGCTCTCTTCTTACTATGCTAAGAATTCTGCAAGGATCACTGTATAGTTTTTGAGATACAATAGATTTTTTAAGTTCCCATTAAAACATTTTTAGTCAGAGTAAATTAAACATAAATAGGATATGCTATAGGATTATTATATATTGATATTAATATAATAATATTCCTATTAGGATTCTATGTTGCATTATATTTTAAACTTTACTTACTATAAAATAATTTTTATAGTAAATAAATTAAATTTTAAACTTTACTTATTATAAAAGTTTTTGTTTCATTTACTATTAATATTTCTATGGACCTCATCAAGTAAATGTTAAGACTAAACAATATAAATATATTTTATATGTAAAATATTTTGAATATCAATCAACATAACCTTCTCTTGGTTCAGGTCAGTTGCTTGGCGATATTAAAAAAACTGAAATATTACTTACTAAATTTTCTTATTGGAGCCAAACTATTAATTATGAACCTGTTTGCACAATACCTGAATACCCCAAATATGTAGTAGGGGTTATTCTACTTGCTGCATTGTAGCCATATGCTCTGCAAAATGTGACTGAACACTACTATTTGGGATATTCAACTTAATCTATGTCAATCCAGTATCTTTATATGAATGTGTTATGTGTTATATATATAAACATTAAAGGGATAAAAATGAAGAGTATAGTTACCTACCACTGGTACTATATTTTTACACAAAAATTATTTAATGTTACCTTGAAATATAGAGTGACCCTTGTATATGCTATACAGGTATAAGCAACTTTTTACAAAATTATACTTTACTTTTAGGTTTTCTAGTATGTGTTGTGTATGCCAAGATAGAAATGTTGAAATCTTCATGAGGTAAGTTTATAAATATTTCTCTTTGTATGCATTTATAAAACTGTCTAACAGAAACGTATGATACATTCAAACACACTGAATATCAGAGTGCTAACTCTTCAGTGAACTTGATTACACTTTCTACATATTTTCTGTTCCTAAAGATTTATTTTTAGAATACGTTTTATCTATTACATTGATAATATGTGACCCATGAAGATGAAATGTAGCTATATGAAAATATTAATTTTATACTTACAAATCTAAAGGATAGAATACAAGTACAACATATTTGCCTTTGTAGTCATTCAATTGTATTGTTTTAAAATCACCATTAACAACTGCTGTTCCACAGAAATTTGGTGCTGGTTTTTGTATATGAGGAGATAATGTACTAGAGGCTAAAACATAACATAGCCAAGTTAACCAACATAAAAAATACTATTGTTTTGTTCTTACTGAGAGATATACTTCGAGATATCAAATTTGATCTATTAGAGTGTGCTGAAAGTTTTACCAATTTGGGAACCTACAAATAATTAATTGGTTAAAAGTCATAATGACAATCAGTGTTATGATGAATAAATCATACATACTTGTTTAATAATTGTGGAAAACATGTTTTTTTATCTTTAAAATTTTAACTATTAAATTAAAGCAAAATAAGAAAGTGCTGGTAAATACCACGGTTATCATGTATTCTTCTTCTTAAATTTTATTCTAGCTATAGGTAAATATTCTTTGTTTGGAAGTTCGCTGCAGATCACCTCAGATTAAACAAATATACAAAAACGAATGATACATATTTAAAGAATAAATCGTCTTTAAAATGTGTTTTTGTTTGGATTTTATTGAATACTTAATAAATAAACAATTTATTGTCTAGATAACAAAAATGTTTTTGTTGTCGAAACGAATTTTAATGTGCTGGAACTGCGAAAATAATGTGGAAATGTTTTGATAGGCGCGTTTTGTAAGTATGTACATATTTAAGACTGCTATAAACTGTTCAAAAAATGGAGATATCTGTGGTCACAGGGAATAAGTTGGTAAGTCAACAAACGCAACTTTTAGGGCAGGATTTCAGGGATTTCAGCAGGCTAACATCTGTAATTTTTGTCTGTAAACTCGAAGAGATTTACTACTAAACACCAAATCACTTTTTTGAACTTCTCGACGCACGTTTCGCTATATAATCTGGAGATTAAGTCATTTCCTGATGATGCTAACATGGTTAGCGAAACGTGCGTCGAGAAGTTCAAAAAATGATTTGGTGTTTAGCGGTAAATCTCTTCGAGTTTAGTGTTCGCATCGAAGGTTCCAATAGAAGAATTGATCTGTAACTTTTCTTTAAGATTATTCACCTTCGCGGTTAAGAGATTTCGCAAAGTTTTTCATTATTCCTAATTTTAGGTTAAAGGCGGCACAACAATGTTTTGTTGCACTAATGGTGGATGAAGTATGTTTTCTGATCCCGGAGTGAAATTTTTTCTAGGTGGCCAGACTTTTCTGACATAATGATTTTATCTATCGCGACATTCCAAAGGTACAACAAACAACAGTATTTAGTGTAACCCAAAGGAATACCCAAAATAACAGCAATAACTTTAAAATCTGCGCAGATCTTTTCGAGTAAAAGCTTCAGATTGTCATATGTTTCTTTCATGGAAATGGCATGACCCACGGGAATGGAAGGATATTTATTACCGTTGTGTAGCAATAGAGACAATTTAGGCTAATTTTTATTGAATATATGAATAAACTTTAAGCGTGTGGGTCGTGATTAATTCCGAAAGCTTCAAATAGTGCATCGATGTTGTTACAATAAAGGAGATCGCTGTCAGCACTAAAAAACTGTACAAAACCACTATTACGGTTTCGAAAAACGGCAACCTTTGTGCCTTTTTTCATTCTCCAAGTCTTAAGATTTCATTGATTAAGATGCGAGCCAAAAAGTTCTACTTGTTCTTTTGATAGATCTAAGTCTCTAACTAAGTCATTTAATTCAGGTTAAGTGACTAAATGAGGTTCAGATGAGTGGGGAATAACGAAGTCCTGATCTGTGGGGCCATAGTTTCCAATATCGTTTTCAGTATCATTGTCAGAATCATCAAAATGCGGTGTACAGACTGGATGATGTTTATCATGTGGTTGAGGTCTTTGAGTTGATATTGTACCAATGTAATGATATTTTCTTTTTTTACGGGTATTGAGCACAGTAATTATACTTATGCAAAAATAACTTGTCAAACTAAACTCATAACTAAACAAAGGTCACTTGAACACCTATGATTTCGATAGTCCAGTTTCTATATAAGTTTTAAACATTTCAAAAGTTTCCTGAAGTTTAATAATATACAGTTGTCTTCAATTGGCATTTTTCATGCAAAGTACAATATAAATACAGTTTCTCGGTATATAACAGATTCTCTTAAAATAATTGATGTGGGGTTCTGTTGTGTATCTTCCGACTAGCATAAAGGTTTCTCACTTTCGTGACTAAATGACATAAAATTAGTGTTTAAGGGAGAAAAAATATCACATCAGCAGTAGAAACACCGGAAGGTGCAAAAATCTTTCCAACTTTGAGAATAAAATTACTTTTCCGAGAAGGCTTAACGGATAAAAATGCTTATTCGCGCTCGGGCCGTCTCCTTCGAAAGCGAACAAAAAAAAAAAAGAAGGAAAATCGTTACCGTACGCAGCCCGCCAACATATTTACGGCATCGTTAACCTGAAAGGCAGTTTGGCGAAGCACCATCTCTAGGCGGGCGGTCCCTCACGAACGATCTCCCAGATCGTCGCCATTTGCCCGCGAAACGATAGACATAATAAAAACCAGCCATATAAGGAAAATGCATTACGACTCCGGGCTAGAATGGGTCCCTCGGGGTTTTGGAGCAAACTCTTCCGCGATATGGGGGCGCGCACCCCCTGATTTCGACATCGTCGACGCCGCCATCGTTTCAGCGCTGATAAGTTTTCGGGGCAGGTGCGCCGCCTTTTACGGTTTGTCGCAAACGAGAAACCGGCGACAATGCGCGATTTAGCGGCTTTGTTTCGCGGCCGCCGTTGTTGCCGCCGCCTCGGGCCTCCAGCGACGCCCGTCTTGTGCCACCCCCTGTCTACCTTCTTTGTTTAACATATGTTAAACATATATCTATAAATACGCATACAGTACAATTATCGTTGTAACATAAATTACGATATAATACAAAGATTATGTAATATTTTTTGGTTTTTGATAATTTTGATTTTCGAACCTTTGGCGATAAAAACTGTAGGAGTCTTCCATTCATACCAAAACGCATTGAAATTACTGGATGAGCGTTTCGCTAACCAAGTTAGCATGATCACCTAAAACTTAACTTATATCTAAACATAGATGAAGTGTATCAAATTCGCCGAAGCCTATAAAATTACTCGTCCGTGAATAGAGTAATCAAAGGACTGTATGGATTGAGCTTTTGCCTTTATTTTAATTATTTGTATATTCAGCTATTTCGATACTTTTGTACGCATCTAATATCTTCTATTTTTAACATCTTTAAATAATTTTAAGTTCCTTAAATCTACATTGTTGTTAGTTTCATAAATATGTTGGGCAAGCGCAGATCTATCTGGTTTATTATATCTTAATGGGGCCGTATGTTCTTTAAATCTTGTTAGTATTGTCCTTCTTGTTTGCCCAATGTATTTATTATTACATTTTATTTCATAAATCTCAAACTTGCAAATTTTAGAATATTGTATTTAGAATTACCCAATAACTGCTAAATCAGTATTGGATTTATTTGCTAAATTTTTGGTAATTTCTTTAGATATTTTACTAAGCCCACGTGTAAATTGACGTTCATACACATTATGTCGAAAAAATAACGGAACATTTTAAATTTAAAGAAAACTACTAGCGGTATCTATTGCAATAATATACAATTATAATATAAATAATATACAATTATTGAAATAATACACAGATTTTCCATATATTTGTAATCTACCTAAAGTAAAAAACCTAAATAAGCAACTGTTACAATATTTAGGGTAAGGCAGCGAGTTGCCAAGCATCAAGGGTTAGGGCAGCACTAAAGGCCTAATATATATAGGAACTAAGGTTCTTTATAACTAAAACAGGGGAATAATCTTAATTTAGTCTTAAATTCTATAGCTTATCTCTAAAGGATCACAACGTTACAGTCTCTGTGTCTTTTGGCTATTATCCAGGAGGCTGATATGAAGGGAATATATTATTTGAAAGCTGTATATCTCCTTCCCCTCCTATCCCTTTTTCTATTCAAGAATGAAAGCAAAAAGCGCAGGTTGATTAAATTTCGCTTAAAACACAAGTTATTTTATACACAACTTAACACAACACACAACTTATCTTAATTCTTGCCCTCTACGTTTCATCGATTGCAGAACCTATTTGAATCAGATTTTTGTCCGCCGCAAAGCGCTGTCCTATACCAGTTTCAAAACGAGATATAGTATAGTGTAAGAGTCTATTGTGAATATAACCTGAAAAATTAGTTGTAAACACAACTTCGTCTGAAAAGCAAGATGTGAGGTAATGCCTTCTTTTCTCCTGATTTACTGAAAAAACACACGCTGCGAAAGCTCAAGATATGATTTATGCGGCTTTGAGAGATAATAGTGTTTCGTACAGTACTTGTATGAAGTGATTCCTGCAATTCCAAATTATAAATTTTAACTTAAATGTTGCAGAACGTCTAGGACAGTCAAAAAAGTGAAATATGAAGAATTGGAAGCACTGCTGGAAGACAATCATTGTTGTACACTGTTAGAGCTCGGACAGGGACTTGGAGTAACACTGCAAGAAATTTTTAAGCTTTTACACAAGCTAGGAAATATTCAAAGGAGATTCATGGGTTCCCTATAAACCCACAGGTGATAACAGGAGTTAGTTTGATATTGTCATCTCATTACTCCCCAGAGTCAAGAAAAAGAAGTTCTTGCATGTGACTTGTGATAAAAAGTGGATTCTCTACGATAATTCAAAGAGGTGAGAATCGTGGATTAATCATGGTCAGCTATCAACTAGCAGTACTGCAAAACCAAATATACACGCCAAAAAAGTGTTGCACTGGATGTGGTGGGATAAGCTGGGCGTCACGCATTTTGAGTTGCTCGAATCTGGTCAAACGATCACTGTTGACTGTTATCTGCAAAAATTGGTACGCGTTAGTGACGCTTTGGAGGAAAAAAACTGGGACGACAAGAGAGGAAGTCATTTTGTTTCAGGGCAATGCATGACCACATATAGCAAAAATTACTCTGAAAATGTTCACCAAGTTGGGTTTTCTCTTCTGATCCCTGCAACAACACTTGGATGATGATGGATCTTCACATCTTTTCAGGAAGTTGAAAAAACCTAAAAAAATCATCATTGTACAGTTCATAACAAGTAGTAAATAAATAGTAAACATATTTAAGAAATTCAATGGGGAAGACAGACTAAATGCTTGAGGTATGTTAAATATTGAGAGTGCTATGGTCGAACTAATTCCGGACTTTATTTAAGTTAAAAATTTAGTTTGAACAAAAATCAGGCGAATGGAATTTCACTTTAAAAACTAGGAAACGGCGAGGTGATATTTACCGACAAAAATGTGTACAATAATCCTTTTTTGTCATAAAATTTTGATATTTTTTTGAATTTTTCGAACTTTTTCGAATGTTCTCTATTGATTTTCAGTTACCTTAAACTGTTTTAATGGTTTACTCTTTGGTAAATGGTAAGTACCTACTTATTCATTCCCTTATCTGCGCAACAAGCAACAACCCATCCTCCAATGTTCTTATAAGTATTAACAATACAACATTTTAATGTTTTCCTGGTTCACTTCCTGTATAGGGTTTCAATAGCAAGAAAAGTAAAAAGGAGGAAGGGGAAAGCAAAAAATAATCTTCAGCAGCATTATTTTCTTCTACGCCCTCCCACTTTAAAAACCCACGAGCGGCCATTGCATAATGGGCATCATCGCCAGTGTTTACTCCACACATTGGTCCACCAGATGGGCCAGTCTGGATGGGCGACACTGTAGTTGCTTTCTTTCCCTATACCATGATTGATATCGAGGAAATCGCGTCTTCGGCTGCTTGGTGTTTGGTTAGTGCGTATAATTACTATTTATCTAAATAAAAATGTATTGTTTTTGGACGGCAGCAACAAGGTTAGTTGATAACACGTGACAATGGCCGGCCAATGATGGCCCAGAGTGTGGACACGTCGCGTACCTACTACGCCTTTTGTTCGCGCATGTTGGCCTCTTTGATGTGTGCATTGAGACTGCTCCCAAAGTCATCCTTCACCATCACCATTTCCATCCTGTACCATCATTGGCCACTATAAGTTATTCCACAAGTCTCTGCACAGTGGTGATGCCTTGCAGTGGCTCGTCGTGGCCCATACTGCAGAGGGGCTATAACAGTAAAACTATTTTCATCATCGCCGTTAAAAAATAGGGTCCTATCATACCTTCAGCACAGAAACCATACCAAGCAGTGATTTCTTGAGGATAAAGAGGCAACTCCTGAATCACTTGAGGGTTGCTCACAAACCCCTTAAGCCAAAAGTGCGCTTCGCCGTCGAAGACTATTTTTTTCCCAAAGTGGAGATGTTCGCAAATGATCAGCGCAAATGAAATGAATAGACCCAATGTACTGAACACGGCATTATATGAGGGCCATTTTCATTTTAAACAGTGTTGCCGCTATTACATGTCTAAGGTCTGACACTCTTATTTGAAATTTTTTTATAATTACTGTATTAATTTATATCAAATGGTTAATTCTAAATATGCCACTAGATAATATGGATTAAATAATGTGGAATAATGGGAAATATTTTGTTGATCCGAATGTTAAGTGTATAGTCAGGATAATATGCCATTTGTAAACTTTTGGCTCGAACGAGGTTTTGTAACAGTTAATAATCCATTTTATTCACCGATTCTATATTAGTTATCTGCGATCATATTTGATGGTCAAAACAAAAAACAAAATTGGTTTGTTACTTAGCTTATTCTTCGCGGACGGAAACAAAAATAAATCAATGGGCGCCAAATCAGAACTGTACGGCGGACGACCTATAAATTCGATGTTTTGACCGGTAAAATATTGAGTTGTTCGGTCCAATGTGTGAGAATAATCCTACGTCGCTGGTTGTTTATTCTTATTTCTTGAAATATTTCTGGCAAATAAAGGGTTGTGTATCATAAACATCGCTTGAATTGGAAAACTTTTTGGGTTAAGCTTTTGTTTTGTAAAATGTTAGATCACCACAATAAAAAACTAGAACTTAATCAAGAGGATATTATTTCGATCGTATGTTATTATATCATTGATCGATTACTGACATTTATAGGAAATAGAGAGTTGGGGTTTAGCTTTTTTGTTCGGCGTCGTACCCGAGACCGAAGACTACGTCTTCCACTACCCCAGGTCGCCGCTAATGGACCAGGTCCCCCCCGTAATCGACGAGCTTGGTCCCCGGTGGCCGATGTCGAGTCGTTCATAATAGACGTAATGCACCCGCTAAAAGAAAGATCAACGGAGATCCGACAGATTAATCTGTGCTCCCTATTAAGAGCCCCGGCGGGCGCATATGGGCCCCATTCAATGCAACCCTCGGGCAGAAGGAGAGGGTGGCGGTGGCGGGGACAAGGGGGTGGCTTTCGGTGGTAATCTTTTTGAGCGCGCTAGGGCGGCAAAGTGGTAAAACAAAATGATTATTTTATGGGAGGATATCTCGATGTCAGAGATTTGATTAGATAGGATGTTTTAATACAGTCGTTAGTCGTTAATTTTCTTCCCTTTCTTACTAAATAATAATTCGATTAAACTAACATTAACTAGCTAAATTAATATTGATTAAAATAAATCACGATTATTAACATTTTATTAATAAGTTGGATAAATGCAAGTGCATTTTTTAAAAATTGCTTTTCTATATTTATTCCATTCAATCAGATTGAATCATCTCCTGATGATGTTACGAGGGTTGTATGATAATTACCTGGCCTTGACAAGAAAAAAAAACATTTTTATATGTAAAAATTATTTCATTTTTCAGCGCAATCATCTTTCAGTTCGATGCACTTAGTCCAACGTTTTTCTATCTTTTGTATCCCCTCGAAAAAATACGATTGCTCCAACCCTTCAAAATAAGTGTTCGTTGACTGTTCTTTTGCTTCTAGTGTGCTGTGATGAATCCATGTTTCATCAACAGTTATGAACCGACGCCAAAAATCATTTCGATTGCTTTTTAACATCGATAACCATACTTTTGAGGTGTTTATTGTCAATTGTGAGCAATCGCTGCGCCTATCTTGCGGAAAGCTTTTTCATGTCCAAGTGAGTTGTTAAAATATTCTGCACCCGTTGAATTGAGATGTCCACAAAAAAGTGTTTTGGATTTTAGGTAAATTTCTTCGAGTTTAGTTTTACTATTAGGTTCTCAACTTAATTTTTGGCCCCTACATTTCACAGACTGCAGAGCTTATTCCAATCAGAATTTCTTCCGACCGTCTAGTTATTTTAAAGCGCCATCTTTTAGCTTCGAGGTATACTATTCAAGCTTACTGTGAATATAATCTGAAAAATCTGCCTTCTGTCGTCTTTTAGCCTTTCAACTTAAAAAATGCTGTGGAAGCTCAGGACATAATTTGTACCACTTTAGGAGATTATGCTGTTTTGTACATTACCTGTAAGAAAAGGGTCCAGTAATTCTGAACGAGAAATTTTATTTTTGATTTGATTTTTGAATGATACAAAACGTATGGAACAGCCAAAAAAGTAGAGACTGAAGAATTGGTAGCACTGCTGGAAGAAAAATCTTGTCGTACACTGCTGGAGCTCGAACCGGAACTTAAGGCAATACCTCAAGCCATTTCTGTAATTTTTCATCCGTTATGGAAAATTTAAAGAGAGTCGTTATGAGCTATGAATAAGAGTAGACGCTGTGTCGTTGCTTTTCAGATTTAAGAAAATGGACTTCCTTTGTAAGATTGTGACCTGTGACGAAAAGTGGATCCTCAACGATAATACAAAGAGGCGAACATCGGGGTTAACTCTGGTGAGCTATCAATCGGTACCGCAAAACCAAATATTTACACCAAATAGGTATGTGGATTATGTGGATCATCTGGTCAAACCAGCCAGGGTGATCTTTAACAGTATTTCTCTTGGATTTTCGAGATTTTTCCTTTCTAAATTTTTTCACAAAATCTGATATCAGCAGCGAGGATTTCTATGAACCAATTTATGCAGAAAACGTATGTTGCTGTTGATTATAGGCCTGTTTTCGTTCTGGCGTTACTCTGATCTTGTAGATATGTAGCCTAGGTTTTTAGTTAATATACGGTTCTATGTTACTGTAGACAGAGCTAATTCTTAAGGACGTCAATGAACTGATGTAAATAGAGCAGTTTAATAAACAATTTCTTTTGAATACACTTGGTTCAACACTTTCTCGGTTTGACACAAAGATGACACGAGTATGACTAAATGGCGTGACCATGATAGGTTAACTCCATCCCTTCTTAAACTCTCTTCAACTTCAACTGTACATTACACATTATACGGGGCAACATTGCAACTGGAATTCGGGATATTCCTTGTTGAATTCTGAGTTCCAATTTCGCAATATATTGTGGTTGGCTAATGTAAAGAGTCTACCATTATGGATGATGGAACTTTGACTGTTTATAGCGGCCATATTTGTTTACCGATTTTTCACATGTCTTATCATTTCCTTTTCCTGTTAGAAGAACATTTCGAAATTGTTTAGTTTTATTACGCAAATTCGCGGTTTCCTCGTGGTACTCAACGAACAATTCAGATCCATCGTGGTATTTGTCGTGGTGGTCCCTACTGAACAGGCTATTCAGACTAGGAGCTTACTCTCCACGATACGGTGCCCGTACGACAAAAAAAGCCAGAAGTATTAAGAATATTGCTGCCGTTCAAGCAAGTGTAGCCGAAAATGACAACATCTCGCTTGCAAGAGTTAGGGCTCTCGCCAATAACAACCTGGCGACTTTTGAGGTTGTATTTGGGCCTGCATCCATATAAGATGGTACTGGCACAAGAATTGAAGCCAACCGACCATTGTATTCGTCTTGAATTTGTCGACTGGGGCTCGAAATGATGGAAGGCCCATTTCTGGCTTAATGGTTTCGTCAATAAACAAAATTGTCTGTATTGATGCGAATCTAATCCGATGAGAGAGTGAACAAGTGATATGAGAGTCCTTTGCATCCGCAAAAGATCACAGTTTGGTGTGGATTTTGGCAAGGAGGAGTCAGCGGTCCTTATTTCTTTAAAAATGAGGAAGGAGCCACCGCTCCATCAATACCGAGCACTACAAGGTAATGCTGGAAGATTTTTTTTCTCGGAATTTGATGGAATCGATGCGGATGACCTTTGTTTTCAACAGGATGGCGCACCACCGGATATTTCCCGGTTTAGTAAACATGGGCTTATTGCGACCCATGTTCGGCTACTCGTTAATTTCACGAAATGGGTCCATCGCTTGGGCCCGAGATCATGCGATTTAACTCCTTTAGATTATTTTTTCTGGGGACATGTGAAGACACAGATTTATAGCAATAAACCCGCGACTATTGGCGACTTTGAAACTAATATTCGTCAAGCTACAGTCGCCCTACATCTCGAAATATGCGCCAGGAAAAATTGACGCGAGCGGATCCGTGTCTGCAAAAAGAGCCGTGGTAGCCATTTGGCTGAAATCTTGTTCAAATCATAAATTGCATGTCTGAATCTCTTAAATAAAGCAATCGGAACCGATTTTGAGCAAAAAATGTGTGATATTTAATTTTGAAGTTCCATCATTCTTATTGGTAGGCTCTTTATACCTTGCTTTTTAAATAACTTCAGAAATAAATATCACATGGTGTGTGACTAAATTTAATTAAATCTGCTAATCTTGTTTACTCAAAAAATGTCGCCAGATTGTCTTGGAGATGACATTGTCCTGGGAAACAACTGTCCAGCGGCCTTTATCGATATCTTGGCGGTGTGAGCAGTCGCCCCATCTTACTGAAACCATGTGTGATTATTAACAAAAAAAAAACTGGTTATTTGTTGTGTCAAAAAGGTCTCGATCATACGAATATAGTAGATGAAGTAATTGCAATTTCATTACCACCCACAGTCATTACGAATTTAATTACATTACTAAGAGATTAAATTGCCCATACACGCTGACTTTTGAACTTTTAAGAGTTTCTAGAGCAGTTGATGATTTTTGTTAGACTAATATAGGAAATTTTATTTATCACAACACGCTGAAGGTAAAAAATGCGCTTTGTCAGACATAAGCAAAATGTAAATAAAGTTTTCATTCAAAAGAATCGAAAATTGTCTAGAAAAATGGTTAACTCAATTTTAATCTAGCAATGCATGCACTATTTGAATTTTGTATGGGTGGAACTAAAATTCTTGATGCAGAATGTGTAATAAATTCCTGTTCTAAATGTTCAATGAAACTGCGTAACAATGACTATTGACTGATTCTATGTTTGTAGGTGTACGTATTTTTCTCGATCTGGAGGTTTATTTTTCAGTGCACAACCAGTATCTTGGAAGCTTTTAACACATATGTTGATAGGACCAGACGGCATTGAATCATTATGGTTAATATTAAATTAGCGATGAAATAACCAATGAGCTGTCACAATTCAATCATTACTTTTGTAATATGCCTTAACAGCAAATACACGTTGTGCAGCGTGGCACTGATTCATGATTACTTATGCTATGATGTTGCAAATATAGTAAAGTTAGTCGCTTTACCCTTACCTGAGATGCGCCCAGGACATTTAGTATTAAAATTGTCCTATTTCTCTGACATGCCCTGTATAAACACTACTCAAAGCGCAGATTA
Organism: Cosmopolites sordidus; assembly: GCA_031761425.1. Classification (NCBI taxonomy): domain Eukaryota; kingdom Metazoa; phylum Arthropoda; class Insecta; order Coleoptera; family Curculionidae; genus Cosmopolites; species Cosmopolites sordidus. The sequence goes on along the minus strand of JARFXV010000191.1, from coordinate 77,533 downwards.
ATACTTACACTATATTCGTTATAAGATGTTCTTAATATCCTCTCTTTGTTCAGCAAACACAAACGGAGGGTGATTTCTGAAGGTAATCTGTTTGGATGCATCGGGGTGGTAAAGTGGCCACAAGGTAAATAATTATTTTATGGAGGATCGCGACAAGCCAAACTCTCCACCCCACGCTTTAATTAGTTGAAGTGGTCTAAAACGCTACGAAGACAGCACACGGTTGGATAATTGATGATAGGTCATCATAGACCGTAATTATCTTTTATCAGATAAAGCCAAATGTTCTGCGTTTCGTAAAAAAATGACTCTGCCCCACCATATGCTCGATTGCTTCGAAGAGCCCGAAAGCAAGTATGTTATTCTTGCGCTTAATTTTTCCGACATGATATCATGAGAGATTCGATTTACGTGAATGGTCCTTTTTAGTATGTCACGCAAAATTTAGGTGCGGAACTATGACTGTTACATAAAACTACAGATTTTTTCTAATTTAGCGACAAACGTAGAGTTATATTAATGAGAAAACTAAAAGTAGATTTGTAGTTAGTTTTTTAATGTTTATATTATTAATTCCATATGCTCAGGGTAAAAATGTTAGACACTTCCTTAGATTTATAGGAAAGTGGAAAGTTAGCAAAAATATAATATAAACAAGCAATATTTAAATATTTTTTTTGGTCTTTCCACTACCTTTTATTAAGTCAAAAATTCTTCTTGAGTGAGGGCCTCAACTACAAATTAAACAAGCTTTTGCCTAAACAGTTTGCGCAATTATTAAAGTCTTATATCTCAGATAGATATTTCAGAGTTAAACAGGAAGATGCATACTCTGAACTAAAAAATATTAAAGCAGGAGTACCGCAAGGTAGTGTATTGGGACCAGTCCTTTACCTATTATATACCAGTGATATTCCTGAATTAGACCCAGATACGATAGCAACATTTGCTGACGATACTGCTATTATGGCTGTAGGCGTAGACCACGAAGAAGCGGCAATAAACCTGCAAACCTCAGTTAATAAAATTAACAACTGGACTAAGCAATGGCGAATCAAATTAAATGAGTCTAAATCCGCCCATATTAATTTCACGAACAAAAGAAATCAACATATCCCCGTTAGTATAAATAATATCCAAGTACCATATGCTAATACAGCAAAATATTTGGGTATAACATTAGATGCCAAGCTACGCTGGAGGGCTCATGTCAAAAAGAAAAAAGAAGAACTTGACATCAAATTTAGAAAAATGTATTGGCTGCTTGGACGAAATTCCCCTCTATCAGTCTACAACAAAGTACTCTTCTACAAACAAATTCTAAAGCCCGTATGGACATATGGCATCCAGCTGTGGGGTTGTGCCAAAAAGAACAACTTGGAAATAATCCAGCGATTCCAAAACAAAGTACTAAGGAACATTGCAAATGCCCCTTGGTATTTCAGAAACAGTGACCTCCATAGGGACTTGGAAATGGACACCGTTACCCAGACCATTAGCAGATTTGCCCAGAGTCACGAGCAGCGACTTCTTCAGCACGTCAATGTCGAGGCCATCCAGCTCCTTGATAATGCAAGTCAAATCAGAAGACTTAAGAGGACCAAACCCTTTGAGTTGGTTTGAACGTTTGTGTTAGTAAAAAAGCAGAGCATAGTGCTGGTGTATACGTTAATATTGGTGTAATTAAGTTATTGGATTTAATTTAAGGGATACTAGTGAGTAAGTTCTTAAAATCACCTTTTCTTTTGTAGTAACTTAGGTTTGTACAACATTACTCATTGATCAATTTTGGTCAGATTGTAATTTTGGAAAACTTCCTCAGGGATGTTTTATAAATAAAAAAAAAAAAATAAAAAAATAAAAAAAATCTTGGTTTGAATCATTCAACTGTTTTATTTTTTGTTGTGGAATTTCTTCCAATGGAACCTGAATAAATCTTTTCAAATCTTCCATATTTAGTAGAAATCTTGATTCTTTCTAAACTCGTTTTGAAAGCATCCGCCAGACATTTTCAGTGATATTCAAATCTGAAAAGGCAGCAAGTCAGCCCAATTTTGAAATATTATTTTGCTCGAACTAATCCGAATAATTGAATGAGGAGGGCGTTATCTTGTTGAAATAGTGGCGAAGTTTTAATCATATCATTAAAAGATGATGAAGAAGATGAAGAAGAATAAATCGGGTTTATAGTCGCGATTAACCTCATGGTCATTTTAATCGCCTGGTGGGATTTCAGACAGACTTACGCAGAGCCTTCCTACAAAAACATCATGTGGTGGCAGATTTTTTAGATATTGCGGGTACATTTGATTCTGTAAACAAAAATAGCGTACTACATCCCATCCGCAGATGGGATATTAAAGGAAACCTTCTCCATTTTGTATCCAGTTTTTTCTCAAATAGAACCTTCATAGTAAAGACAAACAACGCAGTATCTGACATCTATCAGATGGAAAATGGTATCCCTCAGGGATCCGTTTTAAGTCCAACCTTTTTCCTAATTGTCATGAATTCAATTCATAACATTTAAACCCATTAATATCCGTACGCTAATTTGCGGATGATATCCTACTCTACTCTACTTGTTCCTCCACTATCAAGAGGGACAAATCCAATCTGCCTTAAATTATCTGGTCTGGTCTAGTCTGATCACCATATATCTTCTTCCAAATCAAAAGTGGTGCACTTCTGCCGTCGTAGAAACTGTCCACGCCTCCACACGATCAACACGAATGGCACACCTGTCCAATCCGACAGATTCCTTGGTCTCGTATACGACTGCCGTCCCTCCTGGAGGGAACATATTCAGAAACAGCGCAGCACTGAAAGAAAGGTGCACCAGAGATATAAATATTATTAAAATCTTAGCGGGATATAAGTGGGGCTCTGACTACAGCTGTATCGTAGTGTCCAGGTCGCTGGACACTACGATAAGATATGTTCAGGTGATACATATCTTACCAAAAATCTGTGATATTACAAGATTTAATTTTATATATCTATGTTAAATGTAAAATTTTGTTCATGGGCTGGGTCCACATCTATAGAAATTTACGTTGTGCGGATTGTATGTATTGTATGTGGTGTGTCTGGGCGGCATTGTAGATGCTCTGACACACAAAGTCATACACCAATAATGTCGCTACACAGTATGCACATGAACCATCTGTTGTCCACCAGATAATACAAACAAATTGTTCCGGTAAATTCAACACACACGCAAAATTTTATTGGTGTGGACCCAGATTAAAATGTCTTCTGTCATCATAAATAAAAATAAAATAAATAAAAAAAAAAAAGACGAAAAGGAGTTTATTAACATTATGTACTTTGTGCGATTACAAACATTAAAAGAACACTTTTGTCGATCTAATACATTTTTGTATTCTTGAGAGTTATATTCACTCAAACTATGACACTTCTTCCTCCTATTTGGCGTGTCGATAATTTTTTTTCTTCCTTCCTGAGATTATGAAAATAAAAGGAATAACCATCAGGCCCATTCAATTTTTTTTTTCGTCTAAAAAATATTTTTTTCCACTGCTCAGTTCATTCGGGCTAATTTGTGGAGAGTATTTAATGCTGGTTTCCTTTTCATACAATTTTTTCAGACTTTTTTAATACTCTTTGACATTTCTAATTATGGTTTACATTTTAGCTTCCTCAGCTCCTTAAATCAATATTCCCATTTTCATACAGAGCCAATTTGATCCCAAAATCTACGTGACCTATAAATGTGGACAACCAGCATGACAAGTTGGTAATGATTAATCCGAACTCACTAATTTTCTTAAACTACGACATATGCTTAATGCTTTTTTTTCAGTTTAAAATTTTTTTTTTCCTTTGAATTATATACACAGTGTAGTACTAGTAACGAAAATAAACATTTGCCTAGTCATACATTATTTTGAATTTAAAGTAAAAAAATATTAAAATAACCCAATCGGAGCAGATGCCATGGTAGGAAATAAGAAGAAGAGAAGCACATGTAGATTTTTTTATGGAAAATACTGTTGTGGACATCTAAACAACGAAAATTATTTCTTTTAGATAATCAAATGTATTTAAGAGGCACTTTTAAATATTTTTTGTTACTCAGGAAGTATATAAACTAAACTCGCAGATTAAGATTTACATTAAATCATCTCTTGATGATGCTAACATGGTTAGCGAAACGTGCGTCGAGAAGCTTTTAAAAAGTGATTTAGTGTTTAGTGGTAAATCTCTTCAAGTTTAATGTTTCACACCGAAGGTTCCAATAGAAGAATTGAGTATATAAACTCATCAGTGGTGTCTCGCGAGGGAGGGCGTTGGGGCCCCGCCCTTTCAGCATTTATCACAGTAAACAATTTTTCAGAGCAACACACCATATTTTATTTCCGTTCAATTTCTTTCCTTTAACTCATTTTAAGATATTATTCAAAATTAAAATCTCCAAATGTAGAATAACGTCTGTTGACCCATCACACCAAATAATGCGGATAAAAATTCCATCCTCTTGCCACAATTTTTATATCGTTGGTCGGACGTTTACCTCCAACAACCGTACATCTTATCGTCGTTGGCGTTACATGTTTTGTTGGCTGCTAGAATTTGAGGGTTTAACTGCTTTCTAAAAGATGCGATTTGGACGTAGATTCCCTGCGGCCGAATGTATCGGCAATTAGTTTTAAACGTTGTTTTGACGGGTACGGAGCGTTTGATATGTCTCGTGTCGCGTATTTCGTTCGTTTTGCTAATACTTGTTTTGATTTGGGATTTGCTATGTGTGTACACCTGAGTAGTACTTTTTAAATAAAAATAATCAACTTTTGCAAACATGAAGGTGTCTGATTTAAAACAGTTAATAATGACTAATTTAAGTTTGGAGGAGAAAGTTCAATTAAAAACTAACGGTCATCTCTCGCCCGTGTTGAATTAGAATCAAGTTAAAAAGTAATGTAAAAATAGCAAAAAAATCTTTAGCAAATCTTTTTCTTCTACTCCTCCAACTTTAAAAACCTACGAGCTGCCACTGAAAGTAATGAAAACCAAACCAATAAATTGAAAACACACGGTCAACAAATTTCGATAACAGATCTAGGGGAAACTTTAATAATATTATACGTATCCATTTTAAAAATTATACCAAAAAATGACCGTTCCTAAGTTTAAATAAATCATTAGTTACGTGGATTGCAGGATTAAATGAAGGTTCGGTATTTCTTGAAATACCACCAAAGATCCAATATCTTTGGTATCGATGTAGGAAATTGTGCTACACGTTAATGTCGAGAAAAATATGTATAAATCAAAGTGAATCTATACTGAGATATAAACCAAATGTAGATAGCGAATTATCGTCCAAATTTTGTTTATCTTCATTGGTAATGTAGAGTGGATGGCAAAGCTCGCATTTTTTTTTCTAGTTTTAAGGGTAATGCCAAATGTAAAATACCCTTGGGCGACAACAAAAGGTTACCGAGCCGGTTGTGTCCAGATTAGCGGTGGCGGCATCGCGACGCAGCGCCGGTTCGTTTTCAATTAGACGCCGGCCGCTGAGAGACGCTCTCTGCTCACTAATCTCCCGCCGTTCACAAAGCCCGAAACCCCGCAGTAAAAATCCGCTAAAATTTCCCTGAAAATTAAACTCCCTTTGACACGTTTAATCTGAATCGTCCCGTCGACGCTCGGGCTCTTGGGCAGGGGGGTGGTGGGATAGCCATCTCCCGCTCTTACCGATGAATACGACGGGCCTTCGCAGGCTGCTGCATAAGTAATTACTGTTTTTCTTTGTACAACCCTGCTAGTCCTCGTTCAAGCCCCCATTCTGACTCTGTATCGGTATAATCTGATTGAAGGTCCTATTATGGAGAAATGTACTGTTAAATGTGTTATCATTTGTTTAATCACAAATGATAACATATTTAACAGTACATTTTTAAACATGTTTAAACTTTATTTTATTGAGTTTAGAAGTGAATAATAAATTCTTCACAAAAGTGAACCAATCATGTGCTAGTTATTTTCTAAATTAAAAAATACAAGATTTTGTATTAGAATAATTAATTTATTCAATAGGGAAGATTACACTAATTAGCACAGTATTTGTAACATAGTAATTTTATGTGTTTATGATGTAATTAATAAGCTAAAAACAAATTTGTAAACAGTTTTTCTAGCACTCAATGATATTCGGTAACACTCGTATCTATGTTTTCCAATAAGCAGTATTTATATCAAATCACAGTGTATTTCTGAAGTGGGCAACAATACTTTATAGCAAAAAAAAATATGGGTGAGAAAAACTTTTGTGGTCATTTTCTATTTTCAAATTTTAGGCAATATTTTTTTAAAGTTTCAAAAAATAAACTCATTTTTGTTTACCAGTGTTGTTAGTAAATCATAATGGTTAAAGACATGCGTCAAAGTTTCTATTTAATATGATAATGAATGAATAATATGTTAACAATATGTAGGTAACATTGGTTCCAAAGGTTGCTTGTTAATATTTTTGGGTAATAATCATGAGGTAATATGTGTTGTATACTTACTGTTTTAATATTGTTGATTTAATTAATTAAAGTCTGGAACAGGTGCGAGAAATAAAGAGTATGGAAAAAAATTCAGGCATGGCAGGTCCCACCCCAAGAAACAATTACTGCTACCAAAAACCTGATGCAAAATGTATACAAGTAACAGAGTAATAAGAATAAACAGTAAGAGACTGATTATTTACAATTTTATTCAATTGAAACTACTATTCTATATTGCCTCCTTCTAAATAGTTGCCTAGGGAATCCACACAGCACTAAAAAAGGTTTATCCACTCTTCATAGCAGCGCTGGAACTCAGATACTGGAATCTCTTTCAATTGGTCGATTTCAATATCCTTTTCAATGTTCTCGAATATCCCAAAATGGCTCAACCTTGGAAAAAGAAAAAAGTCTGGTGAAAAATGGGGCTGCGGAGCCAGAGTGATGTCTTTACCTGGAAAAATCTCGTTAATAGAAATCGTTGTGTGACAAGGCGCATTATCGTAATATTCCAGGTATTCTGGGTATTGAAACAAATGATAATTTTTCGAAATCTTTGAAGAATCAGTAGAAATGCTGATTTACGGTTAGGCATTAAGCCATAAATTTCTCAAGGGTGATCCCCTAGCTATCAATGCAAATCAACATATATGATCTTTGATTTACTCATTCGAGATTTTTGGTCGTCATGAGGTTGAGATTTCTGGCTCTGGCGCTTCGTTTCCGGATCGTATTCAAAAATCCAACACTCGTTGCGTTCTAGAAAATGAGGATCATTTTCAATACACCCCGTTTTGATTCTACGGGAAGTTTTTCGGAGCATTTTCACCCAGATTTTCTTCATACCCAATTCACTGATCAAAATCAGATTAACGATTATGTAAGTCAAATTCAACTTTTCCACAATCATTCTAACTGTCAACCTACCATCAGAACGTACAAGATCCCGCATTCTGTAGAAATTTGCATCACTTCTTGCAGTTGCAGGCCTTCCTCTGCGAGGGCCATTTTTACTCGAGTCTCGGCCTTCTTAGAATATCTTAAACCACCGTGAGAACCTGGGCCCTTAACAAAACACTTTTTCCATAGGCATGTTGAAGTTTTGCAAAAGTTTCAGTCAAACTGTGCCCAGGTGTGAAACAAATCTTGATTGTTGCGCGAGAAATTGTTGTTACTCATTTTTAGAACTCACTAGAAAAATCCGGTATACAAAAAGAATTGCTACGGACTACCAAGTGACACTAGAGAGTTCAAACTCATGCCAAGACACATCAGATGTTGATCTGACACCCCTCCAAAGGAGAAGCCAATAGTGTTGCCAGATCAAACTCTACGCCATCAGTGTCACTGCTTCGTTTGCAAGCCTCCTATACAACCTCATATTAAACTGATTCAGTAAATTGATCCGGTTGGAGGTGAAGGTTGAAGGAGATCAAGGCTCACTATGGAGCTGTAGCACTGCAGGAAAAATAAAGATGGAAAAATAATAACAAATAAAATGAAACAGACCTACAAGAACAAGAATCCAAATATTGGAAAAGATCTTTTTAACAAAGAATTACCTCTAGTATATAATATATCGATCACAAAAAAAACCGATTACACTATCCCACAAAACAAACTATTCACTTACTTAACTTAAACTTACTTACTTACTTACTTAATCCTTCCTCTTAATATCCAAAGGTGTCGAAATGAAATTACATTTCATATGTTGACTAAGTTTCTCCATAATTTACGGCCCTTGGTTAGGTTAACTACTTCCTAGTCCTCTAAAGTCACGTGAGAAAAAATATAGATATATATATATATATATATATATATATATATATATATATATATATATATATATATATGTATATATATATATATATATATATATATATATATATATATATATATATATATATATATATATATATATATATATATATATATATATATATATATATATATATATATATAGGAATACGCCTGGAAGAAAATATGCCATTTACGTTTTATTTTGTAGATGAATATATAATTTTGTCTATGATAATATAGAACACATAACATGGAAAGTAATCGACGAATATCAGAAACGAAGACAAGAAGTAAACATCAATAAAACAGAGTTTCTGTCTATAAAAAGAACACATCAAAATCTCATTCTAAATCACGATAACCTATTTTATGCATCAAACAAGATAAATATGTCGGACTGAAAACATCATAAAGAAGAAGCATGGATAAAGTAATCCAAGTAAGATGTCGTCAATACAGAATATTAATTATATGCAAACCTGAGAAAAAAGACATCAAGCGAAGAATTTACAACTCCTTGAAGAGAAAATATTAAATTTTTCACCTTGTCATTTGACAAAATAATCGAAATACGGAAGTTAAACGATATATTACTAAATATTAGAACGAAACGAAGTCCGACGGTATATACATATATATAACATATATATATATATATATATATATATATATATATATATATATATATATATATATGTATATATATATATATATATATATATATATATATATATATATATATATATATATATATATATATATATATATATATATATATATATATATACAGGTATATATATATATATATATATATATATATATATATATATATATATATATATATATATATATATATATATATATATATATATATATATATATGTATATATATATATATATATATATATATATATATATATATATATATATATATATATGTATATATATATATATATATATATATATATATATATATATATATATATATATATATATATATATATATATATATCCATATTTTTTCTCACGTGACTTTAGAGATTGCTTTAAATGATTAATTTAAATTTTGAAGCGTTAGAAAATATGTAAGAATAAATTTAAGAAAAACTATGTGGGATGGGCAAATATAAAACCACTTAATGTAGAAATGTGTATATTTGCTGACAATATAGTTTTCATGGCAGAATCCGAGGAAAAATTGAAATTGATCATATGAGTATGGAACGAAGCAGTTGAAAATTTGGTCTACACATTTATATATATAAAACACAGATCGTGATATTGACAAATAACTCAGAACATGGAAAGGAGAGAACAGTGGGAAGAGTGAGCAATGGGAAATAACAAAAGGGGAAGGCCGCGTAAGACATATAATAATGACATCACAGAAAAAAATCAAAGAAGAGGCAAAAGGAAAGGAAGTAGGAAGGGAGAAGTTAACCTGGTTAACTAGGAAGTAGTTAACCTAACCAAGGGCCGTAAATTATGGAGAAACTTCGTCAACATATGAAATGTAATTTCATTTCGACACCTTTGGATATTAAGAGGAAGGATTAAGTAAGTAAGTAAGTAAGTTTAAGTTAAGTAAGTGAATAGTTTGTTTTGTGGGATAGTGTAATCGGTTTTTTTTGTGATCGATATATTATATACTAGAGGTAATTCTTTGTTAAAAAGATCTTTTCCAATATTTGGATTCTTGTTCTTGTAGGTCTGTTTCATTTTATTTGTTATTATTTTTCCATCTATATTTTTCCTGTAGTGCTACAGCTCCATAGTGAGCCTTGATCTCCTTCAACCTTCACCTCCAACCGGATCAATTTACTGAATCAGTTTAATATGAGGTTGTGTAGGAGGCTTGCAAACGAAGCAGTGACACTGGTGGCGTAGAGTTTGATCTGGCAACACTATTGGCTTCTCCTTTGGAGGGGTGTCAGATCAACATCTGATGTGTCTTGGCATGAGTTTGAACTCTCTAGTGTCACTTGGTAGTCCGTAGCAATTCTTTTTGTATACCGGATTTTTCTAGTGAGTTCTAAAAATGAGTAACAACAATTTCTCGCGCAACAATCAAGATTTGTTTCACACTTGGGCACAGTTTGACTGAAACTTTTGCAAAACTTCAACATGCCTATGGAAAAAGTGTTTTGTTAAGGGCCCAGGTTCTCACGGTGGTTTAAGATATTCTAAGAAAGCCGAGACTCGAGTAAAGATGGCCCTCGCAGAGGAAGGCCTGCAACTGCAAGAAGTGATGCAAATTTCTACAGAATCCGGGATCTTGTACGTTCTGATGGTAGGTTGACAGTTAGAATGATTGTGGAAGAGTTGAATTTGACTTACATAACCGTTAATCTGATTTTGATCAGTGAATTGGGTATGAAGAAAATCTGGGCGAAAATGCTCCGAAAAACTTCCCGTAGAATCAAAACGGGGTGTATTGAAAATGATCCTCATTTTCTAGAACGTAACGAGTGTTGGATTTTTGAATACGATCCGGAAACGAAGCGCCAGAGCCAGAAATCTCAACCTCATGACGACCAAAAATCTCGAATGAGTAAATCAAAGATCATATATGTTGATTTGCATTGATAGCTAGGGGATCACCCTTGAGAAATTTATGGCTTAATGCCTAACCGTAAATCAGCATTTCTACTGATTCTTCAAAGATTTCGAAAAATTATCATTTGTTTGAATACCCAGAATACCTGGAACATTACGATAATGCGCCTTGTCACACAACGATTTCTATTAACGATATTTTTCCAGGTAAAGACATCACTCTGGCTCCGCAGCCCCATATTACACCAGACTTTTTCTTTTTCAAAGGTTGAACCATTTTGGGATATTCGAGAACATTGAAAAGGATATTGAAATCGACTAATTGAAAGAGATTCCAGTATCTGAGTTCCAGCGCTGCTATGAAGAGTGGATAAACCTTTTTTAGTGCTGTGTGGATTCCCTAGGCAACTATTTAGAAGGAGGCAATATAGAATAGTAGTTTCAATTGAATAAAATTGTAAATAATCAGTCTCTTACTGTTTAGTCTTATTGCTCTATTACTTGTATACATTTTGCATCAGGTTTTTGGTAACAGTAATTGTTTTCCGGGGTGGGACCTGCCATGCCTGAATTTTTTTCCATACACTTTATTTCTGGGAAAATTATGAATGTTTTTTGTTGCTGTTCTGGGCCATATTGAAATTAGAGTGACACTTTGTCCTTGAAGCAATTTATAAACAAATGTGTTAGAAAATAAGATAACATGTCAGAGCCAAATAAACGCTTCTAGTGCAATACCACCTGGAGTCTCTACATCTTTATTCTTTTAAGAACCCACATATTTCGTTTACTTCATTATATTCTAATATGATTTTTTTTCACAGTTCGCACGTACTAAATTATTTTATGTGTGGGAATTTTAATGTGTTATTTGTGTCATACATCTTCATATTTTTGTTTGATGTCTTTGCCGACTTTTGAGTTCATTGCTTCTACCGTCACTATTGGTATTTATCTTCAGCGGCTGCCATTAAAAACCAGCACCGAAAATTAATAAAAATATACCTTTTTGCCGCACGATTCCGCTTTTATTATGATGGAGAACGGAATTCACGCTCAGCCGGAATCAGCCCGATTCGGTACGCTAATACGGCCGAAGTAAAAATGTGTGTAAGCCATTAGAACGTATGCGAATGGGGTGAACGGCAGGAAGGGCGACCGGGAGGTCGACCACCCCCTATCGCCTCCCGACCATGCCGCCCCCACTGGTCCGGTACGCGGCTGCGGTCCCGCCACGAGACACGAAACCGGTTCGCACACACACATATACACATACCCGTCACTGTTATTGGAAATATGGAATTGGAATCGGCGGCGGCTGTAGCGGTGGCAGCGGCGGCGGCGGAGGCAGCCGTCAGGATGTGATTAATTTATCGGTGTCGGGGGACGAGCCGGAACTGGGGGGCGGCGATAAAATGGCGGCCGGGCGAACGGATCGCCTATGTAGTTCGTTTCCCGCTTTTTTTTTTTGGAGAGAGGATGGATACGGGGAAGTCTAATTCGCTTCTGATCCCAGATAATATACGATATGGGTTGCCTCGAAAAGTAGGATATAATGTTAATTTCTATTTTTAGAATACAGAGATGCTTTGCTATATCTATACTTTGATGTGTAGGGTCTTTATACAAGAATTTTTTGACGCCTATTTTAATATATATATATATATATATATATATATATATATATATATATATATATATATATATATATATATATATATATATATATATATATATATATATATATATATATATATATATATATATTCATCATCACCATGACCCTAGTCTTTTGCGTCCACTGCTGAACATAGGCCTCCCTTTGGAGATTCCATTTTTCTCTGTTCTGAACTACTTGTAGTCAGTTATTTGATACCCTTTTAATACTGTAATAATTGTTATAAAAAGTTTTGAAAACAACGTGTCTATTGCCGGACTCTACGTTTAAGACTTAACTGGTTTGTTGATTCGTGTAATTTGACTGCCATTCCGGCATTCTTGGCTAAGTTTGAAATAATGTTCGCGCATCGCTAGTCAACGCGGCTTTTAATGAATGCTTGTTTGATGCTATTGCATTGTATAATGTCAAATGCCTTGTGAAAATCTACAAAAACGAGAGCTATGGTTCTATTGTATTCATGGAACTTTTCTATCAAAAGCTAAACGGTCTGAAGGTGGTCGTTAGTTCTAAAGTTTGCGCAAAATACAGCCGGCACTTCTTCAGATTCTTGATCGACTTCAATACATATTAGAAGGCTAGATTTGTATTACATAAAACTGTAAAAGAGATTGTACAATTTTCTTAACTTTATCATGATCGAAAACAAATAAATAAAATGATCGAAGACTACTGACCATAGCACTCCTAAACAGTTTTTGTTTAGTGTGGTTTATAATTTTATATTTATATGATTTTATAAATATCATATTAATATGAAATATGAATCAAAGAAAAATACTTGTTTTAATTTTTTTAGTGGATTTAGATGCGTCAAATGTCAGACACCCCTTCAGTTTTATAACAAAGAGGATAGTTAACAAGACGAAACATAAACAATATTTTATGATTTTGTAATCTTTCCACCACTTTTTAATAAATCAATAATTGTTTTTGCTAATCAATCATACAATCATACATATTATACATATATTGTTTGTTGTGAAATTCCCATGTAAACAATGAATAACACTTTTTAAATCTTCCATATTTATACATTCTTTTGATTCACTATAAACTCGTATTGAAAACATCCTTCAGACATTTTCAATGATATTCAAATCAGGACAGACAGTAGGCCAGTTCAATTTTGAAATATTATTTTGCTCAAACCAAACCGTTATAATTTTTGCCGAATGAATGGGGGTTATCTCGTTGAAAACGAAACTTCTCTCGTATTATTAAAACGTAACTTTTGTACTTGTAATAAATTTTAATATTCTTAAATTTAATTCGTTGAGAAAGAAAAGCTAAGTTACTTTTTTTTGTAGCTAATACTCACCCAAACAATGGCACTTTCTTCGTTAATTTATCTGTTCGATATTTTTTTCTTTCCTGAGACTCCAATCCCTTTAGGCGCCTCAAAATGAGTCATTTGTCAGAAGTGTTTTTAATGGTGATAACATAATTGTATTATTTTAAAGTTTTAACATAATTTTATATGATCTTTGAAGAGTATAAACTTATTATTATAATTTTTTTATAAAATAGTGGCTCAGCAAATTTTTTTTCTGGCGGGAGGTCCAAAAGTGCTGCACTCGTCACTCTTTTTCTATTCATCTGAAACAAAAAAAAATGTTTTTTGTTTCTGAAATATGCACGGGAAAGATAAACCTATAAAACAATAAGAGAGTAAGAGAGTATTACATTAAAAATTAAGTAAGCTTTTAAAACAAAATGTTCAAATTTTGTACTATTTTTTCGACATTTTTATCCCAAAAAGTAGTTTATTACACGAAATCTTTAAAATTTTAGGTACATTCTTCCGATAATGATATAGAGAGAAGCCTGCCAAAATTTCAGCTAAATGGATCAATAACTTTTTGAGTTACAGAGCGAGCAGTTTTTGAAAACATGTTCCAGATAATTCGCGTTTAAAATTTCAGTACGATAACACTATTAGTTTTAGCGACTTACCGAACAATCAGCGATCCAAGTTGTATATAATAGGCCTAATATAATAGGCCTTCAGCCTCTACGAAAAGCTGGTTTTCTTCAACCTGCTGATATTTTCGGGCTGTATGAGCCCGATGCTTTTGTCTCGGAAAGATTTCTCCGATAATCTTGTTACTCGCGCCTCATCGGTGGTTTCGGTGAAAACTTTGGGATAGGTGCCAATAATTATACTTGCACTATACACACAAATACACTTACACTATCACTTGTACTCGGCCCGAAATTTTCTCCGTGTTTATTAGTGAATTGATTGTCCTTGATAATGTCTTTTTGTAGAATTTTTTCTAGCGGTATTATATAAGAGCATAAAAAAGATATCTTAAATAATATAAAGAGCATAGAAATGTCTACACATCGTATTAAAAACAATCATTTTATAGATATAAACAATGTTAAATTATTATATTCAGAAAAGAAAAGTAAAACATTAGACCTACTAGTTAGTAATAGTAATAATTAGAACTATTCGTGGTCATATAATAACCACGAATGACTAGCTAATTTTCCAAAATACCCCGGTAATAGATAAGATCATATTGTAATTAAATAGCCCGATTTTTACTTGCGATATTTACAGCTCAGCCTCTAAGGTTTGGATGCGCAGTAGCTTAATGGCCTAACGCCTCAGAGCTCATTCGTTAAAATCGGTTAAGTACTGTACATTCGCTGAACTATTCGTTCTCTGACTCTGTTAGACAGTGACCCACTCACTCTTTCGTTTGCGCATCAGAGAGACCAAATTATGCTGATTAAGCTGTCGATATGCCGGCTCCGGTACGCTCGACTATATGTACGATAACTCCGTAAATATTGAATATTTGTATTTATCCTCTTGCCAGTATACTCTCAATATATTAAATTTCCGAAATATGGAAAAAAAATCGAATTTTTGAAATTACTAAAGGGATTTCCCTCTTTTTAAACACCAAATCAATTTTGTATCTTCTCGACGTGTGTTGTGCTAAGCATGTTAGCATCATCTAGAGATATTTCAATCAAATTCTAAAACAAAACTATTTTCTATTTGTATATTTATTTTCGCTCTGTCCCTTTTGAAAATTCGAAGATTCCTTCAATAACTTCCTAATCTTATATTTTCTAATTAATCTATCTACAATGTTCTTATTATAACCATTCACGGACACCTCTCTAATCAATTTTAATTCTTTGTTATAACTATCTTGTGTAAAGGAAAATAAATTAACCTACCTACCATAAAGTTTAAACTAGCCATTTTGTTACTGCCTTAAGTCCTGCTTTGAATCATTGGGAATGTATTTCGAAGTGGTGGTAGTTTTTCTAACGATGTCAAAATCTAACCTATTTTTATTATTCCTACTCATTACAAGATCCAAAAATGACAATCAATCAATGTTTTTGAGTTCATACGTAATGCTATGGAATTTACCATTTAAGTTCTTAACAAAATCTTCTAAATTTCAATCTTGTCTATCGAAAATTGCATAAACATAATCGACATTTAGATCACAGTATTCACACCCTCGGAAAGTAGCTAAACTCGTCCTTGGCCTCGGTTTGAAATTTGCTCATATAAAAGTTGGCTAAAAAAGGTGACACAACTATCAAATCATTCGACACGGTGAGTGATCACACGCCTGTAATAGCAAAGGTTGCGATCAAAAATTTAAGTACAACAAAAACGGACTAATTATTCTTCAAATTCGTAATCGAAATAATGTGGAGTATCAAGTAAAATATATCTGACAGAAATATTGCAACAGCGGCAAATAAATATAGACAATGATACCAATATATTTTTCTAACATATTATCTCAGCCTTAAAAGGATTAAACGAAGCAGTAAAAAAGATAACAAAAATAATGGGACGCAATAATAGTAAAATCATAGAGGAAACAAAGAAAAAAATAGAAGAAAGAATAACTATGTATAAGGAACGAAAATATGCCACAGATGAATATCAAGAACTTAGAAAAGAAACTGGACAAATTATTAGAAAATATTTAGAACAACACTACGAAAAAGAAATAGAACATGTAATTGAAAATAACAGAAATATGAAATGTCTGAAAAAATACTTTGGAAAACCTGAAATAATTATCTTAAAAAATGACCTAGGTGAGGAAATATGATATAAGAATGATATGCTAAGGAAATACGAGCGATACCCAAAACAAAATAATGATGAAATTTTTTTGTTTTTCTAAAACTCTTTTTTAAGTTTTTTAGAAATTCACAATTAGTTATAGAAATTCACAATTTTTTTTATAATACTAAAACAAATGTTTCAATTATTAGTAAATTAGTGAATATAGTGTATACGTGTATCTATATGAGAATTTTAACGGTACAAGATAGAAAATTTATATTAAAAAAATATGTATTCTAGATACAAAGGTTTGTAAAGAAAAAAAGGTTTTTAAATTCAAAATTCAGAAATGTCATACATAGTAATTTCTCTTTTTAGCGCTATAGCTCTATCTCTTTTTTTTTCTTAGGTGATTGCGTGACGTTGCCAAACCTTTGGTCGAGTGTTTGATTAGTAATCGAAAGTTTGACTTCAATTATTTAAATAATTATATCCATCATAACCCGATATTATTCATACATAATAACATTCTGCAAATATTAAACTTTATCATGTGATATTTTTTATTCTATAAAGTTGGATAATTAATAGTGAACAAATAGAAAAATCCGTGGTGGAAATCATTAATTTTTTTTTATGAATATGCTACAGCAATGGTGAAACTATATAAACCTACCAAACGTTTTCCGATCGACAGATGTATTAGACAGGAGGCTTTAAAATAGTGAATTGGTCAAACAATGGGATCAACATTAGCGGAAAGAAATTGAACCATTTAAGATTTGCTGATTACGTTATTCTGTTTGCCGAAAATAATGTAGATCTCCATGATATGATCTAGAAAAGGCATCTCGAGAAATAGGACTTAACATCAATTTGAGCAAAACCAAGACCGTGTGTCCTGGAGATTCGCAAGTACAGGTTAACAAATTATTGGTCTAATATTGATGAAAATAGGTGTATATGAAGTATTTTATAGTCCTAAATCCGAAAATGATAAGTTAATTCCTGTAACACGTACAGTTTTTTTGTTACAGGGCAAAAAAGGAGATGACATATTTTTACAATTTAATATTTATTTAACATAAACCGGCAAAACGTGTAAAATCTATGCAAAGACGTTACTGAGGATTAAGTGAATAAAACATATATTACATGAGATGTCATACAGCGACAAAAACTTTAATTTTTTTCTCTTGTGTTCTGCAGCATCATCTCTTTTTAAAAAAACCTCCAACATAGATGGGTCGTCCCAGCGTCCCTGGCATTTTGCTTCCGTCATCCTGATGTCCGGGTGAAACCTTTTTCCTTGTTCGCACAAATTTTCCGGAAAAAATCATCAAATGGCAGTGTAAAAAATTCATTTTTAAGGACATGCGACACCCTAGTATTTTTTAATTTTCATGTTTATAGTTTCCATCTTTCTTGTTGTCCAGAAACCATTTCCCTACACTTACAAAACATTTCCAAGCTGTCAATTACTTTTCATTTAATTTTTCGTGAAAACGGAAATCAACTAGAATCTTCCTTACATGCCTTTTTTTAGTTTTACAGCACTTAATTGAGAAAATATTTCTTTTAGGTACTTGAAACCATTACCTTCTTTATCCATGGCTTTGATAAAGTTTTTCATTACTCCAAGCTTAATATGGAGAGGGGAAAGAACCCCTTTTTTTGGGTCAATAATGGGGGCATATTTTATATGAGGCCAATTTTTCTTACTGTAATGCTCTTTTGTTGCCCTATTGTCCCATAGACACAAAAACAGTAATACTTAACCTCCTCGAAGTCCTAGCAATATACCTATTATTTTAAATCCCCGTAAATATTTGACTGATATTGTTCGTATTTAACAATATGTTTGCTAAGTTGTCATATGTTTCTTTCATTGTCACTGAATGGGCAATTTATGGAAATACGCCACTCTGAAGGTCACAACACAATCACAACAGACACATAGCGATCCTTCCATTTTATAAAAACTTTAAAATGCTACATTTCGTTTTTGGTAAAGTGAAACATTTGTATTTTTTTCTGATACGGGGACGTGCTAGGCCATTTCTGTGAAAAGGTGTATATATATATATATATATATATATATATATATATATATATATATATATATATATATATATATATATATATATATATATATATATACATATATAAATAAATGTGCAAATATTTTATTTAAATTGAATTATATTATCGTTCTTGAATATTGGATATCGTTAGGTTTGGAACCGTAATGGCAAAACACATAACATTTTCGGTTTCAATTTGGAATAAAGCACGGTTGAATCCACCGATGCTTTTTCCATTTTCCGACTGAATAGCGGCAGCAGATTGACTGTAATCCAGAAACGAGTATCACCTACCTGAGAAGTTAATCAAGTCGTATCTGCGGCCGAAGGCTGTGCACGTTCGATCCGAAACACGTCCATAAATCGCGCTACACGCCGCCCGTAAATCCGGCACGGCTTAGGGCGTCGATGGACCGCCGTCGGGGCGGCGACGCTTTGGCTTTCCTCGACGAATAAAAGCGAAGATTTTTGAGGGGAACGTCGCTATTTCCTACGTACGCGAATAATAAACCAACCGGGGGTTCTAATGGGAAATTAAACGACTTTTTGATAGGAGTTCGGTTAGAAAATATAGTTTCCGATTCGGCTTTACTCAGGCAAATTCAGTCTTTAAATATGTTTGTTTATTTGTTTATTTAAGTTGGACATGTCAATATATTAGGCGTTATTGAACTATTTGATTTAGAGCTTAACGTGGGTTGGGTTCAACATCTCCTTGGGGTTCAGTCATTGGTGTGTGTTTAACCTTAAATCTCATGAGAAGCAGACCGATGGACTAACGTAGAATCCCTATCAGAAGGTCCTACCCAGAACCGAATTGGTGTGACTGAAGGACGATTCCTTGTAGGATTTTGAACTCTTCTCTGTTGAAATGTAGAACGCAAGCATGGACTCGCCTCGAAAGATAATCCATCCATGTATTAGTTATAATAAGTGATGCTGCCGTAAAATTACTCATGGACTAAATATTTTAATTTTTGTTAAAGTCTGTTTATAGCTAGAATGTAGATTATATTGTTAATGGTCTTAAATAGAGAAACTGATCAAATACGGCACGAAGGTTATTTGAAAAGTTCTCTGGAATGCTGTGCCGGGAAATTTCAGATACGCGCGCTATATTACGCGTGCTTCTGAATAATTAATAAAGTTGAAGTTCAAGCTGTTGTAAACTACATTATGTAATGTTTTTTGGGTGATTTGCAACGGTAGATGAAACATATATTCACCATTATATGTCGACTTGAAGCAGCAGTTTAAATAATGTGTGTAAACAGGTAAAAATGCGTTGATGAAAACTAAAACGGTTTAATTTGTAGGAAAAGTTATTGCTACGGTTCTCCGCCATGACAACTACATTTTCGTGATGTAGTCCTCATAGACTACTTAGTAAAATGTAGAATCATCACCAGGAGGTATTACGCTTCACTACAGGATCAATTGAAGGGTCTTATTAGCGAAAAGAAAATCTTTCCCTACGATAATGCGCCTGTACATATCTCTCGGATTGTTGCTGTAATCCATAATCTACGCTTTGAAGTGCTTCCATGGGCACCGTATTCACCGGGTATGTTTCCCAGCGATTACGTCCTCTTCTCAAACTGGAAGAAATGGCTTGCTGGACGAAGATTCACTTCAAATGATGAGGTCAAATCTGAGAGAACCGTTTATTTTTCAGAGTTCGGCAAATCGTATTATACTGAAGGTATTAAAAAGTTCGAATGTCGTTGTTCTAATTGTATTGAATTGCAAGGTGACTACGTGGATAAATTTTAAAAACTCTGGTCTTTTTTAAAAAAGTTCTGGTGCTTTCTCTGACTGACCGAGAACTTTTCAGACGTCCCTCGTATTTATAGGGTGATTTTTGTGTGCTTCCGAACTTTAAATTCAAATATAACAACAACCAAATTAGACGCCCTGAAACTAATTGTTTTATGTCAAATAACATTCAGTGGCATTAATGTTCTCAAAACGATTTTGAACAAATTTTCGCCGCAGCTACCTCTGAAAAAGCGCATTCTGTCAATCCAATTTCCGACCACGTTTTGAAGCAATTGGGGTATTATGTCCACAGTTGCCCGAGTTATGTTGGTTTATCGGGATAGAGCAAAGATTTAACATAACGTCAAAGAAAATTCTCTAATGGCGCTAAATCTTGGTTGATATGACCTGGTGGCCAATCATCAGTTCCGTTCCTCGAAACAATTTTCTCACCGAATTGTTCCCTCAATAAATCGATTTTTGCGTTGGCTGCATGTGGAGCCGCCCTCTTGAAACCACATCTTCCCCAGATCAATACCATTCAAAATCGGAATTAAATAATCATTGATCAACGCTCTGTAATGATTCGCATTAAGGGTAACGTGCTTTCCGGCTGCTTTTTAAAAAAAATACGGTCTAGTGATGCTATCAATGTAAAATCCGCATTTTTTTGGATACAACGATAATTGTTGCATGATTTGCGGGTTATTTTCACTCCAAATGCGGTCATTCTGTTTTTTTTTACGTAACAATTTAGCCAAAAATGAGCTTCGTCGCTAAAGGCATATATAGTTTTTGTTTCTATTATGAAGAAAGACTGCTTTTAGGCTGTATTTTGATGAATCTATGAAAATACGCTTGAAAGGTACATGATCCATATTAAGCTCATTCATTAAACCATCAATATCACAACAGACACATAGCGATCCTTCCATTTTATAAAAACTTGAAAATGTTACATTCCGTTTTTGGTAAAGTGAAACACTTGTATTTTTCTCTGACAGGTTCCACTGTTGAAGTCTGGAACTGGTGTTCTCAGGAAGTTGTGGATCAGATCCTGATGAATAATTAGAATCAGCGGGAAACATGTTGTCCAGGTATAAAGGCGCCATCAGTACGGATAGTTCAGAAGGCAAGTTTGGATACTGAATTGTATTCCTTTGCTTTAGTGATAAAGTTTTGAAGTAATACTGATGTGATTTTTTATGTGAAACATTGATACTGTTTTAGTGATACAAAAGTAGCATACTTACATGGTCAGTAGGTTCTCGCCACACCATAGGAACAGCAAACGGTATAAAACTTTTCTTGCGAAGCATTCACTGCACTAGATTAACGTGATAATTCACACAGCAAACATGAGAAGTCCAACTTTTATCTTGATCCCCAATTTGGTACTTATAATATAAAATATAAAATATATGCTTTTTTGTCTTCCTCGGATATAGATCTAGCTTGTGACTTTAAAATAAATCGTCCGCATATATAACAAAACTTATCGGGGGGGATTTCTGCAAAATCGACGACTAGAACTTGCCATTTTATATAAAATCGACTTCTTCACTTGACTGTACTGTAAACCAGATAGAAACAAAGTAAACTATAGAAAACAATAAAACTGTCCTTAAAGGTTCGTATCATCATCAGCCCGTGTCGATCCACTGCAGGATGAAGGCCTCTTCAGCATGCTTCCAACTTTCACGGTCCTGGGCTTTCCTATGCCATTCGGGTCCTATATACTTAACGATGTCATCAGTCCATCGAGCTTTCGATCTTCTTCGAGGACGTTTGCGATCAGGCGGTATCCAGTCCAGGACCGCCCTGGTCCATCTTTCGTCCCATCGCCTCGCTACATGGCCTGTCCACTTCCATTTCAATTGCTTTATTCTTCTAATGATATCACTCACTTTCGTTTGTTCTCTGATCCATGTGCAGGTCTTTCTATCGCGTCTAGTAATGGCAAGCATACATCTTTCCATTGCCTTCTGTGCTACTCGAAGCTTTTGAACTGACTGTGTGATGATGAGTGTGATATGAGTGTCCAGGTCTCACTTCCGTATCTCATAACGGGCAGGACACACTGATCAAAGACTTTTCTTTTCAGGGAAAGTGGTAGTTTGCTCTTAAACACTATGTTGAGCCTGCCACATGTAAAGCGTCGTTCCACCTCCCGGACGGTATCTCCATCCATTGAAACCCTCTGCCCAAGATATACATAGTGATCCACAACTTCCAAATCCGTTCCCAAAATAGAAATCCTTTTGTCTTCAGCAAATTCATTAAACATGGCCTGACTCTTCTTCTGTTGATTTTCAAGCCAAATGGTTCCCCAGCCCTTTGGAGCTCTTGTACGTGTCTTTGCAGTTCATCTGGGTCTTGCGAACGATATCATCTGCGAATCTAAGATGATTTAACAATGCATTATTAATACTTATTCCATCCTGTTCCCAATCCAGATTACGGAACACTTCTTCCAGACAGGCTGAGGCGAAAAAAGAGGCGAAAAAAGAGGCGAAAAAAGAGGCGAAGAAGATTGCCTCACCCTGCCGCATGCCCCGCTCCACATTTATTCCAACCTCAAGATCGTCAAGGTGAACTGTCGGTGTAGCTTCATCATATATCGATCCTAGTAGATTTACACAGTCTATGCCTATATAAAAGGTTCGTATAATACTATGGAAATACCCCTCTATGGTATTGTGGTAATGCCTACATTGTTCATTTCAAAGTTAGGTACAAATAATTTCAATGATCCTATGATATAAAGAAGAAGGTATTTGAAAATGGGACGCGCTAGGTCATTTCTGTAAAAAGGTGTTTTAATAACTACCTAAATGAAACGGAAAAAGAGCATTCTTATCAATGTTACAAAAATTATGTCACCCTGTGTTATTGATAGATTAAGAAGGGAATCTCCAGACACAAAATACCATCGTAAAATCTTAACAACCACATTCTAAAGTGAGATTATGATTAATAAGAATACGTGCATATCTAAAAATTTTACAAAACTCACACAACTTTATAGCAAAAAAGTTTGTAAATCATTTGTAACTTTCTATATTTTCTGTTTATTTAATTCACCAGTTAAACTCTATATATACTGTTTTTTTTGGTTCTTCACGTGCGATATTGTAATTCTTATTTTTTTAAGGGAGGGCGCAGAAAACAAGCGTCGGTTCACAGTCTAATCTCTTATGTCATTTTGTTGCTATAATAGTACCTCTCAAAACTCTATTGATGTTTAAACAATTTCGAGTTAGCGTCGTATTTTTTTGTATGGTAAATATGTCTAGTTTCGAATCAAATAAAGAGCATTTGCTTGTTGCTGAGCGACTTGCTTGCAGCTACTACAAAACGGCAGTGAAAGCCGTCGTATACTTGTGGTAGCTTGCACTGACAATGTCCCAATGCAAGGCGCTTGTGGGGTTTGGTTTAGACAATTCAAAAATGGTGATTTCAACTTGAAAGACAAAGGACGCCCAGGTCAACCGAAAAAAATTGTTACATTGTTGGAAGAAGACGATATGCAAACCCAACAATAAATTTCAGAGATGTTAAATGTTGGTCGCCGAACCTTTTCTGATAGTCTGCATACTATGGGAAAGATCCAGAGGTCAGAAAAATAGGTACCACATCACCTGAACAACAGACAGATGGAAAAGCTTAAAATAGTGTGCGAAGTTTTACTTTCTCGGCATAAAATAAATACTTTTTTTGCATCGGATCGTGACTGGAGACGAAAAATGGATACATTTTCAGAACCCAAAATGCAGAAAATCATGGGTTGACCTAAGACAACCATCAATATCGACCGCAAGACTTGGAAAGAAGAATGTGCTACAAGACACGAAAAGTAATTTTGGAACAGGACAACGCTCTAATACACACAGTGAAAGCGATCAGAAACATCATTTCGACACTTGGCTGGGAACCCTTTCCCCACCCGCCCTACTCACCAGACTTGGCCCCTTCCAACTACCATTTATTTCCATTGATGTCTCACGCACTTTCCATGAAACACTTCAGCCATTACGGCAATGTTGAAAAGTGGCTTTTCTTGCTTGATGACTTGATGGCTGGACTACCTTAAAAGATGTACGGTTTTTCTGGGAGGGCATCCACAAATTGCCAGAGAGATGGAGAAAATGTGCAGCTAGTGATGGCGGATACTTTGAATAAGCCATTTTTTACCTTTCTTCCAACTTAAACGGTTTTTTTAGAAAAAAATAAGAATTATTAAACCCACCAGGAAATGATCAGAGTCTCTTATAACAGTTATTTGTTATTATGCAATATTTTTTCTGGAATTTTTATTTTCAAGTAGTGTATGATTTTTCGCCTTTAATTCCGTAAACTTTCTCATCCCCGTTGATCCTTTGAATTATTGCTTTTAGTAAGTGTAAAAAGCAATCGAATTTTTATTTTTTTTTTCACTTTTGTGTAATTAAAAATTTAAATTTAGAATAATTTAACAATCAGTAATAAACTAAATCGCAAATTCAATAGCAACAAAATAGTATAAAATACACATGAACCGAATAACATAGTAAATTAATAAATATTTATAATAAAATATCACATTAAAACATTCGAATTTGTGAATCATTCTCAAAAATTTACGGGTATTTATAAGTGCGTCAAACGCTTATCTACAATTGATGGTACGGAAATGTACTAGGTGTTTCAGAATACCAGCGCGTGGCTACCACACACTACCACCCCCACATCGCTGTCGGTTATCAGTCAGATCTACACGCGGCCGTTTTACGCCGAACGGGGCTCGTGTCCAGGTGGGAAGTCCGTAATTGATTTGAGCTTTGGCGTTTTTCCGAGCCGGACTCGCATTAGGGTTGGGCCGCGCTAATAGCCGCAGTTTAATTACCTTTATTACCGCTTTTATTAGTTCGCTACACACGAAATGAGCGGCCTCGGCGTTGATACATTTCGAACTATTACAGAAATTACTTGAATTACTCAATTGTGTCGCGGGGCGGAAACCGACCATCGCCAATCCATTTTTACTGAATAATATTGTTAAAAAATACTTGTGTATTATTATGTGACAGAGATGTCGCATTGTTTAAACATAAATGATAATTGTTAATGTTAATTCAAAAGTTCTCGATTTATTAATGTACGGTATTACATCAAATTATCTTGTTGATTTTTTGGAGAATTAAAGAAATATTTTACAGTATACTATATTACAATACAGTACTAGGCTAATTGAAAAGTTCGCGGAGCAGAAATGTTAAAACAAGTTTATAGTTGAAAAAAATGACTTTATTCTTCCGTATATGGTCTCTTAAGCTCAATACATTTTTTCCAGCGGTTCTCCAATTCATTTATTCCATATCTGAAGTGATTTTCAGAAAGTCTTTCAAAATACTCATCTACGGCTGCTATAACTTCTTCATTTGATGAGAAACGGTTTGCTACGTAGGGATTTTTTGAGGTTTGGGAACAGATGAAAGTCAGAGGAGGCTAGATCTGGTGAATATGGTGGATGCCCCAATAATTCGTAGTGTAACTCTTTCAATTTGGCCATTGCAAGAACACCTCTGTGAACCGGTGCATTGTCTTGATGAAAAATTATTTTTTATTCGCTAAATCAAGTCTTTTCTTACGAAAACGTTTTTGCATCCAATTAACCCAAAATGTTTGGCAAGGATGTTCTGTCGGTTTGACGAATAAATTAACAAAATGCCTTTGGCATCCCTAAAAATTGATGACATAACCTTTGTAGTCGATTTTGACCACTTTAGCTGCTTCGGACCACTCTGCGGTTTGTTGTTGCAGTTCAGGATCACAGTGGTAAACTTGAGTCTAATCCATAGTTACAAAACGACGTTTAAAGTCTATCTTATTTTATCGAAAAAGATTCAAATGTTGGTTAGAAAGTTTTACTCGAAGTCGTTTTTTATCGGAATTTAACAAATGCGCCACCCATCTTGCACATATGTTTTGTCAAACCCAAACAAAAAACCCCAAAATCCCTTCCTTTTTCAAAATATGAAACACCCATTCAATTGAGATATCCATGGCCTTAGCAGTTTTGCTCAAAGTCAATTGTCTGTCATTCATAATCATGTCATGTATATGATTAATTATTTGTTCAGTGTTTGATGCCATTTATTGGACGCCCAGAGGATCATCATCCAGGCTTGTACGATCACGTTGAAACTCATCTGCCCTCTTACAAACCATTTGTTTTTGAAGGCGCAGACTGCCCTAGTATCACATTTCATTATGAATTTCCATTGCCTTTAAACTTTTTTTTACAAAGAATTTAATCAATGCACGATTTTCAATATTTTTCATTTTAAAAAATAACACTGATACGTATACTTTAAGCTGCTGTTTTGTATGAATGAATTGACAGATCGACTTGAAACTTCACATATGTTCATATGAAGGATGACACTTCAAAATGTAGTAGATTATATAGTTCTTTTACTGCTCTATAGGTATCGATGCGCAAAATTTTCAATTAGCCTAGTATGTGTCGCTCTTATTGATGATATCTCACCATGTCTCTGATAGCTGCACAATCTCGTCTCATAAAGGAATCCTTTCCAGTCCTACCAAATGCATAGCATAATTTTCTTCGGAAGTTTTTTAAGTTTTTTATTCTCTTAAACTTACACCATGATCTTTTACGCTTAACATCATCACACATAATCTATTTTTTATCATATGTAATCATCCGCTTTAAAAATAGATTGGTTTTGTGCGTTTTAGTGGAGAATCGTCAGAAGTCACAAGTCACAAGTCTTTCAATTTTTTTTTTCCTTAACTCATGCAACACCTATACATCGTTCTTGTTATCCATTCCAAGATGATGTGATCGCCTTGACAGTGTTAACTGGAGAATTTCTTCTATTTCTCAAGTTGTTCAATGCCAATCACTTTCAATTAGTACCAATATTTCGTTGCGTCAGCCTCCATCGGTTGTCCAGAACGTGGTGCAATATTAAAATTATTTTTACGAAATTTTCTGATCCACTTTCGGCACATAGAATTATAAATATACATCATATACCTACATTGTACACATAATATACTTCTTTTGCAAAACATTGTTGTCGTTTTAGAAATATAAAGGTGTAATATAATTTTTATTTTTCTAAATAAACAAAAGTTTCTTGCTTCAATTGACAATAAAAATAAAACCATGGGATGAATATAACTGAGACTTTGACAGCTATCTGGTGAATAATGATGCTTACTGAAAACAAACCATTTCCGATGCTACGTGGGCTACCTCTTGGATTTTCTAAGGACTTATTGAACGACCCTCGTACCTAAGTTCAAACAAGATACGAACTTTTGTACCAACCCAATGCTTTTACTTTTTACTTTTGCCATCTTTTTTCTTTTTTAATTGTAACTACAAGTATTTATTTACTGATAGATTTTAAATCTATTAAAACTAGTCAAAAAGACTAACCATTCATTTTTCTTTAACAAATATTAACCTATATACTTATCAACTAAAGTTAATCCATTGATGTCCTTTAGATTGTTGTAATGATTATGTTACTCCACTCGCGCACTATGCTCTGCTTTTGCACACAACAAACTACCCGAGGTCAGGAGGTTTAGTTCTCTTCATATTTCGGACATAATTTTGATTTTAGGATTTGAATATAAATCAGCTTATTATTATCTTATTATTTATGGTCATCTTGGAATATCTTCCTATAAGCCAATAATATTTTCTATATTTGAGATTAAGCTCAGCTTTTTTCTTTTTTACATGCTCTTTCCACCTTAGTTTGACATCAAGGGTCATGCCGAGGTATTTGGCATTCAGCACATCATACGGAACGGTTGTACCATTTATATCTAGAGGGAACTGCTCCGCAATTTTCTTGTTGGTAAAGTTGACATGTGTAGATTTCAGTATATTGACCTTGATTTTTCATTTTTTTGGTCCATTTTACAATTTTATTGCTTGCTGATTGTAGTTTTCTAGTTGAGGTTTCTACGTTTTGGTGCACTGTTAGTAGAACAGTATCGTCAGCAAATGTAGCTATTGTAGTGTCTTTCAGAGCTGGTAGAGCGCTAGTATATAACAGATAAAGGACGGGCCCAAGAATGCTTCCCTGAGGAACTCCCGCTCTTATTTCTTTCAAGACAGAGTATTCGTCTCGTTACTTGTTTTTCTTCCAGTGTACGTTCTATATTCTCAGTGACTCGGTGAACTTGATCAATGGTTAAATATTTAGATCTGTAACCAAATTGATAATCTGGTTCTTCTATGAGTGGTTTCAACCGTTTTAACAGCAAATAACTTTGAGACAATTGGCAACAATGAAATAGGCCTATAGGATTTGATATCTTTTTTTTTCTTTATTTGGATTTTTCGCCACGATTTAAAACTCAAAAAATATCAAAAATATCTGTTCTCATGTAAATAAAGAATCACTGGGTAAAAACAAAAAACCAAACGGAGACAAATTTCTCAGTGATTCTTTTTTGTAATAAATTTAACGAACAAAATTTTAAAAATATAAAAAATGTTCTAAAAAAATATACAATCTTTAACTTTAACGTTTTGGGAAGTATTCTCCTCCCGTTTTCAAAACGAATCTAAAAATAAATTATATTAATTTCTATAAATTCTGAAAATATAAGAAGTAAATATATTTTTGTGTATGTCAATAATACTTACATTGACAATTAGTTTTTAATGACAGTGACATAGAACCAAAAAAAAGTATATATAGGTGAAGTATATTGTGTGATTGTGATTGTGTATTGAAATACATAAATGTTTTTAATTGTATCCTTTAGAATCGGGAACCATATTGAATTTAAATCTACCGAAGGCATATCAATATAGTTATTTTTATTTAACTTAATTATAGCGGTTTCTTTTATAATTAATTTGTGTATCTCAGCTTCTTCTGCTAATTGAACTATTGTTTTTAATTCTATATTGAGGTTACCACCTGGCATACCAATGCCATTCTAAACGAAAAACCTCAACTAGAGATATTTCTGAATATGCAACAAATTGATGTTTGTCTCATTTCAGAAACACATCTCACAATTTAAGAATAAAAGGATATAAAGTATATCACACTATACACCCAGATAACAAAGCTAGAGATCTCAGCGCCAAACATGTGGATGTGGCTACTACCAAAGGTCGTGAATAAAGAAAAGCCATAAGCAAAAGAGGCTGTAATTGTCATTTCACTGGTAAACTTACATACTGGCTGACCGATTAATAAAATACCTGATGTATTGGTCTTCTTTATTACAAGAAAAGTATCAGCAAAGTGTGTTAAAATAGAAGAAAACTTCGGCTTAAGATTCTGATCATTCACTAGTTATAATAACACTAAGTGAACGAATTATCAAAAAGGAAGCTCGACCCATATTAGTCAATAAAACTACCGACTGGGAAAGCTTTAAAATAGAACTGCAAAAAAACTTTTGCCATTGATAACAATATTTGTTATTGTATTTTTACAACATTAAATTGTATACGTCACAGAAGAATCATAATTTATTTATATTAATATTAATTACCCTAGTCAATTTTTGGATTTCAATTATTGTTTATATAAATAACTGCAGAAAGTTTAAAAGCTTTTAATATATTCGATACTTAATGCTTTTAATGAGAAATGTTTTCTCTCTGATGTTAATCATTTATAACTAAAAAGGGATGTATATATATATATATATATATATATATATATATATATATATATATATATATATATATATATATATATATATATATATATATATATATATATACTGGTGACCAACAAACTAAGGGTGGTGTTTCCAGAATGAATTTAGCGAGCAGTATTAGTCTGAATTTAAAAAACAATTACTTTATTAATTATTATACATTAATGAGATATTTTTTTGAAAACCAAGCTGTCTGAATTGTTGTGCCATTTTCTTTACCAATAAGACGTCGGTTTAACCCCCTCCAAATGTTTTCGATCATATTTAGATCCGGGGACGGAGAAGGCCACTGTAACACTTTTGTATGTTTCCTGTCGAATCACTACTTCACCATATGAGCCGTATGTTTCAGATCATGGTCTTGTTGGTATACTCACCGTAAAGGCATATTCTTTTCAGCATAATGTAGCATAAATGTCTTTAAGATTCCTAGCAGTAAATACATATAGTAAATTGCTTTTGTAATTTTTTCTATTATCCAAAATATTGGACCTTGCACAAGCAGCCTCAAGCTTTGATGTTATTACCCGTGCTTCATTGTACCTAAAGTGTTACATAGATTGAATTCTTCATATAATTCGCCATCAGAACCATATAAATTAATTTTGGTTTCATCGCTAAAAAGAATATTTTTGCAGTTAAGTTGGAAATCTTCACTACAGTTTCTTCTAACACATTTTAACTGCTGCTTTATGTTGTTTACTTAAAAATGGAATTTTCCTGGCTTCTCTACCGTATAGGTAGATATATGTCGTCTTAAGCGGCCTATGATAAATGTCGTCTTAAGCGGCCTTCACACCATCAATATATATTGTCAATAAAATATTGTCAATATGGTCAATAAATATTAACAAATTGTAATTGCGTTACACTATCAATGTTTATTGACAATCTAGTTTTGCGCTGGCAGTCAATGATGTTATAGCGACAAAACGCATGTGTAGATATAACAGTATGTATATATATATATATATATATATATATATATATATATATATATATATATATATATATATATATATATATGTATATATATATATATATATATATATATATATATATATATATATATATATATATATATATATATATATATATATATATATTAATTAATTCGTTAATAAATAAATGGGGGCGTGTTCGAAAAAACGTTCGAACACGTCGATTGGTATTTTTAGATGCGCATTTTTTTCAACAAAATTTTTTTATACAGGGTGTGTCATGTAACAATGGCCAATACCAACCTTCTTATTTTAAATACAACACCCTGTATATTATTTAATTTTTGGATTCTTCAGGAAATTCTAGACATATTTCATGTAAAATATCCTAGACTTATATTCAATTGTTTCGGAAATATTAAGTGTTTTCAGATTTATCGCAAAAATTAACTGATTTTTTTGATTTTTTTTTGAAAATTATTTGATTACAGAAATTCGCTACAACACACAATAGAAAGATAGTATTGTCCTGTTACATGGTACACCCTGTATAAAAGGTTTTCGTTGGAAAAAATGCGCAACTACACTTTTTTTTAACACTGTAAACAAAATTGTGGAAATTTCAAAACTATTTAGTTTTTGTATAAATTTTTTATTTAAAACATTTAATGTAACAAATATTCGAATTGTGAACCCTGGACGTCCTGGCAACACCCCAACCTCAAGTAAAACTGATTCCTGACATTATTTAATGTTTGTGGCGTAATTGACCTAATGCTGTCGGTAATGCGTCCTCTTAAATCATTCAGATCTTGTGGCTTGGTTTTGTATACGACGCTTTTGAGATATCCCCATAAAAAAAATCCAACGGAGTGAGGTCCGGGTACCTTGGTGACCATTCTAGTGGCCCTCTCCTCCCAATCCATCGATTTGGAAACACATTATCGAGGTACTGCCGCACATTAACTTGATAATGGGGGGGTGCTCCATCTTGTTGGAACCAAATTGTGTCGGCTAGCAATTGAGGATTTCTTCTATTAGGGTACAAATTTATATGATTTGGAATGAGCTGATTTTGGAGAAAGTCTAAGTAATTTACTCCATTTAAATTTTGATCGAAAAATATTGGACCAATTATTTCATCTCCTATAATACCTACCCAGATATAAATCTTTTCAGGTCTTTGTTGTGTGAATTTCCCGCATCCAGTGAGGATTTTCTCTCGAGCAATAACGACAGTTCTGGCGATTGACATGCCCATGAAGAGTAAAAGTAGATTCATCAGAAAATAAAACCTTTTCCACTCTCAGAAGGTTGTTGTCTATTCTGTGCATCATTTGTTCACAAAACTCCATTCTCCTGTCGAAGTCGTCTTCACTAAGCTCTTGAGTAGGCTGTAGCTTATACGGATGCATTTTATTCTCCTTCAATATTCTGGCAACCGAAGAGCGACCAACATTGTTTTCCAAGGCAACTTGTCGAGCTGAGGTATGCGGATTGTCTTGGAATGCAAGCATTACATCCATTTTTTTGTTATCGGTCAACGACACTGCTTCCTTCTTAATTTGTCTCACGTGTCCCAGTTCTCTAAATTGTTTTTCAACTTTACTTACTGTACCTTGGGATATGGGTGGTAAGTCAGGATATTTTTCCCTAAAGAGACGAATAACTTCGGCTTGAGTTCGTGTCCTATCTCCATAACCTATCATCATTAAGATAGTTATTTTATGACTCTCTGATAAATACACCAAATTTAAATCAAGTGAATCACACACGTCAAAGAAAACTAATTTAAAAGGCACGTTGATTTTTTTGACGTTTCATACAACAAATACCTACCTTTGAAAACCTGATTTTTATCTTTGCCTATTTTTATCTTTGCCCTATGTTCGAAGAATTACTTAATATTTCCGAAACAGTTGAAGATAAGTCTAGGATATTTTGCATGAAATATGTCTACAATTTCCTGAAGAATCCAATAATTAAATAATATACAGGGTGTTGTATTTAAAATAAGAAAGTTATTATTGGCCACTGTTACATGTCACACCCTGTATAAGAAAAAAAATGCGCATCTAAAAATACCAATCGACGTGTTCGAGCGTTTTTTCGAACACGCCCCCATTTATTTATTAACGAATTTATTCCATTTGGCTGGGACACACGGTATATATATATATATATATATATATATATATATATATATATATATATATATATATATATATATATATGCGAGGGCCGTTTTATGGTTGTGGAGCTGATACTTAGGTAAATATTTTTTGTATAAGGACAGAGTTAGCAAAAAGATCCTTCAAAGCCTCGCGTAAAATACGATTTACCATTTTTTTTCTGTTTTTTTCTTAGACGGCCTCTCTTTCAGATCACATATGATTCTTTCAAAACTTTAGCAATTACACATGGTGATCGTTTGATTGCACTCATAAAAAATACAAAAGATTTGTTTTTGCTTCTCAATCGCAAAATTAAACGCCTTTCTTTAGTAGTACAAGGTCCAGCGCGGCCCATGTTTATTTTAATATAGTGGAAAATTTTTACAACTTTTGCTGTATCAAGAAAATTAATACATAATTTATCAAAATTGGCACGCCATAAAGAACCAGTGGAGAAAATAAAATCTTTAAGAAGATAAGCAGTCATAAAATGCGCTGGTTATATTGTAAACAAATGTTTAAAGATCAATTAATATTAACACATTACATTATCTATAATGGTAAATAAATTTGAAAAGAAAACTTGGGAATTTCAATTTTTTTCTATCCGGGGCTCGCCTATTGCCAACAAGTTACTGAATCGCCAAGACTTTGCGGATGATATTGGAAGTGCTTATCACCGTTTTTTGGGCTGAAGCTATTGTCCCGATTGTATTAAATATCCCTAAAAATTTCAATGATCTTTGTTGTGTTTTCTCTATGAGACCATTACTCGATATGATTATAGGTAAAATGTGTATTTTTTTTGTATTCTATATATTTCTTTCAGTTCGTGCGAGAATTCTTGGTATCTTATTATTTTTTCCAGCCTTTTCTTGCCTATATTGTCGCCTAGAGGTATTGCAACATCAATGATTGTACTTTGCTTATCTTTTTTATTAATCACAATTATATCAGGGCGGTTATTTTGTTATCGGTTATTATGCCAGTATCCTAGTAAATCCTGACATTGTCATTTCTCGTGACAGACTCAGGTTTGTATTTATAAGGTTCTTCCATTTTAGTTAGGCAATATTTAATACATAATTCATGAAGCGTAGTACCTGTCTCTGCGTTATGCCTTTTTTTGATGCTGCTATATTTCAAGTCCATCTAGCATATTTCCTTTTTTATTTATGATTTGAAGTACAATTGTGTCAAAAAAAAATTGTAACCTAAAATAGCCAATATTAATGGTAAGTTATATTATGAATATATCTTACACATTGTTAGAACCAGATGTCCATATTAGTGGTAGTTTATGAATTATTGTCTCTAATAAAGCATCGTTTGGACGACAAATGCAAAAAAAGTTGAGTTGACATTTAATGACACTACACGCTTTCAAATCTTTATCTTTGTTTCATTCAAGATTTATTAGTTATAATTTGTACTGTAAGTCTGAAATGAGAGTGTTCCAGGTTCGAAAAAATCTCGGCTTGACACATGGGTGGCGCAAGTGTGACGAAATGTTGTCATACTTGCGAAAATGCATATTAATTATGATGACTCATTCACATTTCATGGTTTTTAAGCTGGTTTATTGAGTTGCGATGTGGTCGAACCAGCACGAGTGATGCTCCACACTTAAGACTCTGCGCTGAAGTTACCAGTGAACAAATAACCAACAAGATACATAAAATTGTGTTGGTCGATCGTTGACTGAAGGTTGTAGATATGGCTGAGATAATAAATATCTCGGACAAGCGCATACAGAGAAAACTCGCCATGAGAAAGCTAGCAGCGCAAGTTGTACTGCATTTGCTCACTGCGGACCAAAAACAGAATGAAGTGATTACTTTACAGTAATCGCACAAATATATAAGTTCATTTCTAAGGAGTTTCTACAGTGTTTCGTGACTGTTGATGAAATTTGCATTCAATCTGCGATTCGCAAGAGATTATCTTCATCGATTATTTGAAAAAAGGAAAGATGATCACAGGACAGTAATATGCTGCATTATTGATTAAAGTTTACGCAAATTTAATATAAAACGCTCTCATTTAGTTAAAAAAAAGTGTTGTTTTCCCACGATAATGCATCCTCCCACTTATTTCTCCATCGGTGGCGAACTTGCGATACGAATTGATCAATTCTATTTTCCGGAATTGACCCGTTCCGACTTCCGCGATCATTGCCGAAACAGGGGACTAATTTGCAGTTCGACAAGTCGTACTTTTTGGGGGCATAAAGAGCATAAAAAAATGGCAGTTATGTCTTAAAAATAATACTCTCCAAATGTCCTTCTCGACTGTTTCTCTAGATGGCTATTTTTTTTTTGTAAAATTGTCAATAGTAATATGGCACAATTGCGGTTCAATTTTACCAATAATTTGATGCATGTTTTGCTTCAGGTCATCAAAATCCTGCATTATTTCTTTTGTAGTAAATTTGCACAATTCTTGAGTTGGGTCCACACCAATAAAATTTTGCGTTGTGCCGGTTGTATGTATTGTATGTGGTGTGCGTGCGTAGCAATGTAGACTCTGACTCCCAAGGTCGCCGCAATAATATTTGCGTGCGACACGCACGCACGCGAACAATCTGTTGTCGGTTTTCTTCCGAACATCAAAGGAATTTGCGGCGCACAAGATATGTGTGTGGACGTATTGTTGAAGTGAAATTAATATTTTTAGTTTTAGAAAGATACTTGCTTGACGTGGCTATATTGAAATTTGTTATTTAGTAATATATTATTTATTGAGTAACTGACAGTAGTCAAAGCATGTCCCGGCATATAATTATGTAGAAGAAATAGTGTGCAGCATTCATAATAAAGAACAATTTTTATCAAGAAAAAGAGAAAAAATAGCAAGAAATGACGTTATTGAATGAAACATTTGTACCAAAACAGAAAAGTATAAAAAACAGAAAATAAGTATACACTGAAACACTGAAAAATATAAAGAACTTTGTTTTTGAGGCTTGTTGGAATAACCTAATCAAGCATAACGGACCGGAGCGTACAGCGTGCACAACACAAATATTTATTGACTGTATGTGATAATTTTACGTGGTAAACATTTTCGCCGCACAGTAAACTCTAGACATACGCAAATGGTGTGGACCAAGCCAAGTTTATTGGTGTGGATCAAGCTTAACACGTTCTTCCGCCATGAAACGATCTATAATTAATTTTCCGGGTTTCTAGATGACACATGTCAGATACATTTCTAGGTGAAATTGTTGAAAAACGGAAAACTAAATTTAAATCCCGAAGTAGATACCCATAGGGCCACCCTTTATTTAATTTAAAAAGTATAGGACTTTTCAGTTCAATTCTCTATATATAGAGGATGGAATTCCATCCTATAGTATACCAGGTCTGTAAATATGAATCCGGAATTTGTCCATATATGGCCCTAGCTGTCAACAATGTCGTTACCGCCAAACCGCGTCATTAGCGCCATTTCTTTGCGGACATCTGATAAAGATTTTCAACTCACAACAATACAAGTTTCATACAACAGCATAATTTGTAATAGTGTTGAACATGTCGAAATTTATACCTGGAAACTACGATTTACAGACAGCATTGAGTTTCTGTTAACATTTGAAGAAAATTGCTGCAAAATCGCATCGGATGCTTATCGAAGCTTACGATAATCATGCTCTTGGTAAATTACAGTACTTTGAGTGGTTTAAAACATTATAATGTGGCGATTTTGATGTGAGAACGAAGAGCGTGGGAGACCAAAAGTTTGAAGATTGCCAGCATTGTTGGATGAGGATGACGCTCAAACGCAACAACAAGTGGATCAGTTAAATGTAACATGAGAAGCAGTCTCAATATGTTTGAAAGCCATAGTAACAATCCAGAAGATGGGAAAATGGGTTCCACATGAACTGAATGAAGAACAGCAGGAAAACCGAAAAGTCACTTGCGAAATGTTGCTCGCCAGGTACAAAAGTAAGTCATTTCTCCATCGCATTGTGATTGGCGATGAAAAGTGGATATATTTTGAGAATCCTAAGCGTAAAAGATCATGGGTAACTTCAGGCGAACCATCGACATGAACTGCAAGGCTAAATCGCTATGGACGGAAGACAATGCTTTGTGTTTTATGGGATTAGAAGGGTGTGCTCTATTATGAGCTGCTAAAACTTCGCGAAACCGTTAATACTGGACGCTACTGATAACGAATGATCGATTTGAATCAAGTTTTGCGTGAAAAACTACCAGAATATCAAAAAAGACAACATAAAGTGATTTTGCTTCATAATAATACACCATCACACAGAGCAAAACTGGTCAAGGAAACGATTGAAGTGTTTAGTTGGGAAAAATTTTCGCATGGCGCCATCGCTTCACTTCTTACTTTTTTTTTGGCTTTGTTTGCTTCAAAAGAGCAACAGTTGTTTTGGCGTGACATCCACAAATTGTCAGACAGGCGGGAGAAATGTATAGCTAGCGAATATGTATAGCGAGAATGTTTAGCGATACTTCCAATAAAATATTTTTTATCATTTCCATACAATAAACGTGTATTTTCTATAAAAAAAATTCGATTTCATATTTATATACCTGGTATATGGCTTCTTTAACTAAATAATGCATAGTTAGTCCAACGGGCTAGAATTAATAAATCTAATTTAAAATATATATGAACATAATTACTAAGGACACCTTCCAAAAAACCACTCATAAGTGACCAAATAGGCCCGTTCGTAAAGGGCTGTATACTTTAGTTGGTTTTGAAACTTAATTCAGTATATGTTCTTGTAGGTATTTAATCGTAACATGTATGAAGCGAAAATAAACGAAGGGATACGTTTCAATCATTAATTGAGGTTATATTACTCGTGAACAGCTCGGCCATTAAACCCGCAATTAGGACCGGCCGTTTGCGAATCGAATACATTAGAGGACGACGGAAGCGAGAAAGAATTAAATTAGCGAAGGGCGGGTTGGCGTTGACCCTGCCGACGGTTAAAATTAAAATTTTAGCCCTGCACACCGTGTAATCCCGACCCGTGCCGTCTTATCGGGCCGCCGGATCGGGGAATGTCGCCTTTTAATTTCTTCAATTTTTGGCCCAGGTCCTCGACCGCTAATCCGGGAGCAGGTGCATCCCAGGTTGAATTAGGCCGTCTATCTTATAGAACACGAATACTTTTAATCATTCCCGATAATTATCGAATAAAGTTGAAATAGTGACAACATCGAGGAGGATCTTGCGTTTGGATAGCGCATATTATCATATAAATATGTTATTGGTAACATAATTATTTAAATTAGTTGATATAATCATACTAGATTATGTTTAAATGTAATGGTTTCAAAATTTTTGGGTCTTAAACATACGATTTTTAATTCAATGCCCCGCATGTCAGGTAAAAGGTATATATCTCCTTTCAAAATAAATTATTGCATGTTAAGGGATGTTACAATAAGAGCGCAAGATGTGAATTTTAAATTAAACATGGTTTTCTGTAGCAAAAGATTGAAATATTTATTGATTTATAACATGGGAATTATGTATGAAACAACACATTCGCTAAATGGCTTTGGTGGAACACGCGTACATTTCTGGCGAAATCTTCAATAACGGTTTTTCATAAATGTGGCGGTATTTCGTTGATACAGCGTTCGATATCGGTTCAATATCGGCCTTCAGTCCTTGAATTGTCATGGGCTTGCTGTAAACTTGAGACTTCAAAAAACCCCACAAAGAAATCCATAGGTGTTAAATCGCAAGATCGTGGTGGTCAACTATGGTCACCAAAACGGGAGATGACACTCTCTTCGCTGTTCATGGTCTGTTGGCAGAAGTTGTTGAGTCAAACGGGTTTTTGAATAAAAAATAAATATCAATTATTTTACTTTATTTTAAAACTTTATCATAAATAATGTTATATATCGATGCGAAAAACTTTAAAAAAATTACTTTATTATTTGTGACGTCATTATGGTAAAATGTTTTCTCGTGAGTACTGTTAATGGCTTCTACTTGTATATTGACTGTGACAGTGACAGTGACAGTGGTTCACTGTCAAAATTCTGTTGGTTAAATGCAAAATAAAATATTGTTGGTCACTAATTTTATTCAGTAATGTGTGACAAAGGGTTCATAAAGGCTAATTCTGATAATATATCTGGTGTGGATATTTTTATGGTCACAGATTTATAATATTAAATTATATTTTTATTACTAACTATTATTATATACTATTATTAAATAACTTGATGTTAACTTATAAAAAGAACATTAAATAAATTTGTTTTTTTTAAACGTAATTAGATTAAAACCACCACACTAAACTCTGTTAACAATATTTAAAAAAAAAATCACCCATACTACATTGTTGCTTTAATTAAGGTTTTCAGTATTTTCAAAACAATGGCGATTTTTGGTCTTACATGTTTTACAAATCACCACATTAGACTTAACTACTATAATATGCACTATCTATAATGCATGACCAAGCCAGATATTTTCCAAATAAGTATGAGATTTTTCATATATGATTATCTTCCAAATTGATAATCCAATTTTGTTCTTGTCTTTTCGCGCTTTCTTGAATATTATTATTCGTATTCTACAAAGCAGACTTTCTTGAAAGGCTTTCTCATTGTCAACTCAACTCTCGGTTGTGTTGCTATATGTAGATTCTTTGCGGACACGCAGGAATATTCCTTCCTACAAATTTGGCACATTAGTTGGTTTTTCCGAAAAACCGAAAGCCTAAATAACAATTTAAAGCAAGTATATTTTCAAATCGCTAGCAAATTAACAAATGCAATCAAATATATAGGTTAAACCTATAGAACAATGACTAAGATCGATAAATTGTTTTATTTGCCCGGACCTCCGATTCTTTCCGAATGTCCTGCCGGAAATGGCGCGAAAGAAACTTTCGGTGTAATTTCCGAAATGTTCCGAGCCGACCCGATAGTGGCGTTCATTTTACCATTGTGAGGTCACATGCGCTCGGATTTTTTTCGGCGCGTCATCGGTACTTGGTTTAAAATATTATTTTCAATTTGATATAACTTTTTAATTAGTTTTGTTATAAAACTTATATATGATCTTTTCATTTATAACAAAAAAAAAATGTTCAAAACACTAAATGGACTTTATAAGTATGGAGATGCAAATCTTTGGTGAGAATACGGTGAAGAGTGACGGTTGAAATGTTCAATTCTTCTGCACGATGTCGAATCAAGAAACCCTGGACTCTCGGCCACTCTCTCAGGAAGTGCCGTGATGTTTTGTTCTGAATGACCACTACGAGGTCGTATGGTGTATTTCACATCAATAACTGAACCAGTACTTTCGAATTTTTCGATTATTCTTTTCACAGTTTTTAAATTTTACAATGCTAGATTAAATCGTAGCAACCAAACGTTCACCATTTTGATAGTAATGTTTAACAACAAAGATGCGTTGATGTATCGGGTAGCGCTCCATGTTTATTAACTATCTGTCTCTTATCGACCTGTCACAATTATTGACCTGTCGAATCATGTCAACCAAAATGGCTCGCAATTCAAATCTTGGGCTCTTATTGTAATACCTTGTACTATTCGAGTGAATTACTATGATCAAAAACTAAGGTGACTTTATAACTGATATACAAAGTATTTATTTATTTATCAATTCATCCAAATTTATTTAGGTGCTTTCAAAATAATCCCGTTTCGCTCTAATACACTTGTTTTAAAGTTTTTTTCTGTCTTCTAAACATTTTCTATACGTGACTCGTTTGCGTGGTAACATGGCTGATTTTTGATCGGTTTAACGTGGATTTGTTTGCTTTGTTTCATCGTTAG
The DNA here is from genome assembly GCA_031761425.1 of Cosmopolites sordidus. Classification (NCBI taxonomy): domain Eukaryota; kingdom Metazoa; phylum Arthropoda; class Insecta; order Coleoptera; family Curculionidae; genus Cosmopolites; species Cosmopolites sordidus. The sequence continues at coordinate 36,427 of JARFXV010000191.1, read as the reverse complement.
AACGAAACTTGCTTGATTGTTAAGCTGTTTCTGTTGGTTTTATTTATCAAAAAAATTAGTGTATTCGAAACAAGACGAGAAGACACACAAGACAAGCAATTGTTTTTTAAAATTGATTAAATTCATCCAAATGATATCCAGTAATATCTACAATATCTTTAACCAGTAACGTCTAAAATATCTTACTTAATCGGCGATTACTTGGTACAAGATCCTTGATTTTGATAATGTTTTCTTTATTGATTGACGTGGATCCTGAACGAGCTTTACCTTTAATTGCTTCTCTATTATCACTAAAGGCCTCATATCACTTGTAAACATTTTTTTTACAGTCTTATCGCCGTTAATATTTTTAGTGCATCATTCAAAGAAATTTTGTTTATAAATAAAATTTAATGCAAATTCTGCGCTTGATAAATTTATACATTTTAAAAAATCATTGACAAAAATGTTTAACAATTACAAAAGGCGCTATAAATTTTAACTTAAACAAAGAAATGATATGTAAGTTCTATTAGATATCAAAGATAGTGGTATCAACTTAAAAAACAAATGGTTGTATCGACACTTAAATCGGGCGAATTTTAAAAACAAAATGAAAAATCAATTTTTCTATTGCCACCTTTGATGTTAAACACTAAACTTGAAGAGATTTACCACTAAACACCAAATCATTTTTTCTTCACACAACTTCTCGATGCACGTTTCGCTAACCATGTTAGCATCATCAGGAGATTATTTAATCTAAGATTAAATCATCTAACTAACTAACGACAATAAAAAAAAGAACAAGAACAGAAAATGGAAACAACCAAAATAAAGATAAAACTATTTCTCTCAAGCTGAAGAAAAGGTTTCGATGATATAACTTTTTTCTTACTGAAAACAGTGAAGTTTTCTTTATTATTATTTTTTTATAGTTAACGTACATATTCAGGATGTAAATTGAATAACTTCACCAAAGTGAAGTCTATATCTTTTGGGAGGTGGAAAAAACATTATATTTGTCTAGTAGCAATTTTGATTCTTGTTAAATAATTCTGACAATTTTAAATTTCTAAATATATCCCATATCCTATGCATTTGTTGAAACTATTGATAGAATTGTGTTGAAGTGTTAAACGAAATTTACTTGCGATAGATAATCAGTTGCGATGGTTGAAATTTTTGATATTACTATTGTTAGGTGTTTTCTTTTACAGCGTACAAGCAAATGAGTCTAGATTTTGTTTAGACGGTCATGTTTGTTTAGATGGTCATGACATTTCCGCGTGAGAGGTGAAATTGAAGAAGGGTTCGCAATAGCGACATTCGATTGGCTGGCGAGATTTAAGAATATGTACAATCAATAGAACATGTATAGGAGCATTGATTGAACTCTTGAGCAAATTCTCCACCCGCCTGCAACTTTAAACGAATTTGAAGCATCTACACAACGGGGATGGAATATTCTGCCACAAAAAGACAGTAATTAATAGATCACTTCGTATCTACTTCCCGTTGAATCTATAGCGTGCTGGGAGTTTTGGCTTTGTTCTCAATTCTTCTCCATTTCTTTCTGTCCCTCCGTTCCGTTGTGTCTTCGATGTCCACCCTGATAACTCGATGTTTATTACAAGCTGGTCCTTACTCCTTGCTCGCCTTCCTTTTAACCTCTTTCCTACCGGTTTTTAATTCGTTATGGTCACTACAGTACTTTACTATAGTACTTAAAAAAAAAATATATATATATATATATATATATATATATATATATATATATATATATATATATATATATATATATATATATATATATATATATATATATATATATATATATATATGGAATGAGAACAACATTCTTTCTGCTAACGGTAGTTTATCAATAAATAACTCAAGTTCGTTTCTCAATAACTCTAAATATCGTTCATCATTTTAATAAAGCTCTATGAAGATTGGTCCGATCATTTTTTTATTGTAGATTCCAAACTATACGTTAACTCCTGGATTATTTTGTCTTCTTCTTTCTTCAGCCCAACAACTATTACTGTCAGATCAATATCTGTAATTTTGTCTATTGATAATGCCATTTAAATAAAAAGTTGCTTCGTCGCTATAAAAAATGTGCTTCTCGAAATTGGGTTGCTGATGTTTCTTGTCCAAAAAGCAGTCGCAAAATTCCAATTTTATATCGCAATCAGCATCATGTAATTCTTGTTCGCTTCTCATTTTGTATGGATGATTATTGTTCCCTTGTAAAGTGGCCCACACGTTTGACTGAGAACAACCTACCTCCTGGACAACGTTGATTTGTGAGAATTTTTCACATTACAAAGAAGAATATTTTCTTCAGTAATAACATGTTTGCGCCTTTTGCGGATCTTTGGGCATACACGACCAGTTGTTTTTAGTTTTACTAAGTTATTTCTTAAAAACTCTGGATTTGGGAGAGACTTATCGGGATGTCTTGCATGGTATTCAGCGTACGCATCACGTAGACTTAAGGCACCAATATGAAGAAAAATTAATTCAGCTTTCTCTTTTTGATTAAATTAGTGACTCATCTTAGCAACTGAATTAAAAAGTTACTTTTATACACATTCACACATTCACACATTTTATATATATATATATTTTTCTTTTTTTTTCTTTTTTTTTCTTTGCATTTGGTGGGATTGGAAGGCCCATACACTTTGAGCTTCTTCGAGGCAACTAAAGCATCAAAAAATTGTTGATTGTTGAGCTTCAATAGGGATATTTTGCCCCATCCACCTTATTCATCGGACATCATATCCTCCTTTTGAAACAGTGAAACCTTTTAAAACAGAAGGGAAGAGGTGAAAAACATGTTGACATTTTTTGGTAATAAAGATACTAATTTGAACCTACCAGTACGTTGGCAAAAATAGTAAATAGTAATAGAAATTATATAATAGACTAAATAAATATTTACGAAACGATTTACGTTTTTCTTTCTGTCAAAAATCCCTACGAACTTTCCGAACAACCAAAACTTCATCACATTAATTCAACTCGGATAATGCAATTTAAGCGCATGTATACTGCGCGCTAATTGGCGGAATATTTACAAGTCATATTTCATCATTGTCGTTACTAAGTAACACGCATAATTGAGCAATTTTTGCGTTTGCTTTAGTATGTAGAACAAGCGGCAGTCAAAGTCGTCCCGTTATCGTAGACAATTAATTACGACCGGGACTTTGAGGGCCACGGGTACCACCTCGGGCTCGAAGTAATTAATTGCGTTTTATGGGGCGGTGAGCACCCCCCCGTTCAAAATTTATTACGCCCATAAAATAGTTTAAAATTTTTGGAGACTACACCCGGCGTTTTAACCGCGATGGCCCATTCATCTTCGGCCGAGGCCCCGAGGTCATCGTTTGGTTTTTCAATAAATTGTTTCTTTTTTCTCTTGTCTTTAATGGCTCCATCAAAATTCCATTAAACTCATAAATTTGACTTGTTAATGGATCGTTAATTAATTAAAGATGGGCTTCACTTAATTTAGTAATTAGTTGAATGATTGAAAAACTGATATTTTTTTGTATTATGGTGCTTACAATAATTAACGGAAAACGCATAATTATAACAATAATAAGAATCGTAAAACTATGAGCTTTCGGATTGTATTGGCTTTTACTTGGTGGAAATTCATTTCAAATATTTAATAAAATACTTTTGTTGCCTAATTTCCACTTTATTATATTTATCAGGGGTGGTGGTTAATAATCTTTATTTTTTTAAAGAGATGGCGCTGAAAACAAGGGCCAATTGACAATCTAATTTCAATTTTAATGTTATTTTCATTTTGTTGCTACGACAGTACCTTTCAAAAAGTCACTGATGTTTAAACGATTTCGAATTAGTAATGTCTGAATGATTGTGGCGTGTTCATATATATTTTTTTCCTTTATTTGGGTTTTTTGCCACTATCTAAAACTCAAAAAATATAAAAAATACCTGTTCTTATTTAAAGAAAGAATCACTGGGTAAAAACAAAAAACCAAACGGAGACAAATTTCTCAGTGATTCTTTTTTGTAATAAATTTGCCTAACGAACAAAATTTTAAAGATATAAAAATGTTATAAAAATTTTTACAAACTTTTAACGTTAACGTTAACATTTTGGAGGGTACTCTCCGCCCGTTTTCAAAACTAAACTAAAAAATAAATTATATTAATTGGTAATATATAAAGTAACGAGTGAAAGTAATTTTTTTTTTTTTGTATATGTCAACGATACTTACATTGACAACAATAGATTTTCATGACAGTGACATACTACCAAAAAATATATATAGGTAATGTTTACTGTGTGATTGTTTATTGTACTGATTGTGTATTCAAATATTTAAATGTGTTTAATTGTATTCTTTAGAATCGGGAACCATATTGAATTTAAATCTACCGAAGGCATAGCAATACAGTTATTTTTATTTAAATTAATTATAGCGGTTTCTAATTCTTTTTTCTAATTTCTAATTTCTTCGAATTAGTGTTGTATTTTTTTCGTGTGGTAAACATGTCGAGTTTCGACCCAGATAAAAAGCATTTGGGGCACGTACTGCATTTTTTGTTCAATCAAAACAAAAACGCGAGTGAAAGCTGTCATATACTTGTGGAAACTTATGGTGACAAAGTCCCAAATCAAGACGCTTGTGAGCGTTGGTTTAAACGATTCAAAAGTTGTGATTTCGACTTGAAATACAAAGAACGCCCAGGTCAACCCAAAAAATTTCAAGATTATTCCAAGCATTATTGGAAGAAGACGATATGCAAACTCAACAACAAGTGGCAGAGAGGTTAAATGTTGGTTGCCGTCATTTGTGATCGTCTGCATACCACGAAAAAGATCCAGAAAGCAGGAAAATGGATCCCATTAGTTGTACGACAGACAGATGGAAAAGCGGTTGTTTTCTCGGTATGAAACAAAAACTTTTTGCATAGAATCGTGGCTGGAGACGAAAAATGGATATATTTCGAGAACCCAAAATTCAGAAAATCATGTGTTGACCCAGGACAACCATTAACATTGACCGCAAAACCGAATCGCTTTGGAAAGTAGACAATGTTGTGCATTTGTTGGGGTCAGAAAGGAGTCGTTTACCATAAGCTTTTAAAACTAGGTGAAACAGCTTTCATTGTTTTGCATTGATGTTTCACGCATTTTCCATGAAACACTTCAACAATAACGGAGATTATTGGCTTGATAACTGAACCACTTCAAAATATGTACGGTTTTTCAGGGAGGGTATTTATAAATTGCTAGGGAGATGGGAAAAAATGTGCAGGTAGCGATGGCGCATACTTTGAATAAACCATTTTTACGTTTCTCCCAAATTAAATATTTTTTTTAAGAAAAATATTAAGAATAATTAACCGCCATATATGTTGTTAATTCAATATTTGACTGTTAATAACTTTAACGTTTATTAAACTCAAATAGATTTACCTCTAAACACCAAATCTTCTTCTTTTGGGACTCAACGTACCAATAATAGGCAGCGGAGTGTTTCTCTTAAGTATTCACTCATTATTTCCATGCTCTACGATCTTTTGCCAGGGTTCGAATCTCCATCATAAAATGCCGTTAGCCTGTCCTATGTTGGATAATTGTTGTGCCCATGTAATTTTAGGTCTTTCCCGTCTTCTTCTACCTACTGTTCTTGTTTCCACAATTTTCTTGACGAGTCTATTGCCATTCATTCTGCATAAATGGCTAAAGCAGTTCAACTGTTTTATCTCTATATCCCTTGTAATGAATTGCTGTAACGTTTTCCTTATTGTTTCGTTTCTTATTTTATCCCATTTTGTTTTCTTGGAATTCATTCAATGGAATTTCATTTTTATAGTGGTTGTTTTTCTACCCTGATTTGGTAGTAATTTCCATGTTTCGTTTGCATATGTGATTGTGGGTTCAACGATTGATGGATTTTTTTTCTATCCCCTTTCTTTTTTTTTCTATTTCCCTTTTACCTAGTATTTTTCGGGTTAGTGCATAGTAGTATAACCTATTTGCTTTTTTTGGATCTGTTTGTAATTTCGTTTGCCCCTCTTTCCATCATCTGATATCTTTGCTCCCAAATATTCGGAGGTTGAGACTCTTTCTATATTTATTTACATGAAATTCCTTATTTGTATTTCTATTTTATTTTTTTTATGGTTAATGATCAATTATCTTGTTTAATTAATATATTATGGTCATGTTCAACTCATGTTCTGTCTCACCAGTCATGTTCTATCTTATCTATCCATATGTCTAATAATGTTTCTATATTTGTATTTAAGTCCGCTAAGATTACTATGTCATCCGCCTGTAGTAGTCTCTCCATTCTTACTTCTGGCATATTTCTATAACCTACTATTGCCTTTAGGTTTTTGGTTTTGTCTTTTGTGTTTTTTACTATTTTGTCCATCACGATATTAACCAATAGACGGTTAGGCTATCGCCCTGGTTCATCCATTTGGGATTCCTCAGATGTCTCTCTTTTTAATTGAACATAATTTAGTTTGGGATTAAACACTTATTTTAGCATTTTAGGTAATTCAAATGAATCACTTTGTATAGGGTTTTCCATTAAGGGTGCTCAAACTTTAAATGTAAATAAAACAAGTTGGATATTAGATATCATTTATTTTTATTTAAAAGAGTATTCGATTACATTATGTATGGAGTATGATATCTGTCATTTGGCCGCCGTGGTTTCGCGCATCCGAAAGGTCCAATTTTCGATAACTCGCCCACATAAATTGGGCTCGAAATCATTGATGGCATTGGTTATGTTTACTTTTAAGGCATGATTCGTCTGCGGTTTATTCGCATAGACTCATAATTTAATGTAACTTCACAAGAAAAAGTATAATGGGGATAAATCACACGATCTCGGTGGCCAGTTAACTTCTCCGAAACGCGAGATGATCATGCCGTCGTATTAGTCGTGCAGAAGATCCATTCTTGTATGCTCTGTGTGGCACGTAGCACTGTCTTGTTGTAACCATATATCGTTGAAATCCATATTTTCGATTTAGGCTACAAAAAATTGGTTATCATCGACCTGTACCTCTCGCCGGTGCCAGTTATGGCAGTGCCAGCCGCATTTTGAAAGAAGTACGGTCCAATGACCCCAGCGGACCAAAATCCACACTAAATTGTGACTTTTTCTTGATATATTTGCAACTCGTAGGTCTCGTGGATTGTTATCCCCCCAAATGCGACAATTTTGCTTGTTGACATAGCCTAGCCATTTATACAAAATTGGGCCTTGTCGCTGAAGAAGGGTTCACTTCCAACTACTTCAGAGCCCAATCAGCGAATGCTTGACGCTGCCTTTGGTTGTTATTATAGATTCAATATTTCTAGATGATTCGATCTAGATTTGATTATATTATATGCTGATGATGCAAAGATGGTTAAGGAAACGCGCGTTGAAAAGTTGCTTTGTTGTTTTGTTGTAAATCTTTTCGAGTTTAGTGTTTCATACTGAAGGTTCCAATAAAATTATTGATTTCTAAATATTTCTGGCTCTGAGTTATAGTAGTAGTATTATCGCTATTTCATTATAATTTCTGTTTGTCTGGAAACATTTTTACCACTTTCCTTTTTTATTGATAGATTTCGTGTTTGATATTAGTAGTTATTGGCAGAAACTTGACTTTTTAAAATAAATTGAATTAATTTAGTTAAACATTAATTTTATGTGTCTGGGTCATAAAGAAATGTGTACTAAGTAAAATCCTTTTTATTTGTCGTATTTTTCTTTTCTATTTGTCATTTAATTTAAGATTAATTCCCAAATAAATGGTGGTAATGAGTTAGAAAGAGGTACTGCTTGACGATTCCCCTGAAAGACATACCTCTTCAGGGAAATGGTAACCATGCACTAGTAAGCCCTTAATTTCTCCTATAGTTTTACTGGACTATTTCGAAAATCCTACTTCTATCTGCTATCATTCTAGTCCTTATTCTATCCCCGTGAGCTACAATATTTGGCCACGAGAAAAGGTTGCCTGACACCACTTTGTCGGACTAGCCTGGTCGTCTCAGATCATCCGTCTGCATGTCATAGCCAAGCAGACTATGTCATAGCCAAGACAACTATGCAGCTTTAACATTCATGATGAATCAATCAATCGTGCGGTACAAAAATGGCTCGGATTAAAATACCCCTCCACTTAGATCTCAGGGGGTACCATTCCATTCAGAGCCTGCGCGGATGAATCATTTAAAGAATAGGAAACATTTTGCCTTTGAGGCCTGGAATGTTCTAACACTCCATTGGTATGTCCACACCTGTTCAATTTTTCCGTTCAACATGCCTTTCAACTTGTGTTATTGCATGCCTTAGCGCATGCATCCTAGCACAGAGTAAGACGCATGCCTGCTTCTTGTCCACATGTTTACGTCAGTTTTAATCAACATTTCTCTCGAGTTTAGTAAAGACGGGTTTTTTTAAACGCTAAAAACATATTATTTTGTAAATACTTAGTGTTAACTATGTAATTTCAGTTTCATGAATACATTTGACATTCTCATGTTAGCTGGTATGAGTGCTGCTGTGTTCGTATTAATAAGAGTCCGGAAAATAAGGAAAACATGCAGAAAATCTGCATGAACAAAGACATATTTAGAATAATTACTACTATTTACTACAGGAAAATATATATCAAAAAACAACTATTCCTTACACATTCAATTTACAATTTTATTACATTTTATTTATTTAATCTAAAAGTGCGTTGAACCGTTAGGTGTCAGAGTGACAGTTTACATTTCAGCATGATGGTATCTCATAAACTTTTACCGTCCATGAGTTCCTATCCAGTTCTAATTTTCTAGTCTCATTCCAATGAATTCTTCATTATTCTGGCGCTTGTCGAGCTTGTTTTCTCATTTCAGTCTTGGACGTTTAATTTTATTTTTAGTCGTGTTTTCGCTTCATAGAATTGTTTTGCTAATCTCTCTTCATTCACTATGTGGAAGTGTCCTAGCCAGCTTAGTTGTCTTTCTTTTGTAATAGTTCTTTCTATTGGTTTCGTTTCCAGTTGTTCCGTTACCGTCGTATTTCTCACTCTATCCCTTTTTGCAATTCGCTCTATTTTGCATAGGACTCTCATTTCTGCACGTGTAATTCTACTTTTGTTTCCCTTTGTTAAGGTCCAAAATTTGCTGTCGTATATCATTGATGGTTTCACTACTTTCTGATACACTTGTGCTTTTATCTCTTTAACGCCCTTTTTCCTAAGAATGTTGTTTTTAGGTGTTGTAAGTTTGCCTGCTTTTCACATTTTTTCCTTCATTTCACCGTCCATTTTTCCATTATCTTCTGTTATTGTTCCTAAATACATATAATTTTTGCTCTTTTACCATCCCATCGAGTACAATTTTATATTTTATTTTTGTGCCTGCAATTACCATCGTTTTGCTTTTATCGATATTGATTTCCATTTTTTTTGTTAGCTCTTCATTATATATCGCTAAGTTATGTTGTAGTTTTCCTTCAGAATCTGCCATTAGGTTTATGTCATCAGCAAACACTAATTCTTGTGCTGTCACTGTTTTCATTTTTCTAAAATATATTTTTGTATTCTTACAATTTGCTTTGCTATATTTTACTACATTGTCAATAACTACTGTTATTGTATTGCTAGACATGGCACCAGCAATATAAACCAATTCCTAAGTAACACTTTTCCTCTTGTCTTCTTTATTTATTCCTTTGCCCTTCTGTACTTATATATAAGCTTGTTTCTTTTTCAATTATTGTTTAGCCTATCAGTTTTCTTTTGTAACCGTCGTTGATTACTATATACGTTCTTTGAGGAAAATATATTTCAAGACCAGATCTTCATCACAGATAGGTAGTGGTTTGTCCAAGTTAAGAGAGCTGAGACTTATTGCCAATTCTTGCCGTACCATTATCATTGTATATTGTTTTGTTATTCGTGCATATTAAAATATTTACATTACCTTCTTGTTCAATACATAAAGGTTTTGTTGAGACGAATTAGAATAATTATAAAGGGAACGTTTTGAATGGCCGCAATTATTGGATGCAATATAAAATTAATTATTATCTTATTTAATAATAATATATATATATATATATATATATATATATATATATATATATATATATATATATATATATATATATATCAGGATTTTTAAATAGGCTTAAATGCTTTCTAAAATGTGCCGCTAAGCTGTTTGCTTTTAATAGACAGTAATCCATCTTCAAGGAACCCGGATTAAGGCATCGTTCAAGTTACACAGTTCAAATTTCAAAGGCAGAAAAATTAAAGCTGGTCTTTAGATTTGGTTTCCTCATGTAATTTCGACGATTTTCGATGTTTTTTCCAACATTTTTTTTTTGGATAATAAGCCATCATTAAAATGAAGAAATACATTTTTATATAATAATTTAAGTTGAAAATGCATTAACTAGTATCACAATTTTTTTTGTAACCTGATTTTTTTTGTAATTTGAATGGTTTCATTGAGTCCTAGCGCAAAACGTATAATGTATGTATAATAAAATATCTGTTCATCACCTGTTCACCAGTGGTGCGGCTGATATTTAAATTCTGGAACTAACCCCTCCAGTCTTAACCTCTGAACCGTCATGGTTCAAACCTTTAATTCAAAGTACAAGATGAAGCGTTCTAGTAATTACAAAATTACCCCAGGAGGTAGACAATCCTCTGCCAGCTTTGCTGGTACAACCGGACTTTCGGATTCTGGGGCGTCCGGGCTTAAACGCAAAATCTTTCAGAGGGAGTCGGAGACCTCTGGCCAACGTCTGAAACTGAAAATAAAAACTTTCTTTGGAACGGTAAATATCAATTCTCTCCTGCGTCCAGGAAAACTACACGAATTGGGGCGAACATTAAATCAGCAAAAAATCCTAATTTTAGTTTTGCAAGAAACCAGATTGATAGATGATAACACCTTGGAATTCGGCACCTACAGACTTTTTAAAAGTAAAACGGACAAAAGAATACTCAAAAATACACCACATCTCGGTGTTGCTTTTGCAGTCTCAAGAAACATTCTTGGTTCTATAACAAATGTCCAGCCAGTAAATAATCGACTTATGACACTATCCCTTAAGTGTGCTAACAAAAACTATACATTAATCAATGCACACCTCCCAGTTAACGAAGAAAATAAATCTAATCTTGAAAAAGTAAATAAGTCCTGGGAAATTCTGGAAAAGACTATCTCTAAAATTCCCTCTAACCATGTAAAAACCCTATTGGGTGATTTCAACGCCCAACTAGGGAAAAAGTACAGGAAAACAGTCGGCAGTTTTCCCGCTCATAAATGGAGTAACCATAATGGTAGAAGATTGGTTGAACTATGTTCGCAGTTTAATCTAAAAATAATGTCAACCCATTTTAAGAAGAAAATAACAAAACAAAAGACCTGGAGGTGCCCAAACACGTACATGGGTGAACCATGTTGCCATTTCGTACCCCAATTATAAAGAGATTTTGAATGTTCATGTCAGGAAAGGAGCAAATATAGACACGGATCACTACTTGACTAGAATCAAACTTAGCTTAAAACCTCGAAAACTTATTGAAAAGGGGCTGCTAATACCAAAGTTTGACCCAACGAAAATAAAACCAGCCCTAACAGAAGAGCTTAATAAACAACCTGCACAGAACTGGCAAGAATTAAAACAAAAAATTATTAAAACAGCCTTAAAGTTGGTCCCTTTACAAAGACGTAGAAAACATCCGTGGTGGGATGAAGTTTGCGAGCAAGCAGTATTAAGCCAAAGTAAAGCATTCAAAGATTGGAACAGTCAAAAAACAGCAATAAACTATAACATCTTTTTGGAAGTAAGAAAAGAAACATCGAAGCTAATTAGACAAACTAAAAGAAAATATGAAAACAATCAACTTAATGAAATAGAAAAAGATTTCCAAAAAAATAACACCCGAAACTTTTGCAAAACATTTAAAACTAAATTAACAGGCTATCAACCGCAGAGCCTATGCTTTCAAAAGGAAAACGGACAACTAGCTCTAAATAACCAAGACAATTGCAAAGAACTTGCGAAATATTTTGAACAAATACTAAACTGTCCTGAGCCCTTAAACAAATTACCAACACTAAACCCTAAACAAACAAACCCAGATTCATTACCACCGAATGAAGAGGAAATACTTAGGCAAATCAAGCGGCTTAAAAATAACAAAGCTTCTGGTGAAGATGTAATCACTGCTGAACTTTTGAAATCCGCTGGTCCAGGTACAATCAAGGAAATAACCAAAATTCTACAAGAAGTTTGGCGAACTGAACGGATTCCGGAAGACTGGAAAGATGCTCTAATCCATCCACTACATAAGAAAGGAGATAGAACGGATGTAAACAACTATAGAGGAATATCTCTTCTCCCAGTTTGTTACAAGTTCCTATCTCAATGTCTACTAGACAGAGCACAGGGACAGTTAGAACCTAACATTGGTGAATATCAAGCAGGTTTTCGAACGGGCAGATCCTGCCCTGAACAGATCCTGAATCTGAAGTTGATTCTAAGACATCAAAAACTGTACAATAAAAATCTCGTCTGTACATTTGTGGATTTCAAAAAAGCATATGATTCTATTGACCGCGAATCTTTATTCCGAATCTTGAAAGAACAAGGACTAGATCTGAAAACGCTGGCAATTATTAAAGCAACGTTAACTAACCCGAGGTCAAAAGTTAAATTCATGGGTGACATCTCAGAACCCTTCGAAATTAAAACTGGTGTGAGACAAGGGGATGGACTCTTGCCACTCTTATTTAACTGTGTTCTAGAAAAAGTAATACAGGAGTGGCGTGAAAAAAAGTCAGCACTGAATATTGACCAGCCCATTAAACTGGGGAGAACCAACATCAAAATTGATTGTCTGGCATTTGCTGATGATCTAGCAATTTTAGCTCAAGATGTATTAACGGCTCAAAAACAGATTGAAATCCTAAAAGAAACAGCAGAAAAGGTAGGACTCCAAATATCCTTTGAAAAGACACAATACATGACCTGCAACAGACTAAGAACACCATTTCTAAAAACAAAATATGGTAACATCAGACGAATCTCTCAATTCAAATATTTGGGTGAAATAATCATGGAAAATGGGTTGGAAAAAGCGGCCAATAAGGGTAGATGTCAAAAAATGGAAACGGCATTGAGACTTACACAAAATATTTACAACAAAAAATGCCTATCTAAAAACATAAAACTGAGACATTACAACACGGTTATTAAGCCAGAATGTCTATATGCTGCAGAAACGCTCATTTTGAATAGAAAGAGAGACATCGAGGACATTGAAAAGAAGGAAAGAAAAATCATAAGAAAAATCCTAGGCCCCAAACAAATAAATAGCACAACATACCGACTTCGAGAAAACCAAGTAATCAAACAATACACAGATATACATAGCGATATGAGAAAAAGAAGACTTAAGTTTTACGGACACATCAAACGGATGAATCCGAGTAGGCTAACTAGACAAATAGTCGAATTTTATGAAAATAGGAGTAGAGCTAAAGTAGAAATAATTAAATGGATTGCGGCAATTAAAGAGGACCTAAGATCAGCAAATATTACACAAAGTGAAATTCAGGATAGAGGTTGTTTCAGACACAAGGTTAACGTTTGGAAGGTTGGCCAGAGAGAAAAATGTAGGAAGACTGGAACAACTTGGTCTGACGAAAGGAAAAAAAGCTCATAGCGAAAGAATGAAATTAGTATGGGTTCAAAGGAAGGCTAACAACAACAAACGCCTCTAATTGTACTTCGCGTGGTCCACCAGGGCCAATACGTGAATAATAATAATAATAAAATATCAATTGTTTTACTTGACCTGATTTAAACTGTTGCTTCACACCAAAGGTTTCGATAGGCAAATTTGCCAATACAATTGCTTTTAGTCTCTCGACACCCGTTTCGGTAACCAAAATTTTTAGTGTTAAATAATTATGTTAATTATAGATTTTATTAATTGATTTTTAAAAAATAGTATGAAAACATGGAATAATGTTGGTATTTTTTTGGGGGGAGGGAGCAAGATGGTGAGTGAGCTCCAAAAAAAATGGGTGGTTCTCTAAAGATTGAGAAGTGATTATTTCATAGTGGAAGGTTCTGTATACCCGAAAATGGTTAAGGATTCCCACTTTTAAGCACGTAATAGAATAGAATATATATATATATATATATATATATATATATATATATATATATATATATATATATATATATATATCTAACATTTTTACGGCTGGTAGATAATGTTCCTAAATCATTCCGGCTGTCGATCCGTTCGTTCCGTTAGTTGGACTCTTCTCACTCGAAGCGGACAACATTTTGGCGGGAAAATGCCAAATGAGATTTTGGCAAAATGTCGTGAGTCGTCACAGAACAAACAGATCAATACCCGGAATTATTTAGAAAGATTATCTACCATCTGTAAACATTTTAGATGTAACAGTAATTTCTAAAAAGTGCATTCAAAAACAAAAAATTTAAAAAAATACCATTTATCCAACCGAAAAAAGCTGCGAATTTTTCAAAAAAATGGTTCATTTTTTCAAGTACCTATAAATTTTTCAAAAATTTACTAAATGGTGCGTTTTTTAATTTTTTTTGTTTTTGATGAATTACTTTTTAGAAAAAAAATACAAAAACATTTTCTGATATCAACTTTCATGAAATTTTTCAGTTTTTTTTAGAAAATCTCATCCATTTTTATTTATCTTTTACATTGAACAAACATTCTTATTTTTTCTGAAAAGTACAAAACAAAAAAATTTAAAAAAATCCCATTTAGTCAATTTTTGAAAAATTTACGGGTATTTGAAAAAAAATTCGTAACGAAAATTCGAAAAATTTCTGTTGGAAAAAAAAATCTGAGAAACGTATTTAGTTTCTAATAGAAAGGGGTCGGGTTCAAAAGTAGTCGATTTGGTTATCTCGATATATATATATATATATATATATATATATATATATATATATATATATATATATATATATATATATATCATCATCATCATCATCATCATCAGCCCGTATCGATCCACTGCAGGATGAAGGCCTCTTCAGCATGCTTCCAACCTTCACGGTCCTGGGCTTTCCTCTGCCACTCGGGTCCAATATACTTAACGATGTCATCAGTCCATCGTGCTTTCGGTCTTCTTCGCGTCACAGACTTTTGTTTGTTCCCTGATCCATGCGCAGGACTTTCTGTCTCGTCTTGTAATGCCAAGCATACATTTTTCCATTCCCCTCTGTGCCACTCGAAGTTTTTGAATTGATTGCGATGTGAGTGTCCAGGTTTCACTTCCGTATGTCATAACGGGTAGAACGCACTGATCGAATACTTTTCTTTTCAGGCAAAGTGGGAGTCTGCTCTTAAAAACTATGTTGAGCCTACCAAATGCCTGCCAGCCACATTTAACACGCCGTTCCACCTCCCGGGCGGTATTCCCCTCCATGGAAATCCTCTGCCCAAGATATACAAAGCTGTCCACAATCTCTAAATCCCTTCCTAAAACTGAAATTCTTCTGTCCTGAGCGAAGTTATTGAACATAACCTGACTCTTTTTCAGGTTTATTTTTAAGCCAAATGGTTCGCCAGCCCTTTGCAGTTCTTGTATGCGTCTTTGCAGCGCTCCTCTGGGTCTTGTGAAATGAGAATAATATCATCTGCAAATCTAAGATGGTTTAAGTTTGCACCATTGATCTTTACCCCATCCTGTTCCCAATCCAGTTTACGGAATACTTCTTCAAGGCCAGCCGAGAAAAGAATAGGCGATATTGCGTCACCCTGCCGTACACCTCGTTCTATATTAATTCCCACTTCAAGATCATCAAGGTGAATTGTGGCTGTAGCTCCATCATATATCGATTCTAATAGGTTTACATAGGCTCTCTCTACACCTTGACTAAGCAGTGCATCCATTATCGCATGCTTTGAGATGGATATATATATATATATATATATATATATATATATATATATATATATATATATATATATATATATATATATATATATATATATATATATATATATAACGCCTCTAATTGTACTCGCGGGGCCACCAGGGCCCATACGTGAATAATATATATATATATAAATATATATATATATATATATATATATATATATATATATATATATATATATATATATATATATATATTTATATATGTTATCAGGTGTATATATATATATGTTGTCAGGTATTGTGTTTAGGGATGAAAACTAGATTTATTTCTGGGTGATTTTGGTTTTATATATCGACATATATAGCAAGGATTTGGTAGACTTGGAAAGGCGTTTGAAATGAAGGATCAGTTGATGAAAAATGATCATCAATGTAGATCATCATGAGATAATGTATAATTATTATATTGCAAAATTTGTGGGGGAAGCACCCAATCTATTATCCAGACTTGTTATCATCGGATTGCCATGTGTTTCTGTCGATGAAACAAGCTTTTTTTACTTGTGACAGATTTTTTTGCTGTAAATGGTTGAGCTTTTGAGAATTGCTTCATGAAAAATAAGTCATTCTTTCGCCGTAGAATTCAACTGGCATAAGAAATATAGAAAACATTTTTAAAAATACAAAAGAAACCTTTTTTAAACAAAAACAGCGATAATTAAATTTAGTATCAATCAACCTTGTACAAATAAAAAAACTTTTACACACACAATACAAATAAAAAAACATTTTTTGTTCGGATGTTCAGTTATCTTTGTTAAATTCAAATAGATTTATCATTAAACACCAAATTACTTTTTTAAACTTCTGGACATACGCTTTGCTAACTATTTTAGCATCAGGAGACGATACTTAATGATAATTAATGATACTTAATTGTCAGATTAAATCATTTCCTGATAGTATATAGCGAAACGCTCGTCCGGAAGCTTAAAAAAAGTGATTGGAGTAGTAAATCTATTCGAGTTTGGTCTTTCACATTAGAAGAATCCAGTTATCTTTATATGTAACACAGTATTATTTACAGCAAATAAGTGTGCTTGGATATTATGGTCTATCCATCTCATTAAAATGGAAAACAATCACCCCGAATTACCAAAGATAATGTTATACACATAATGATTTAAAACGAAACGTAGGGTCTTTTCTATCGAATTTTAAATGTATAAAAAAAATCAAGAGCGGTGAACGCACAAAAGAACCGTTTGTTTTGTTTAAACTGCAATTGGAACGTGGCCGAGAGTTTTTCGGCGACGAGTCTCCACCGAGTTCGGAGAGGAAAAACGGCGGGACCGTGAAAAAGCGGCCATTGTGAAGCACTCGATCGGCTAAAAAAGCGCAATTAAAATTTTCGAAAGGCACGTCGCTGAAAAGCGCTAGCAACATTGTTTGGCGGGAACAAAGCGCGTCTAGTGGGTGCCCTGACCAAAAAAAGAAACAGTTTCAAATTAATCGATAGCTTTTTAACGAGCTTCAATGTTACTTTCGAGGATCAGTGGTGGAGTTTGTAAAGATAGATTCGCAGGAACGAAGCTGATAATCGTTGTCTATAATCGTTAGTCCATAAAATTTAGATATTGATTATTGTTTAGATAAAGACTGATATCCAAGAAATAGAAGGTGTCACAATAGGTACTTTGGGATGTTTGTTTTTTTAAATAAAGCCAACAATTTAACAAAACCAACATGCTTGTTTATTTTATCAAAAATAGAGGCATGGCAGTTATGTTTTAAAAATAATATTCTCCAAATTTCTCTCTCGGCTCTTTCTACAGATGGCATCTCTTTGCATAAAATAATGTTCTTTTTTATTCATTCTTGTGTAATCTTCATTTGTCTTGATTCTTTGTGTAAAACTAACAATTTCACCAATAACTTGACGCGTGTTTTGCTTCAGGTTATTAATCGTCTGCGGTTTATTAGAATATACTTTGTCTTTGGAGTCTTACAGGAAAAAGTTGAGGGGGTTTGATCACATGATCTTACATGCCATTGAATGTCACCATTTCGTAAATGACGTTGTTAGGAAAACGTGTCCGTAACAAATCCAAAGTTTCCTTCGCCCTACGATACGTGGCGCCATGTTGTTGACAGGATATATTGTTAAGGTGCATATTATCCAATTGGGGCCATAACAAGTGTCTTAACATATTGTAGCAGCATTTGCCATTAACATTTACCGTTTCACCATCGTCATTTTTTATGAAAAAATGCCCTACAACCCCTCCAGTACACAATATACACTGCACTGTTACTCAAAGAGGAAGTAAAGGTTCTTCGGCAATCACTCGCGGATTTTCCCAAATCTTACAATTTTGCTTGTTCATATAACCTGTGAGGTAGGAATGAGCTTTGTCCGAAAATCTAATTTTATTGTAAATTCTGCGTTATTTCTGACTTCATCAAAAATAAAATTTGCTAATGCACGGCGATGGCCGTAGTCTTGGGGTTTTAAATTGCCGGGTCTCTAGATGACACAAGCGATATATAAAATTTCTACACACATTAAAATACGTACATAAGACATTATTTGTATCAATTATAACAATTTAGGTAATACAAGTGGTTACCATAACTATAAAGACATTTCTGCCCTAAATCCTGTGTATTAGAGAATGTTAATATACATAAAGGTTAAATTGATAGAAGATATTATTAGCTATATGAGTAAATACTAGTGCTAATTTACGAGAAAGCGAAGAAAATAAATCTAGGCAAAAAGTAGAGGATATACGAGGGTTTCTATTTATGTATCCGGAATAATAAATAAAAACAAATATTTATCATTGAAAATGGTTTTATTGTTTTTCAAAATATTCTCCGCGATGATCGATACACTTTTGCATATGTTTGAAGCAATTTTCATAGCACTTTTTCCATTCCGATTGAGGTATCTCCAAAACTTACATTTTGAAAGCATGAACCTCTTCTTCTGGTCTCGAAAATCGTTGACCACGTAGTTTATTCTTCACTGACGGAAACAAAAATAAATCATTAGGTACCATCTCAGGACTATATGGCGGATGACCCATTAATTTGATGTTTTGACCTGTCAAATATTGATGATATATAATATTTTTTTTCAAAGGCTTCTGGCAAATTAATGGTTGTGTACTATTCAGAATTGACCGTTCTACGATTCTCTAGTGGTACTGTATCCGCGTGCACATTTATCAAATTATGCGGAATCCAACGCGAACAAATCTTTTTCACGGCTAAATGTTCCTGTAAAATGTATGCTTGTCATACTAGTTCCCAGCGATGTCTCAATCTCACGGTATGTCACATGATGATCTTGCATTATCTGTTCGCGCACAGTATCGATGTTTTCTGGCACAACAACCGATTTTGGACGACCTTCTTTCAATTCGTCCGTGAGCGAACGACGTCCACGGTTGAATTCACTAAACCAGTGATATACAGTGGTTAGATGGTGCTTCGCCGCCAAAAGTTGAAGTGAATTGATCGATGCACTGTTATTGAGATAATCTATGTCGAACGTTGAGTAAATCATCGCTTTCGCTGAACAACTAGATAACGTTGTATAAAACCATGATCCGATCTGTCCTCATCTGTAGTCACCAGACTTGGTTCCCATATCTTCCAACCACCACTATTTAAAAACTTCAGTCTTTCCCATCTCGTGCACTTTGCACAATAATCAATACCACCTGGTTTGTAAGGAATGTACAAATCCATAGGGAGACCGATACTCCAATGCTTCAAACATTCCTGTCCAGCCTCCTGGACAAATTCCTAGCGACGGCGTCCTTATCGGACAATCCGCTAATAAGAGCCACGGTAGCTTCATTGCCGGCCGTTGCCCCAGAATGATCTTCAACTTCACAACTAAACCCCTCTGGATAAACGACACTGTCGCGACATCTGGAACAAAGCAATAGAATACAAGTCAGGGCCTTCGGGTCAACTTAACCTCCAGGAAAGTAATAGTAGTAGTATCGAGTTGAAAAGTGAATTTTTGGTGGAAATGTACAAAGTTGGTGGCAATATGATTGTAAAGAAACTGCACAAAATATAAATTTCACGAAATAATCTGCCTGTGTTGGAAAAGCGGAAAATGCCATTGGACTTTAGAGATCCTTGCATTATACCTACTTTTCAAAAAGAGATAGAGTTGACTCTATATATATATATATATATATATATATATATATATATATATATATATATATATATATATATATATATATAGCATTGCTCTCTGCTGTAAGAAATATTCTGTCTACAGTCATACTAGATAATCTGATTAGTACTGTTGAACCAATGCTGCCAGAGAGTTAGAGTGGATCCAGAGCAGGTCGAAACAGCAGATATGATATGCCTCCTAAGTCAGTTACTAGAAAAATGCCGAGAATAAAATGACAGCGTATTCGTGGCCCTTGCGAATCTGACAAAGGTATTTGACTCAATATAACAATAACAATATAAGCAGCTCTTGGACGGTATAGGATACCCGCATTGCCTCATTTAGTTGATATATCATGTAGAATAGATGGAGACCTATTCAACCTAGCACGACTTAAAGCCCAATCAAAAGCAAAGGAAGTTAGTATCGTATCGTATAATTGTGCGTTTGTAGCGCAACGATCGTAAACGATGGGACTTATTTAGTGAGGCCTACGGAACGTTCAAACTTAAACCATGAACAAAAATGAAAATATTACAACAAACTGATTTAAATAAGGAGATAATGTTGTGACTGTTGAAGATCTGATATTGTTGTAAATGGTTAACCGCTGGAAGAAGTAGCATGCTTCCCGTATTTGACAAGTCAAATTGCTTCAAATGAGGAGATAATATTGTGAATGTTGAAGAACTGATGTTGTTGTAAATGGTCAACCACTGGAAGAAGTAGCAAGCCTCCCGTATTTAGGAAGTCAAATTGCCTGCTCTGCCAACATACAAACATGCTTGATGGCGAGGATTTTTATTTAAGCAAAACAAATCTGAAACAGATATACGGCTCAGCACCGCCAAGCAGGTTCAGATTTGTGCACTAAACTATCTATTACTAGTTCAGTTTGTTACCAAATCTGTATATATGTATACCTGTATATATGTATATTGTTACCAAATCTGTATATATGTATATATATATATATATATATATATATATATATATATATATATATATATATATATATATATATATATATATATATATATATATATATATATATATATATATATATGTGCTTGTGGAAGATACTGGAGATAGATGCATAGTAACCGATAACCGAGACTTAAAGGAACACACTAATATTAGTGTTGACAATACCATCATCATTCTTCCTCTTCTGTATGGAGTAGAATCCTGGGTCCGGTATCGGAAGCAAAATATACTCGAGATATTTTATCAAGTCTGGCTGCCTCCGAAGCTGGCTTATCAAGGCTGGCTGCTCTTTACAGAATAAAATGGCAAAACTATCTGGTAATAATTCCGGTCTGGAATTCCAGATCATAAAAGCTCAGCTAAGATGGTTAGATCATTATCAAACGATGCCGGATAGTAGAATGCCGAAGCAGATCCTTTATGGTGAATTAAATATCAAGGAACGAAGTCTAGGAGGTACAAAAAGAAAAAAATCGTCTCTAAAGGAGTCTATGTCAAGCGTGTCTCAATGAGACAAGATGGCAAATGACTCTCATATCCGGCAAAAAAGAAACTTCTCTTTCACCACTATAATGCCTCTGGACACATGTCTTGATCACCCAAGACATGGAGTGTGAACTCAATGACCTACGTTTCGAAGTGCTTCCACATACGCTGTAAATGATACCTATCGATAACTTTCTCTTTCAAAATCTGAATAAAAGGTTCTCTGTAGGAAGATTTACTTCAAGTGATGAGGTCAATGTTCGGACAACCGTTTATGTTGTAAATTTGGACAATTCACAATATACTGAGGGTTGAAATGTATTGAATTGCAAGTTCATCGTTGAAAATTAAAAACATCTATAAAAGTTTGGGTTTTTTCATTAAGGCGTGAACTTTTCGAATGCTGCTTACAGTGCGTAGTGTTTAGAGTGAAATCATGTGGGGTACGTATATTAGCATATAAATAATTTAATTTTTAATTATGTTTGCTTCTTTTGTTATTGGTGAACTTATGAGTACAGCTTGTTCTAAGAATGTGTTTATTATTAAAAAAATTGCATTATATAAAAAAAGATTAACAACGTTCCATCGTAAAATTTTCGAAGATGTTTTAAGGGAGGTTCGAAGTTCCTATAACATCTGCCCATTGTCATTCCCCCGTCGAATTTAAAAACTCAATCACCGGGCATCAAATTTAACACCTCTGTTTGTAGGCAACAAAAAGGTCCTAAACGGATAAACTAGTTGTAATACGATAAAAATCTGACGACTCATTGTGGTCGTTGCCTGTATTTCCTTTTTTAACAAGTGATTTTATAATGAAATTCTACATTTTTCGACTGATTATCCTTTTTTTTGTAGATAAAAACATAAAGAATCCATTTAAAAAAATGTTGTTTTTTTATTTCGGTTTAATTTTTTATGAACCTAAAAATTATACTTATGAATATTAAATTTTTATGCATATAAGTTATATTATAAAATATAAGTATAAATTAATATAATTACTATAATTAAATACTTGCCCAAAGCTGTTTTTTCCAGATAGTTTGTTCATTGGACTTAAAACGCGTATCACCAAAGAATATTTTAGGTTTGGGATTAAATGAAAGTAACAAGGTGACAAATGTGGTGAATTCAGTCGATGTTCTAACAGTTCATACTTTAATTAATTTAATTTGGATATTGATAAAACACCTTTGTGGGCATCTACGTTGTTTTAATAGAAGATGAACGTTTCTTCTTCAACTCACGTCTTTTTGTCGTTTCTTCTTCAACTCATCATGTCCAGAAGGAGTGCATTATTTCTCCTTTTTTCCTGTGAATGGCGTTTTTCATGTGTCAAGCTATGTTTATTATAAAAAATATTTTTATTTCAAAGAAATATTTATCAATTTTGAATATGAATGAATTAATGTGGAATTTATCAAGAAAATGTCCTGTTTGGAACTGGTGGCACAAAAAGGATGTATGATTTTAAAATAACTGTTACTTCGTCGGTTTTCAATATAAATTTTAACACTAAAGTAACCTCTTATAAATGCCATTTTGATAAGTATTCATTATGTTTCGTTAGAAATGCTAGTATCACCAAGGTATAATTTAATTTAATTCTATAACTAAACTATATTTTCTTATATGACAACTGAAGTATGTAAAAATATTAAAATAATATATATATATATATATATATATATATATATATATATATATATATATATATATTATATTAATATAAAGCATTAATAAAAATATTGAATTAATATGGTATTGATCAAGAGCTACATTAATAATTTAAAGAGTTGACTGAATGGACCTATGAAGGAATAAAGGACCTATGTCCTTTATCTCGATTCATGGTTTTCTTATATTTTGGTATTTGAATTTTGCTTTCATTGCATCCAAAGCGCTATTATTATTTACCCTTTTAACAAGTTTTATGTTATTAATATTTATATTATGGCTATGCTCGAGAGCATGTTGGGCAACACAAGATGTCTTATTTCTCCCATATCTAATGTGAGCAGTGCGTTTTTATATTTAATTAAAATAGATCTTTCGCTCCCCATACTTTCGATTACAACTAATTACATCACAACAATTTAATAAATTTCCAATTTTTCTTGTTGTCTACTTTATCCCTTGGATTTGCGGATTACCTTAATGTCTACTTTGTTCAAAATTTTGCCTAGCCCTCGTGTTAATTGGACATCAAACGGCAGTACCATGAATTTGTTTTTGTTTTGTTCCTATTGAAAAGTCGAAGATTTTTTCAATAATTTCCTAAATTTAAATTTTCTATGGAGGTAAAAAAGAAATAGGATTTATGGAATAGGTCTCTTATTTCGATTCGTGGTTTTCTTGCATTTTACTAGTTACTAGCTCTATTATATATACTTTTAAGTCTTAAGTTAGTAATACAAGATGTCCCAAAAGAAAGTTTATTTTTGATATAGCGATATAAATAAAAGAGAAGCGTCCATCAAAAAAATTTTTATTAATTATTGAAATACACATTTTAAGAAATTACTTTTTAAAAATAATGTCATCCAAATGTGAACCTTCACACTCACGGCACTCATCAAAATGAACAACAAAATTCTTTAGGACGGTTCGGCACATAATCTCTGGAATGGTTGCCATTTCTTGTCGGATATTTTCTTTTAACTGCACCAAAGAACCCGGTTTGTTGACGTAAACTTTCGGTTTTAGATAGCTCCAGAAGAAAAAGTCTATAGGACTCAAATCAGGACTACGTGGAGGCCAATTTATGTCACCTCTCCTGGAGATCAATTTGTTTTTGAAAATTTTACGAACTTGTAACAGAGACGTGTTGGAAGTGTGTGACGTTGCTTCGTCCTGCTGAAACCATGTTCTTTGATTATAACCAGCAAATATTTGCAGCTTAGATATTAAAAAAATTGTCCAACATTTCCACATAACGCTCTGAATGGACGTGACTGACAATGCAGTCCATACATTAACTTTGGGCGAATGTAGGAGTTTTTGATGTTTATGTTTCGGGTTCGTAACACTCCAGTAACGATATGTCTGCTTATTTACATGATTATCGAGGTTAAAATGAGCCTCATCCGAAAACAATATGTCGTTGAATGTTTCAAAACGCTCAGTTACTTGATTATCGAATTGAAGTCTCTGACCGGCATCTTGGAGCTTTAAATCTTGCACCAGTTGTTTATGTATGGGTGCAGTTCTAAGTTCTTGCGCAGAATATGACGCAATGATGATTGAGACACATTTAAAGCATGCGAGCATTACCATTTCCACCTTTTCGTCACTTTATGATGACCTTGGTCGTCCGGGCTTACGTTTATCTATAGTTGAACCCGTTGCCTTCTTAATCAATTTCCTGATGAGGGGAATACCTGGTGCATCTTTAATGTTACGCAAACCTCAATGACTGCAGAACTTTTTCTGCACTATAGTCGCAGAATCATTTTGCAAAATTCTCGCACACAAAATGCACGCTCTGCTCTTGAGAAACGCTCCATACCGACTAAATTTCTACACGCTGGCTATCGATTGACTTGCACCCCGCACAGTTGTGTTTGTGCAGTGAGCCAATGAAATAGAAATTTTCTTATGAGAGATCTTGTATTTATATTATATTCATACTGGAGAGCAGATTGTACATGTAGAGCCACTTGGTGGTCTATATCAGTTGTTTTCGTGAACCGGAATTTTCTACTGTATTCCGAAGATGTGTGACAACATTTTTGAGCGTGCTATGGTGCGGTTCAAGTTTTGTTTCAAACTTAGGCAGAGTGCGACGGAAACAAAAACAACGGTTTTTTTTGTAAAACTGCAGCAAGGGGCAACAGCTGCAACAGGGCTCAAGTTTTCAGGTGGTTTAAGGCATTCTCAAAAGACTGAGACTCGGCTCAATACGACACGGAAACGAAGCATCAGAGCCCTCACCATGGTACAGGATGGGCAAATCAAAGATCAAAGACATGCTGGTTTGTTTTTTGATAGCCAGTGATTCGTCCATAGTGAATTTGTGCCTCGAGGCCAAATGGTAAACAAGTATCTTTATCGAGAAGTTCTTGAAATACTTCGAAAAAGGGCCATTCGTGTGAGACCGAACATCAAGAACATGAGTTCGAAAAAGGGCCATTCGTGTGAGACCGAACATCAAGAACATGAGTGCTGCATCACGACAATGCGCCTTGTCACTCAGCGATTTCAACTAACGGACTCTTGGTAAGTAAAAAACATCACTGTGGTTCCGCGTCCCCGTGAGTTCTGGTGAGTTTTTATTAAGACTGAAAACTCAGCTCAAAGGAAACGATTTTGGGACATTGGACAACATTGAAAAGGCAGTAACCTACTAGAAATTTCCGGTTTACGAGAAGAATTACTGCGGATCACCAAGTGTTGGCCTGGCTTCCCTCCAGAGGGAAAGTCAGCAGTGTTGTCAGACACTCGAGCGCTACGTTACTAGTCTCATTGCATTATTTACTTACTTAGCATTTATTACAGATTGTTTGGGTGCTCTAAAATGTTTTATACCAAAAGTTATTCTCTTCCATCGCATGAATACTATTGTTTAATGTACAGATGTAAATCTAAATTAATAATTCTCATATAACATCAATCTTTAGATTAGATTTTTGAACTGAAAACTTCTTTAGCCGCGTTGAGCGATTTTCGATAGGGGCAAAACTTATGGGTTCGCGTCACCGACATGCTAGTGACGTGTTGCGCTACACTAGCGACGCCAATTGTGTTTTAAATAATCATTATTTTAATTGTTTAATTGCGTTGAAAAATTTGATATTATTTATTTTTCCAATATTTAATCTCTCCAATACATCGTGCAATGAATATTTCATAGTGGCTTAGGAGTTACCTTACTCAGCGTGGTAAAACAGATTTCTAGTTGTTCGATAGTATTTTTGTCGTGGATTTTAAAATTTTATAAACTTGTATCATTCAACTTCACCATTAGAACTTTACAAAAAAGTATTGTAATATAATTAGTTTTTCTAAATGTCAATTTTCTATATTTGTTTAGATCCTCGATCCTACGTGAAAAAAATTATACATTTAAATAATAATCAATTTAAAAATTAAAACAAAAACACAATATTTCAAACTTTCACGTTTTCACTTCTGTCGGCAGTACCCATGACCTTTTTTTATACCATGAAGATGTTGCAAAATTACCAAATTAGCTTTTTTACTCGGACGGTATGAGAAAATATCGCTGGGTAGGTAACACGGGTGGGGGTGGGGGTAACAAACATTTTCATTCTTCTATTTAAAGCAATGTTAAAAGTTCATTTTCAAAATGAAATTAACAGAATATGATGTGGCTGATGCTGAATTAAAATTTTCAAAACCTCAAGACTATATTGTTCGCGATGGTTAGCATGTTACAATTTTCCTGTTTTCGGTAAAAAGCGTTTTAGTCGAGAGGTTAGATCCTGATAATTTTTTTTGCTAACAAGGCGTTATACTGTCACTATTATTTCAATATTTTGTATGAATGTTGCTCTTTATGTGTTTTTAAGAGTTGAATAATGTATGGCGAATAGTACTGATAAAAAAAGTGTTGAAAATTTCCTACGCCGCAGATTCTACCGGAGTTAAATTAATTATTAACTGATTAATTTTTTCATTTAAAAGTAACTTTTCATCAGTACTTAAATCATAATAATCATAATTTTGATTGAATTATTTGAATGAACCTAGAAGAAAACTGGTTTATACCATAAACCTCATTTACTTTATTTTTTTTTAGGATTAAATTGTCTAATTGATTTCTTCGGATGTATATATTTAGCAGAATAGTTAGCTGTTAAATTATTATCATAAAATATTATCATTTTTTTATTTTGTGGTACATGTAATCATGCATCATAACCGTAGCGTACTGTATAATCTTTAAGTTTGTATAATTAGGCAATAATATGGGAACATTTTTTTGAAGCAGATGCTGGACATTGGCATCGGGTATCCATAATTTTGCTACTACTATAATAGATAGTTATATTAAATTTATAAGTAACAGTTACTAAGAAAGAAGATTTGACGTCTGCTTGAATAATATATCACATCATTAGTATTGTCTTCCATGTTTTAGATAAAATCACTCAAACTATATTGCATTTCTCTCTTGAGTGCTTTTGAACAGTTAGGAAGTAGTTCATTATCAGATTGAAAATCATTAACAATTGTACTTATATCAGCAGGGTCGGTGGTTATATAATTATACATTGTTCCATGACTAAAAGTAAGCGGAATAGCTCGGGAAGGAAAAACAGATAAAGTGATTTCATGCGTTGCTGTTTTTCTTCTAAATATTTACAATTACTAATTCCAACAAACATTTTTTTATTATTACCATTCGCGATAAATTTTTCAATTCTTAAAAAGAAAAAAAAACAAAATAACAAAATTCATGCAAAATATTGAAATAATCGTGACAGTATAATGTCCAATCAACCAAAAAATTAGCAACAACTAACTTCTCGACTACAACAGGAAAATTGCGACATATTAACCATCGCTTTAGATGGCAGACAATATGGTCTTGACTTTTAATTTAACAACAGACACATCATCTTCTGTTAATTCCATTTTGAAAATGTACCTAAAAGGCTAATATACTAGGTACAGACTAAAAAAATACATTCTCTATGGTAGTGTTGCCGATTAACTGTTACAGGTAACCGTATTCTAAAACTATAAAGAAAGGGTTTTATATTACCTGATATCTTAATTGTCTAATCAGTATCATTAAACGATCCTTTACCAGTTTTATCTTTCAAAATTTGCAGGCGCTTTAAAAATTGCGTCGCAACGCTAATCGCTCCGTTCCGTCGCGACGCACTGCCGCGTTCCCTTATTATTAAAAACCTTTTCCCGTTCGCCTGTAATTCAATAATAGAGAGCCAGGACCAGTAATCTTACACCCGTGTATATGAACGCCCTTAAAACGAGCTCTCTTTTGTGCCCGGCCACCCTAGGACGCTCGTGTTTCACTACCATTAATGCGCCGAAAAAAGTTCTTTCGTTTAAAAAACGAATTTGTAGCGTTAAGTGACAGTTTATGGCGAGACAGGCAGGCATGGAGGAACCCAGCGGGTACCATATCGAATGTTTCACGGTTCCGCTTTAAACATTTGGTTTAAATTTACCTTTTGTGTCAATGACTAATGGGAGTAAATTAATTACAATGGCGGATTATATATAGGGTGTTTTTAACTACGAATATTTCAGTAACTATCGGAAGATCATTAAAAAATATATAATTTTAATTTTAAGTTAAATTCTAGATATTTCTACTTGTGAATACTAATCAAGTCTGTGTTTAAATCGGGTTAAAAACTGCAGAAGTACAGAGCTTTCATTTAATCCTGTAACCCACCTAACTTGTGATATATTTAAACTTAGGAACTTTAATTTTTTATGTTAAATTATTTAAAAGTGGTATTATTTGTCACCAAAAATACTACTAAAATTTCCCCTAGATCTGTCATCGAGATTTGTTGGCCCTGTATTTTCAATTTATTAGTTTCCTGTTTAAGATTTTTATTAGTTTTTGAAATCCTGAGCAATAAAAAATATTTTAATAGCACTTCCGAAACACATTAGATTATTTAAAAGAAATAATGTTGGTAGTTTCAATTTCATCAACAATATTTTCCATAAAAAATCTATGACTAAAAGAAGAGAATCGCATCTCTTCTTTTCTCCTCTATGGCATCTGCTCCGATGGAGTTATATAAACATTTTTTTTCTGCTTTAGGTTCATAATGTGGGACTGATTAAGATTAATTATAAAAGCTGAAAAAAAATCAATAAACGTATGGTGCATGCGTTCATTCGTCGTCGACACACACACACACACACAGATATATATTAAAAAACGCGCCATCTGCTTCTATTCTGCGCCAGAACCTTGACTTTCTGGGAGGACATACACTCTTTTCAGTTCATCATTGATAGTGTTCCTCCAAGTCTGTGCAGGTCTTCCAATACCTGTTTTACCCTGTGGATTCCAGTTCAATGCTATTTTGGCTATAAATTGTTTTGTTTTCTGAGTGTGTACCATATACATCCCTACATACGGAGTGCTATCTCCTGTTCAATTTTCTTTTGGTGGTGGAGCAAGTCTTCGTTTGGAATCTTGTCCGGCCAGAATATGCAGAGTACCTTTCGTAAGCATTTATTTATGAAGACCTGAAGTATTTTTGTTACTGTGTTCGTAATTTTCCACGTTTCACATCCGTAGAGCAAGACTGCCCTTACATTGGTGTTAAATATACGAAGTTTTGTTTGCGTTGAGTATTGTGTTGATCTCCATACAGGTGCTAGAGCTCTAAAAGCTCATTGAGCTTTTCGTATTCTGCTTTTGACATCATGATCTGCACCTCTATTTCTTGTGAGAACGGCACCCAACTATGTAAGACTCCCACATCTTCTGTGGGTGATCCGTTGGGGAAGAAAGGGGTGACATTTCTTGTGTTGGTTCTCAGCATCAGGTGTTTGTTACATTAATTTTCAGGCCTACTATCTGGGCTTCCATTGCAAGTCTGTTTAGCATATGGACCATATTGTTGTATTGATGCGACCTAAGGCATATGTCATCCGCGTATTCAAAGTCCATCAAGCTAGAATTGAGGGTCCATTGGATGCCAGATTGACCTTTGTTGATATTTTTAAGGACATAATCTAGCAGAACATTGAAGAGAAGAGGAGACAAGGCACACCTTTATCTCAAAACAGTAAACATTTCAAATTCATGGGCTACATAGCACTGTGCATTCGTATTCGTTTCTCGAATAAGGCGTATAATTTCAGCGATCTTCATTCAGCTTAGTATTCTAATATGATCCTATCAGTATTTATATGATCAGTACACAAATGACTTGGACGCATTTCTGCTTCTATATGCCCTACCCATCTTGTTAGGATGAGTTGTGCTGTAACTTTAATGATTTTTTGTTTTGTAATGTTATACCACGCAGTTGTCACAAATGAGTAGGTCTGATTTTTTTCGTAATTTAATTATTAATCCATTTTTCCAATCATCGGAAACATTGTTTGACTCCCACATCTGATTTATGGGTCGTAACAATTCAGAACACGACTCAGGGTCTGCCTTGAGTAAGTCTGCTGTTATGTTATCCAGTGCCAGCGCTTTGTTTTTTTAATGCTCTTATTGCTCGTTGTATTTCCGTTTTCGAATGTGCATTACAGTTAATGGGAAGTTGTCTGCTTTCTTCTTGTTATTCTGCCCCCACTGTTCTTTATTTTGTTCGATTTGTGGTGGTCCACCCAACATATCTTGAAAATGCTTCTTCTATCTACTGAGTTGTTCTGGGAGTGTGGTCAGAAGTTGCCCGGAGATTGTTTTGATAGGTCGTGCACCGCTGCTCTTCTTACCTGATAGTTTGTTGGTTATTTGATAAAGTTGTTTGATGTTGCCGTTTGTGCTTCTTGAGTTATTTGTTCAGCCCATACTTTTTATCATGACGTGCAGATCTTTTTACAGCCTTGTTTAACTCTCTATGCCTCCTCTTCAAGTCTCCGTTCTGTGCTTTGTATATGTATTGTTTTTCCCTTCTCCTCTAGTCTTCTCCTAATAAGCTCCTACGTTTCGTCAGTTATCCATTCCCTTCGCTGATCATTCACCTTTCCCATGGTGGTTTCTGCAGTTTCTTTTTAACATATTGGAAATTTTTTCCCAATTCTTATTTTCTGGTAGTAAGTGAATATTATTTCTCAGCGTCTGTTTATAACTTCCTATTCTTTGCGTTGTAGCTAATTTTCTGACGTTGTACCTTTTCCCTCCAAGAGCATTTGGACATACAGTTGTTTGTTGCAAGTTTGTATGTAACCCGTTAGAAGGTGGTGGTCGTTAGAAATGTCTGTACCTCTTCTGTTTTGCACATCCAGTAGCGAAGTTGTAGAAAATTTTATTGTTACAGTTCAATAATTATTAGATCGCCAATTCAATATTAACCGTCATGGTCCGGTATCAAAACTAAAACTACTAAAAATTATATATATATATATATATATATATATATATATATATATATATATATATATATATATATATGTATATATATATAATTATAATTATAATATATATATATAATAATAATATATATATATATATATATATATATATATATATATATATATATATATATATATATATATATATATATATATATATATATATAATATATATATATATATATATATATATATATATATATATATATATATATATATATATATATATATATATATATTAATATATATATATATATATATATATATATATATATATATAATATATATAATATATATATATATATATATATATATATATATATATATATATATATATATATATATATATATATATATATATATATATATATGATATATATAATATATATAATATATATATATATATATATATATATATATATATATATATATATATATATATATATATATATTATATATATATATATATATATATATATATATATATATATATATATATATATAGGAATTGTAGCCGCTCAATTCTTTTGAGCTCTAGAAACTCGATTTCTTCTGGTGAGTTAGTCCACGTTCCTCTATTCTTAACTTATTCTATCCTATTGTTTGTCCCCTGCTTCTTCCATTATTTTCTTCCACGTATCTCGGTCCTGTATCTTTTCCCCCACCATGCTTGTATTTCCAATTTCCTATGTGTTCCCCGCACCTGATCCTTCCACCTACTTTTCGGTCTGCCTCTTCCTCTGTTAATATCTGGCCTTCACATTGTAATTTTCTTTACTACTTTGTTGTCTTCCATTCTTCTTATATGGCCAAACCAGTCTTTGCACTTTTATGGTCTTATATCTTCCTCTTTCTAAATGGTTTTTATTTTAAAATTCATTTTCTTCAATTAAGAACAAGTAAGAGCAATTAAAAGCAAGTAACAAATGTCTTCTGTTCCAAGCTTGTTAAATTTATTATCTCCGCACCATAGGTCAAGACTGGTCTAATAGCTGCTTTATTATACCTTCATTTTTGTGTTGATACTTATGTTTTTGCTTTTCATAATGCTTTTGAATTTATAACTACTATTCTTAACTACTTACTACTATTATTACTCTATATTATTTTATAACTACTATTCCACTAAAAACTACTATTCAAAAAAAAGAAGCCTTCAAATACAGAAAATAACTTTATATACGCTTGCAAACATAGAAAGGATCAGTGATGCTCTTCGACATAATCTACGGAGTTCTGCTCATCGTCAACACGTCGCACATGAGTTTATGATGCATTTTGAATTCACATTTGAAGTTTCACCTGTATAAAAGAGATCAAGATCAAAATAACCCTATAAATTTTTGTCGTCATTTCTCGGCTCTTCTGGACAAAAATGAAAAATTTATTCAGAATTTATTATAAATTTTTATGTGAATTTACTTGTTGGGTTAGCACATTTTCACCTTTCGAGTTTTGTTATTTTCAATAAAAGGTTCTAAAGAGTTTTTTCATATTCAGCGTTTTTTTTTTAATTCTCGAGTAAAAACACATAATTTGGGTTGATTTCAAACAACTTTTTATTTATAATTGAAACATAGTGTACTATATTTAAACACAAAAGACGATATCTACCAAATGACCACATTTTGCAGCTCCACAGACGTCCACTCTTTTGTCAAACTTTTAACTAAGCAAACTAAGCAAATTGTTAAAAATGTGTATGTTTCTTTATTAAATAGGGGGGCTTAATGTAAATGATGTCGCAGCAGAAACGTCTTCATTAGCGAAAACTCTGTTGTCTGCAGTTAAATATAATTGTGCCGAAGCCAATTAAAGCAAAAAAGTCCATAGTAATTCTAGTACAAGCAAATGTGTTGACGAAAGCGACAAAGACCTAATTCGAAGCAAAATGTATGCTATGTATGAAGAGCAAACTGTGCCTACATTGTATTCATTGCAACAGCGACTAAGGATAGACGAAACCAACATTCTTTGCAGCAGAACTAGCCTCCGGAAATATTAATGGAATTATAAGGATTGCGATGATGGCGGATGGATACTTAAAGGCTATAAAAAAATTTAGATTAGAAAATCATCCCATTATCTATTTTGATGAAACATGATTCGATACACATGAGATGCCTGCAAAGGAATGAATAGATGCATCAAGAAAATGCCAAACCAAAGTCCCAGCGAACAAAGGAAAAATAATTACAATTTTACATGCTGGTTCCGAGGATTGATGGGTTCCAATTTGTTTACGGTTGTCCTCCAAAAATATTTAACATTCATCTTTGGACTATCACGACGACACCACAGCAGAACTTTTTGAAGAATGGTTTATAAATAGCCTTTTGCCCAATGTGCCTAAGGAAAGCGTAATTGTAATAGCCAATGCTAGTTATAACCGCCAAAAAAATAAAGTTGCATTAGGCAAATAATACTAAATTAATAATACTAATAATATGTTAAAAAACGACATATACTTCGAAAATAGATATAAAAAATGTGATCGTCTAGAAGTATTAAAGACATTTAATATTAAAAAAGGAATATGTATGCGACATCATTGCTGCCGATATGTGACATACGGTTTTAAGCCTTCTCCCGTATTACTGTATTTTTAATCCAATTGAACATATGTGGCATCAGGTAAAATCCAGTGTTAGAGCAGAAAACATTTTTCCGACTGTAAGTGCAAGTGCTGCAATATTAATTAGGAAGGTTGTAAATAGTATTCCCAAAGAAAGTTGATAACTTCGATTAACCATGTTATTAAAATAGAAGATTCCTATGTATTATTTACTAATATTATAGAACCATTTATTATTAATGTTGATCAAAGTGACAGTGAGACCGACACCGAATTAAATATATAATTAAAATTTAAGTTATAATTTTTATTGTACTAATAAATAAATTTATTTATTTATTTTTTATTGCACTAATAAATTCCCAATACACAAACCAATAAACAATAATAAATAATAATTTAATCATGATTTTACAATATTTTAATTTTTCCCAAAATTTTAAAATTATTTAGCAGTTATTCAGCTCTGGCGCCTTTTAAGAAACTAGAAATATTTTTATTGATATTTATTGGGGCAATTAACATTTTGCCGAAGGGCAAATCTATATCTTGAACTCTAAGGAGTTCAAATGCTTACTGAAAGCGCATCAGATGTGGGCTGCTTTCCCCTCCGAAGGGGAAGACAACGGTGTTGCCAGATAGAACGATCGAATTTCAGAATTCAATAAGAAATAACTCCAATTCCGATAGATACCTTGTGCCATTCTGAGATTCGATCGTTCGATCTGGTAAATATGATAAATGTGGATATAGACAATGTTTTCTTTTAACAAGATGGTGGGATTTGTCACACATCTTGCCAGAAAATTGGTACACGAGAAGTTTCTTGGACGCGTTACTTCCCGAAATGCTAATATTAACTGGATACCAAGATCATGCCATCTCACGCCCCTTGGATTATTTTTTGTGTGATTATATTAAATCTTTGGATTTTTATAGAAATATATTCCAAACAATTATTTACCTCAAATTAAACATTTAAGCTATCATAGAAAATATACAACACGATATGTGTGAAAGAATAATCGAAAATTGGGTCTTCAGAATGCATTCCACCAGACGAAGCCAAGCGGAACACTTGAACGACATTAATTCTAGAACATAATGCCATTATTTCATTTTAACAGTTATTTATGATATGATACTCTTATTGGGCAACATTTTATAATGGCAGGTTTGAAAGCTACTGAACGCAGTGTATATAAATCTTTAAGTGTTTGTACGAAGTATAATACTACATCCCAATTTTTTAACACATTTTTTATTAATTAGGAAGAATAAGTCATACTCTTGATAATATTTTGATAATCGTAACATAAACACTCTAAAGTCATTTAATTCTTACTTCATGAAAACCTCCATGATTTTTCACAACGTTTCTTATTCAACAAAATAATTTAATTATTGTATTTCATCATCATAATTCATGAATTATTTCTTATAAGAAAACTAATTAGCTTGGAAGTAACGCTTTGAATTTAAGAGTTCGATACTTTTGTGTTGGGGACTATTCTTTTCCATTCTATACTTTAAGGAGGGTTGTTTAAAAAAACTCTTAGTCATCAAAAGGTGTCGGTGTGATTTGAACTAGACACTCGAGGCATTAATGGACTATATATTTTAAAAAACTTATTGTTCTTTGTTATTATTTGAACTCAAAGTTTACCGGACAAGTTGTTAAAACCACTAATAGATGTACTCGTACGTATGTTATATTTTAATATAAACCGGTATTATGAATTGTTTAATTTTAAATCGTATTAATTAATATTTGTTTTTTATTAATGCTATTGTATTTTTGACTATTTTTAGCTGAATCTGGAGAACAAATATGTCAACTTCCATTGAGGACCAGGTTTAAAATGTTGTGCCATTTTTTTGTGGTTAATAATTCTCATTCTTTGACTCTTTATATATAATTTTCTCAGGATTTTTCTAAAAAATTCTAGATTACTGGAAATGCTTCATCATTGTTCTTTTCCGAAAAAAAGGGGGGACAAGTCAGATCTAAAACAACCTTATGGTAGACCGATTAGCTTACTCTTCAAGTCTACACATTTTTTACTAAAATACTGTCTGTTAGACTAGCTCATAAATTAGATGATTACTAGGCTATCGAATAGGTTGGATGCAGCAAAGTTTATGGTACATGTGAACATCTACT